>CM065683.1:52896986-52901986 GCA_017654935.2 Phymorhynchus buccinoides | reverse complement strand
GTTTCAGGGAAAAGCATTATTGTCACACAATGCTCACAAACATTATAGAAGAATGGCACCTTAACATTAGCAATGATTTATTCACTGGTTCACTTGTTGTCGATTTCCCCAAAGCCTTTGAAACGATTGATCACACCCTTCTTTTAAAAGAAAACTTACTTTGTATGGCCTACATTCCAACTCTGTTAACCTGATAGCATCCTTCCTTAACAATAGAGCACAGACTGTTTCCCAATATTTTATGGTGTCGCCCTCTATGCCTATCAAATATGGAGTCCCCCAAGGATCTGTCTTTGGGCCTATCTTATTCTCAATTTATATTAATGATTTACCCCTTCACTTAAAATATCAATGTGAACTATTTGCAGACGACACAACCCTTCATGCGAAGGATACAAATCCAAATAAGGTTTGTTCCTTCCTTAAAAAATGACATAGACAATCTTACAGCATGGACAGAAAATAATAATATGGCAATCTCTCTCTTTCTCCCTCTCTCCCCCGTCCACGTAAGGCTAATACAAAACAATGGAGAGCACCTGAGGGGCAGGTAGAGAGGAGGTTCTTGAAGTGCAGGATGAGGGGAGACAGGTCGCCAGGGATGTCCTCCAAGGGCTTCCCGTACACGACGGACAGCTGGGAGCACAGGTTGACCAGCAAGGGCACGATGGTGGAGCTGCCGGGACTGGTGCCCAGGAACCGAACCATCATCACCGCCCCCTCCCCGAGCCAGCACTCCACCTGGACAGGTGGGTTTGCAACAGTACGAGTAGTCGGTGCTTGTATTTGTTAGTATTAGTATTAGTAGTGCTGTCTTCACTGCTTTCGTTTATCGGCATAGTCGTCAAATAGAGTCGTCGTCTTCGTTTTTGTCGTCGTTGTTGTCTTTGTACGTAACCACATCATCATCGTAGTCGTCGTCGTCGTCGTCATCTTCATCATCATCATCATCACCACCATTTTCTTGTTTTTCTTGTACATGTACTTGTTCTTGTTCTTCTTGTTCTTCTTCTTGTTATTTTTTCTGGTTCTTTTTCTTCTTCTTCTTCTTCTTCTTCTTCTTCTTCTTCTTCTTCTTCTTCTTCTTCTTCTCCCCTTTCTTCTTCTTCTTCTTCTTCTTCTCCTCCTCCTCCTTCTTCTTCTTCTTCTTCAAATTCGTCGTTGGTGTTGTGTGTGTGTGTGTGTGTGTGTGTGTGTGTGTGTGTGTGTGTGTGTGTGTGTGTGTGTGTGTGTGTGTGTGTGTGTGTGTGTGTGTGAAGTCAAGTCAACATTTTATTTAAAGATGGACATTGAATAATCAAACATAAGCATGCTTTTTTTTCTTCATCAAGCCATCTAACAAAGACAAAATGCAAACATACAAGCACAATACACAAACCATATTTCTTATTTACATAGAAAAAAAGACACACGGAACAGATAAATGTGTGTGTGTGTGTGTGTGTGTGTGTGTGTGTGTGTGTGCGTGCGTGTGCGTGTGTGTGCGTGCGTGCGTGTGCGTGCGTGCGTGCGTGCGTGCGTGCGCGCGTGCGTGCGCGTGCGTGCGCGTGCGTGTGCGTGCGCGTGCGCGCGCGCGCGTGTGTGTGTGTGTGTGTGTGTGTGTGTGTGTGTGTGTGTGTGCGTGCGTGCGTGCGTGCGTGTGCGTGTGTGTGTGTGTGTGTGTGTGTGTGTGTGTGTTCTTCAGTCTAACGTCCTTCCACCAAAACATGATTCAGACAAACAATATATAGCTATGTGTTTGTGTGTTGGCAAGCGTAAGTGGAGTGTCTGTCAGTGCATGTGTACAAGTAATTGAATAAGTAATAATATTACAATATATTCTTCAAACCCCCCCCCCCCCTCCCCCTCAAAAGTGATAAAACTACTCTTTAAAAACCCAAACATAATTGAACAATGAACAATGTTAAAAATAGATACCAATCGAATGACTTAATAAACGTCTACAATCTGGTGACAGCAAGAAGAGTTGGTGACAGTATGCATGTATGCAATCGAAGCAAGGAATTTGCGCAGTGCATGCGGAGTGCAGGTAATATAAACCTACATGCAGAACCCCTCTTTTTTAGTCTTTTATTTTTCAAAAGGAGCCAGAATGGTCAGCTCATTGACCGTGGGCCCTCAAGAGAAGAAGTGGAAGAGAAGAGAACCAGTTTAGATGTCTTAAAGACCCACCACGTCACGTGTCAAAATTACGGTTTTCACGCGTTTCCCCTCTTACATCTAGTAAGGAATCTTAAGAAATCTTCCTAGCATAAGAGGGAATGTGACACGTGACGTGGGCGGTCTTTAAAGCCTCGCCTTGGCTTAAGGCTGTGTCGGACAAATGACATAGACTAGAACGCCAAGGCTAAATCAAAATGTTCTTATGCAATGCATAGTTATCCTGGGATTGTCTTTAGCCACGACAAGCTCCTAGCATGACATCACCAGTCTCCAAAAAAAAACACCCGAAGACGGAGTATGGCTGCCCACTTGGTGGGGTACTAAAATACGGCCACACACGTAATGTTCTCATCCGTAGTTGATGCACTTGTACCATAGTGTTCAAGTGCTTCTGCTTTTGGGATGCTCCCTAGAGTCTTTTAGCCATGCTAAAACAACAACAACAACAACAACAACAACAACCCGCCTCACACTATCCAAGCTTTTAGTTGAATAGCAACATGTTGGTAGGATGACACACTTCAACCAGGTCTGAAGGAATTGACGACTGCACCATTAAGGACTACTTCAAACTCACCCAGGCACTTATGGGAATACAGCTGATAGTAGTTGAATAGAGTTCACAGCTGAATGTTCTTTCCACTAAAGCTGGCGACAGACTATGTGACTGCCTCATGTGACTCGATCAGGTCGTGACGTTTCACCTCATTTGCATACCATCCTGCTCAATCAGGCTGACTCAGTCGGGCCCAGTCAGGTGACAGGGCCGAATAGGGCGGGTTGTAAATTTCACTGATCGAGTCTGATCGAGTCAGATGGCTTGTGACCTCTTCTAAGCGGGAAACAAAATTTGGTCAACGTCACGACCTGATCGAGTCATATGAGGCAGTCGCATAGTCTGTGGTTGGATAGCGTGACACGGCTTTTAGATGTTTCTTGAACGCGTTACCTGGCTGGCCGCCTTGGCCATGAGGGAGGTCTTGCCGCAGCCCCCCAGCCCGTACAGAACCAGGGGCCGAGGACTGTCGCCCAGCACGTAGTCTCTGATCCGCTCCACCATCTCCTCACGACCCTGCGCACAACGCATCGGGTTGACTGGCTAGTATTTTATTCTTCTTAGAAGGAGGAAGAAGGAAGGAAAGAAAAAAGAAAAAAGAGGAAAAGAAAGAAAGAATGATGGAACAAACACACAAATAACGGAACAAGCAGACAAACTGTAAACAAACAAAAATCATACTATAGCCGAAGAGAACTTTTCCTTCCTTCCTTCCTTTGTTCCTTCCTTCCTTTCTTCCTTGTCGTCCGCTTACTGCACGACCAGGGCCGCTCGTTCAATCAATGTAGCTGTCTTGGCCAGCTCCAGCTAGCTTCGTGTCGTTTCATAGATGGGGGTGCCCCGGCGGCCCTCATTCCTTCTCTAGCCTCCTTGTAAAAGGGGCATCTCTGCAGAATTTGCTCGACAGTTCGGGCTTCATGAGTCTTGACCACAGGTGCAGGATGACGTGACAGAAACAAAGAAAGAAGGATGGAATTATCTACGTACAGTTTGATATTCCAACATTAAATCTGTTATGCCCGATGCGACATCTCACCGGTTGCTTTTACAGAGCGATAGATGGTGTTAACCGCCGTTTTGTCCAAATTCCGCCGTTTTGACTATAGACAAAACGGCAACGGCGGGGTTAGATCCGCCGTTTTGTCCAAATTTTCTATTATGATTTGGACAAAACGGCGGTTCAACAATCCGCCGTTTTGTCTATAGACAAAACGGTGGGTTGGACAAAACGGCGCCCGATTTTGAACCGCCGTTTTTTTCCAAATGAAAGTTGGAGTTATAACAAGCGCGAAATCGCAATAGTTTGTGGCACGCGGTCTATTTTTACCACTCCAATCATGAGTCATCTCCCCTGGCTTTTCAATAATTTTAATCTGTAAACCAGAATGTTATCTCTGCACCATTTCGTAACTTTGTATATCTTTTGGAAAACATTTAAAACTATGTATCCTACTTATACTCATCAAAAGAAGCACCGCATACTCGTCGTGTCTGTTGTAGTGTTTGTATTACGTATGTTTATTATTTTGTACGCTTTTAAAATACATCATTTTAAAGACCGGCCTCAATTATTTTGAAGTGTAGCCTCGATTTGAAGTGCGATAATTTTGCCAAAATGTGCGACAATTTTGGACCGACAGACAGACAGACCAACCGACAGACCGACCGACCGACAAAGTGAGTTATAGGTTTGTGGCTTGAGCCACAAACAAAAACTAATTCTTGAAAAGTTCTCATTTTTTAAAAATCTTTGTTAAATAAAATGAATAACAAGCTGACCACTGACACTGGTCACTTTGGACTAATTTTACCGTTTGAATGCTAATTAGTGTATTAGGAGATCATATGAACAATTGTTGATGTGGTTGACCAGTGGTCAGTGTTACTGACCAGTGGTCACATTGGTCTATTTTCACTGTTTGACTGCAAATTAGTGTATTAGGAGTTTGATGTGGTTGACCAGTGGTCAGTGATACTGACCAATGGTCAACCACATAAAAAAATAGGCCAAAATGACCACTGGTCAGTCACACTGACCACTGGTCAACGACATCAAAATGTGTTCATTTGAACTCCTAATACACTAATTTGCAGTCAAACAGTGAACATAGGCCAAAGTGACCGCTGGACAGTGTCAGTGGTCAGCTTGTTATTCATTTTATTTAACAAAGATTATTAAAAAAATGAGAACTTGTCAAGAATTAGTTTGTATAACTCCAACTTTCATTTGGACAAAACAGCGGTTCAAAATCGGGCGCCGTTTTGTCCAACCCGCCGTTTT
>CM065683.1:52884486-52891986 GCA_017654935.2 Phymorhynchus buccinoides | reverse complement strand
AATTATCTACGTTGGTCTCCTACACTCTCTCTTTTCCCCTCAACGTTCAGGAAGTTGTTCTGAATTATATTTTAGCTTTATCGTGGGTAGTAATTCAAGAAATGAAACATAAGCGTTGAAAAACAGCAGACGAGACATACAATGTATTACAATATTAATTTTATTAAAATTAATCATCACCAATTTTGTCTCTACGCGCCCTCGTATCTGTGTGTTCATCTCTTTCTAATGTCCCTGTGTCTATAATGTCCACGTCGCTATGCAAACCTAAGCTAAAACCCTATCCCCAATCCAAACCCTAAACCTAATC
Source organism: Phymorhynchus buccinoides (assembly GCA_017654935.2). Taxonomy (NCBI): domain Eukaryota; kingdom Metazoa; phylum Mollusca; class Gastropoda; order Neogastropoda; family Raphitomidae; genus Phymorhynchus; species Phymorhynchus buccinoides. Next base: position 52,891,676 of record CM065683.1, on the reverse strand, counting down.
TAAAACCCTATCCCCAATCCAAACCCTACCCCCAATCCAAACCCTACCCCCAATCCAAACCCTACCCCCAATCCAAACCCTAAACCTAATCTAGAACCACATCCCCAATCTAAACCTAATTTAAAACCATATCCACAATCCAAACCCTAAACATAATCTAAGACACTATCCCCAATCCAAACCCTAAACCTAATTTAAAACCATATTCCCAATCCAAACTCTAAACCTAATCTAAAACCATATTCCCAATCCGAACCCTAAGCCTAATTTAAAACCGTATCCCCAATCCAAACCCTAACTCTATTCTAAAACCCTATCCCCAATCCCAAACCAAAACCTAAGCTAAAACCATATCCCGAATCCAAACGCTAAACTTAATCTAAATCCCTATCCCCAATCCAAACCCTAAACCTAATTTAAAACCATATCCCCAATCCAAACTCTAAACCTAATATAAAACCCAATCCCCAATCCAAACCCAAAATCTAACCTATAACCCTATCCCCAATCCAAACCCTAAACCTAATCTAAAACCTTATCCCCAATCCAAACCCTAAGCCTAATATGAAACCCTATTCCCAATCTAGACCTAATTTAAAACCATATCCCCAATCCAAACCCTAAACCTAATATGAAACCCTATCCCCAAATAGACCTAATTTAAAACCATATCCCCAATCCAAACCCTAAACCTAATCTAAAACACTATCCCCAATCCAAACCCTAAACCTAATCTAAAACACTATCCCCAATCCAAACCCTAAACCTAATCTAAAACACTATCCCCAATCCAAACCCTAAAACCTAATCCAAAACACTATCCCCAATCCAAACCCTAAAACTTATTTAAAACCATATCACCAATCCAAACCCAAAACATCATCTAAAACCCTATCCCCAATCCAAACCCAAAACCTAACCTATAACCCTTTCCCCAATCCAAACCCTAAACCTAATTCAAAACCCTATCCCCAATCCAAACCCAAAACCTAACCTATAACCCTAACCCCAATCCAAACCCTAAGTCTAATCTAAAACCCTATCCCCAATCCAAACCCTAAACCTAACCTATAACCCTTTCCCCAATCCAAACCCTAAACCTAACCTATAACCCTTTCCCCAATCCAAACCCTAAACCTAATTTAAAACCCTATCGCCAATCCAAACCCAAAACCTAACCTATAACCCTTTCCCCATTCCAAACCATAAGTCTAATCTAAAACCCTATCCCAAATCCAAACCCCAAACCTAACCTATAATCCTAACCCCAGTCCAAACCCTAAACCAAATCTAAAACCATATCCCCAATCCAAACCCAAAACCTAACCTATAACCCTAACCCTAACCCTAAAGACTCGGCTACGGCTACACGTCAACTAATACCGTACGACTGTACAATACGATTAGATCACGTGGTCTCGAAGAACAAATTTGATTCGCGATTCGGGACCACGTGATCGAATCGTATCGTACAGTCGTGCGATATCAGTTGACGTGTAGCCGAACCTTAACCCGAACCCCAAACCATGTCTTTAACCCTAAATCTACCCCTAACCCGAGTGGGCACACAGAGACGGGGACACATGCGAATCGCATCTGAACGCGATGCGATTTTGACGATGCAAGTCATTAATCATCTGAAATACCTACGTCTAAAAATAATAATTCTGCTATTTTCGCGCACCATACTCAAGTTAAGTAGACCCAATACATGAAGTTCACGTGATTCAGGACTCACATCGTCAAAATCGCATCGCATTCAGATACTATTCTTATGTGTGTGGCTGCCCCTTTTAAGAGATGGGAGCACAATGAGGGTGACGCATAGAGACGACAAACATGGATACGGGGATCATATAGAGATGTGTACGTGTAGGGTACAGAGGGGGTGAGGGCGCAGTGACTGTTACACATGAAAACGAGGACACAGATGGTGATGAGGGCACAATGAATAGGAATTGTTAATCGGAAATAATTAAGGGGAGTAATTTCATGGTGTGTGTGAGTGATCTCGCCTAATTAAATCGGTCAAACAAGGGGACGTTACTCTACCATCAGGTAAATCCCCAGCCCTCGCTTCGCGTGTTTGAGGAGACACACAGCATGTAGAACGCAGTGTGTCATTCTAAACTTGATGTAATTTATATTTTTGCGTCACAGTTTGCAAGTTATATCACTTTGTAGCAACTGGCCACAGCTTATTTTTTTAAACAAAATAATTTGAAAGTCGCTGACTGGCATCCTGCGGTTTCAAGCTTCGACGCCATGCCGCCATGGTTGCTATTGTTTTGACCGAGTAAGTCGAGGTAATCGACTCTAATTTTCACGAAGTGCTCTCCCCTAGTTGTTGTTTTTTTTCTCTCCGAAGATCGTCTATTGATCCCGGTTGACCTACCTTGAGCAGTCGCTGAGCGTCGTTGTCGACATTGTTGGCGGACACGTCCACAAACTTGCAGGCCATGCGCAGCAGCGTTATGTTAATGTTGGAGATGTCCCGGATGTAGGCCAGACAATGCTCGTCCGTGTTCCTGGCTTTGAGAAGGCCTCGCTCTACCTCTCGCTCCGTGACTTACGAGAAAAAACAACAAAGAAGGCAAACGCCTAATAAACGTACTCCCAGTTCAATCTGCTCTTGCTCTCACTATATTATTAGCCCTTTCTTCTTCTTCTTCTTCTTCTTCTGCGTTCCCAGGCCATATGGCCATAATGGGTAAGATACGTATGTGTCCGGTTTTTAGTTTTCACTGGTCTCCCCGCTGCGTACAGCCGACACATTCCGATTTCGGAGGAGCTCAAAGGAGAACATTATTTGGAAGATTTTTTTTTAAAGGGGAGAATGGGCCAATAAGTCAGAAAGATAGCAGATGATAGAAAGCAAAGGGAAAAGGCAGAGTCAAAGAGAGTGGCAGATTAGAGGAAGTTGCAAGCACATAACTTCCAGAAGGTGGGGTAACTATTTTTACGAAAGACGCCCGGTATCCCCACGGGGAGAGTTAGCCCTTTCAAAGGCTAGCCTTAATTGGTAGCTGGTTTAAATACATCCATTATCTTTGAAATAATCAGTGTCTTTTTAGTATTCAAACTTTTCGCACTGGGATTGCGTTGACATGGCTTGTCGTTCTGTGAATCGGACATCGTGTGCAGCATTTGCAAGGTCTAAGAAATCATTGTACCACGTTTCATTACGATCGGTTCGGTGGTTTAGGCGCTATGGACTGGAACACATTTCAGTCACAGACAGACACACGGATACACACACACACGCGCGTGCGCGCACACACACACACGCACACACACACACACACACACACACACACACACACACACACACACACACACACACACACACACACACACACACACACACACACACACACACACACACACGTGCGCGCGCGGACACGATAACGCACAGCCCTCGTTCCCATCCCAATGTACTCCCGTTCTGTAAGAACTGGGAGCATCAAAAGAGAGGAAACAAAAGATACACCGTATAATAATTAACACCTATTGTTTCTGTAGTTTGGTGGAAAGTTATTACAGCAATAACGAATGTAGTGGACTTGTATACAGCACCAGTCTTCGCTCCCATGCAAAGCTACGCACGCGTTGCATTTATAAAATCGCACAACCGGCTGCTTTAAGCAGGTAAATCCAAAATCATCCCAATCTGTTTGGGCACTGAACGCTCCAATCTCACAAGATTAAACACGATTCATTTCCAAGGCTTTGACGTATGTGTTTTCTTTCAACTTACCATTCATTCTTGTGTATGTATGTGTCGTGCCGAATCTGTGAAATTGCCGATTCCGCGGAATCGGCAGTAACTTTGCTGATTCCACGTAATCAGCAAATCGTTGCCTATTTCACGTATTGAGCAACGATTTGCCGAATCTGTGTAAAGGGTGTTTTTTCTTGCCTATTTCACGGAATAGGCAGCCGATTACGCGGAATGGGCAGCCGATTACGCGGAATCAGCAATTTCCGCTATTACACGTATTCGGCAAATTTGAATTTCAGTAACTCTATATCATTCAATTTCAATAAGTCAATATCATTTTCGCACTTGTCAATGTAAAGTATTTTTTGTGATTCGGCCAAATGTTTGTAGGATGAATAAAGTTTCTAAGTTCATTTCAAACAGAGATCAACATTCAACATGAAATTTGAATGGTATGTAAAATACAAGTGTACGAATTGTACTAAAACTTGAAGCTAACAGTAATCACACTGAGCCATTTCAGCATTCATAGCCACAATTCTACTTGAGTGAAGTTTGCCTTTACTTGAGTGAAGTTTGCCTCTCTCTCTCTCTCTCTCTCTCTCTCTCTCTCTCTCTCTCTCTCTCTCTCTCTCTCTCTCTCTCTCTCTCTCTCTCTCTCTCTCTCTCTCTCTCTCTCTCCCTCTCTCTCTCTCTCTCTCTCTCTCTCTCTCTCTCTCTCTCTCTCTCTCTCTCTCTCTCTCTCTCTCTCTCTCTCTCTCTCTCTCTCTCTCTCTCTCTCTCTCTCTCTCTCTCTCTCTCTCTCTCTCTCTCTCTCTCTCTCTCTCTCTCTCTCTCTCTCTCTCTCTCTCTCTCTCTCTCTCTCTCTCTCTCTCTCTCTCTCTCTCTCTCTCTCTCTCTCTCTCTCTCTCTCTCTCTCTCTCTCTCTCTCTCTCTCTCTCTCTCTCTCTCTCTCTCTCTCTCTCTCTCTCTCTCTCTCTCTCTCTCTCTCTCTCTCTCTCTCTCTCTCTCTCTCTCTCTCTCTCTCTCTCTCTCTCTCTCTCTCTCTCTCTCTCTCTCTCTCTCTCTCTCTCTCTCTCTCTCTCTCTCTCTCTCTCTCTCTCTCTCTCTCTCTCTCTCTCTCTCTCTCTCTCTCTCTCTCTCTCTCTCTCTCTCTCTCTCTCTCTCTCTCTCTCTCTCTCTCTCTCTCTCTCTCTCTCTCTGCACACAATATGTGACTGAGACAGAAAAGAAGGGAATAGAATAGACAAGGACAAACAACAAAACCCCAACTGTAACCGACTTTTTCGATGAAAGTGCTATTAAAAAGGGACCCACAGTACCTGACATGAAGTAGTTGTGGACCTGATCTCTGTTGAGCTTTTTGGCCACGAATAGCACCTGGGCTGCTTTCCGCACTATCTTCTGCAGCTTGGCCAGCGTCTCCCACCAGGCGTTCTGGTCTATCTCCATCATCTTCTGATGCCTCTGCGTGTACACAGTCATGTCCCCATGATAGGTGAATGGGTTGATGGACGGATGGATGGATGGATATGTATGTATGAATAGATGGATAGAATAGCTCTGATTAATTGATTGATTGATTGATTGATTGATTGATTGATTGATTGATTGATTGATTGATTGAAAGGTGATGTGGCTGACTACTTGACTGATTAATTGGATGTCTGCTTGATTAACTGAGTGGCTGACACCCGGTTTGCTTCTTACTTTGTTTTTCTGTCTGTCTGGTTGACTAATTGATTGAGTGAGTGACTGATTGATTGATTAACTAACTGTCTAACACACTGATTACTTGCTTAATTGCGTTATCAATTTATCAACTTACTGGTTGACTATGTGTTTAGAATTAACACTTTCATTAACTGAATCATCTATGTCTGTATGAAATAAAAATGACTTATTACTTTGATTTGGTAAAGAATGGAATGTACAAAGGAGCGATAATTTACGTGACCTATGATTAGTATTGTTTCTATTCTATTTCTATATCTATGAATAAATGCAAAATTGTGTTTTACGTCCTCTCGGTCTGGAACAGACACATATGGGACATTTGTAGATACAAAGATGGTGGGAACAATACTGGAGGCAGTACCCGGAGGCAGTGCAACTCCAGTAAAGTCCCGATTTTATTTAACAATACAAATAAATGTAGCGGTAACCAAGCCTCGGTTAAACCTCATCGGCTATGGTACCGCCACAAGTTACTTGTCAAGTAGTGTGTCTATTCTACGAGAACTGCTCACCTTGTTGTTGAAGTTGTGGAAGTTGGACGAGATGGGCTGCAGCACGTGCACAGGCGGCACCGAGTTCAGGTCCTCCTTGTACCACATATCCAGCAGCGCGGCCTCTTCTGGGGAGCTCATGGCACAGCCCCTCAACAGCTCGTACTCCGCTGTCGGGATATGGGTGGGGATGGGGCGGTAGCCATACTTTTGACCTAGAAACACCTGCAAGCAATGTCCACATGGCAGTAGCGTGGTACTCTCCATTTCAGACCAGAGAAGCAGATTGAGAGATGTTCTTCTGTCTGAACATTCACGGCACGTTTATTCAATGGTGGAACACTTTCAACATACTTTTCGAACCAAACTGGACACTCGGTGTCCAAAATTGTCAAAAGGCCCGTGAAGCGTTCGATATATAGGGGAAGACGGGGTAAAAAGCGCATGGGCGGGTAAGAAGCCCACCCCAATTATAGAAAATTTCAGTCAAATTGCCCGTGAGACGAATGCTAGACATTAACGATCGTCTCATGGGCAAAATGAGACTGAAATTTGCTTCATTTCATGAGATAATTGGGGTGGGCTTCTTAGCCGCCCATGCGCTTTTTACCCCGTCTTCCCCTAGGCCTTGCTGTAATGTTGGCATAATGAATCTACAAAATGATTAAAGTTGTAAAGTTGTGAGTTGGTAAGATGATTTTTCCTGAAAAACGATATGTGAAATGTTTGGAGGACATTTTGGTCTATTCTGCGTATAAACATGTTTGGCCCACGAAAAAACAACAATGGCTGATGAATCGCTAAAGTGATGCAGTACTTTTGTTTGGCATAATAACTTTGTGCAATACATTACGGTAAGTTCGGTTCTGTGGAATAGGTTTGGTAGCCGTACATTTGGTTTAAGAACACATACAGGCAAGTGTGCACAGAGAGAGAGAGAGAGAGAGAGAGAGAGAGAGAGAGAGAGAGAGAGAGAGAGAGAGAGAGAGAGAGAGAGAGAGAGAGAGAGAGAGAGAGAGAGAGAGAGAGAGAGAGAGAGAGAGAGAGAGACACTGGACACTGGACACTGGAAAACTTTATTTGACAAGGATAAAGATTTTAGGCGATGCCTATTCTTACAATCTGTCCTTGGATAAAAGAAAAACAAATTTAAGAAACAAAAAACATTTGTATACTCTCTCTCTCTCTCTTTCTCTCTCTCTCTCTCTCTCTCTCTCTCTCTCTCTCTCTCTCTCTCTCTC
>CM065683.1:52866986-52879486 GCA_017654935.2 Phymorhynchus buccinoides | reverse complement strand
GAGAGAGAGAGAGAGAGAGAGAGAGAGAGAGAGAGAGAGAGAGAGAGAGAGAGAGAGAGAGAGAGAGAGAGAGAGAGAGAGAGAGAGAGAGAGAGAGAGAGAGACAGGCAGACAGAGAGAAACAGAGACAGAGAGAAAAAGAGAAAGGGGGAAACAGAGTAACAGACCGACATAGAAGCCGAGGGACAGAGAGGGAGAGAGAGAGAGAGAGAGAGAGAGAGAGAGAGAGAGAGAGAGAGAGAGAGAGAGAGAGAGAGAGAGAGAGAGAGAGAGAGAGAGAGAGAGAGAGAGAGAGAGAGAGAGAGAGAGAGAGAGAGATGAAAGTAACAAAAACAAAACATATTATTATGTTTGCGAACACAGGATCGCGTGCAAAAAAAACCCACCTTCACGTTAAGCTGTGAAAGCGGTAGCCTGCAGTTAGTAGGTCAGTAGACCGTGTCGTGCAACGAAGGCTTTATTTTATCACTCAGTCATTATCATGGTCAGTGGTATCGTCCTTTGCCATCTTTCACCGTGTTTAAGGCCGTTGTTCTTGCCATTGATGATGACCGGGTTAGATCAGGGAAGGGGAGTTCTCACTAGCCGCAGGCACCTTACAAAATGTTACTTAGAGAGTGATAGAGATGGTACAAGAGACAAGACGTAATGTTGAAAGTAGTGACAAGGTACCGTTAAGCATTTTGTGCATGCCTCTGCTGTCTCTGTCTCTGTCTGTCTGTCTCTCTCTGTCTCTCTGTCTCTCTGTCTCTCTCTCTCTCTCTCTCTCTCTCTCTCTCTCTCTCTCTCTCTCTCTCTCTCTCTCTCTCTCTATCTCTGTTTATACAAGAATGGTCGGGAACTATCAGAGACCGTGACCGATATGACAATTATAGAACATTTAAGACCGTCTTTGAAAGATAAACATATATTTTAAACATGGATTCATTTTGTTTTCGAATAGCCGTTGCACAGGTAAGATTAAATGCCCTTCCGCTTAATAATAATGTCCATCGATATTCCACTTCTGATCAGGCTAAATCTTGTCCATTTTGTAAAAACCAAACAGAAAATGAACATCATCTCTTATTTTAATGTTCTACTTATAAGGATTTAAGAACTAAATTTCTCAAGGAATCAGCTAATGTTTCCATCTGTACATTGCTCAAAGCAACAAATTCAGACCATAGACATAATTTGTCCAGATTTATATTTCATGCGATAAATAGAAGGAAAAGACTAATATTAAGTTAGAGTCATTGTCATTACACTGGGTTGTTTAAGCGACTGAATGTAATTGACTGAAGAGGGTAACTAAGTTGCATAACTGTTGGATTAACTGTTGTAATATAGTTGCTATTATATATAATTATCATAGTAACTGCAAGAACGAATGTGCATGCTGTTGTAATGTCTATTACTGATGATAATTTTGAATGATTTATTTTTTCACCCCTTGTCTCCCCTCCCAAATATTGTATTGTGGCCCAAGGCCAATGTACAATTAAACTTTCCGAGTTCCGAGTTCTCTCTCTCTCTCTCTCTCTCTCTCTCTCTCTCTCTCTGTGCAAAAAACGAACTTGGGATACGCCCATATAGTATGCAATATTTTCAGACTCGCCACTCTTAGCAAATAACCAACTGTATTTTTATCAACTTTTTGAGCTGATTATCTTTGTGGAATACGTAATCGCATTCATAATAAAGGCCATTATTTAATAGAACCCTATGCAGCGCAATGCACACACCAGCCGCGGAGCGTTGGTCACAGTCTGGGTTCAAAGCGTTCTTTCCGTCTTGCCTTTATCTTCTAGTATTTGTTGTTTGTGGCTCAAGCCACAAACCTATAACTCACTTTGTCGGTCGGTCTGTCGGTCGGTCTGTCGGTCGGTCGTTCCAAAATTGTCGCACATTTTGACAAAATTGTCGCACTTCAAATAATGGTTAACGCCCTCTTTGGCCTTTCGGCCATGTGGGGAGCACTTCAAATCGAGGCTACACTTCTGGCCGCTCTTTAAAATGATGTATTTTAAAAGCGTACAAAATAATAAACATACGTAATACAGACACTACGACAGACACGACGAGTATGCGGTGCTTCTTTTGATGAGCATAAGTAGGATACATAGTTTTAAATGTTTTCCAAAAAATATAAAAAGTTACGAAATGGTGCAGAGATAACATTCTGGTTTACAGATTAAAATTATTGAAAAGCCAGGGGAGGTAACTCATGATTGGAGTGGTAAAAATAGACCGCGTGCCACAAACTATTGCGATTTCGCGCTTGTTAAAGTAGATCTTTGATAATGAAAATGGATGAAAATGTAACGTTAAATGTAGTAAACGACAGAAGATGAAGTGCCTCAATCTGCAGTGAGAAAGGCGAAACTAGAAAAACGGAAAGAACCGAGAAATGGAGGCGGTGTGCGTGGATCTTCACCTTTACCGAATATGGAAATGCTTCGTTACTTTAACCCTTTCACCGCCAATATCGCATTTTAGCACCACAATTGTTTAACACCATTGTCACTAAAAAGGCATCAAATCAGGACCTGTTATACAAAGACCCTATGTTCTTAATGTTGGGAGGTAAGGATAGGCCTAATGTTATACATGATACGGAGGAATTCGCAATATTGCAGATATATTTCTTTCTCTACCCAGTTAAGCTTAATGGTATATTTTGGCTAAAAATAGCTGGCGACGAAAGGGTTAATAGCCATGCCGAACAAAAACAACGACTATAGTCAGTAGTAAATGATCTAACAAGAGAACAAGTGCATCTACCCGTTACCTAGCTATTATGTACTTTATAGTCACAGAGGCGTCTCTGTGAAATTCGGGTTGCTCCCACCTGGAGAGCGCGTCGCAGCCAGAGGCGCTCCACTCAATTAAAAAACACATTGCATGCGATTTTTGTGTGAATGATGAGGAAGGAAAGGGTGTGTGGGCTACATTTTGACCAACTGACAACTTTTTCATTGCCACTGGGTTTAGCATATGCTAAGTGCATGGGCACATGGGACCTCGGTTTATCGTCTCATCCGAAAGACGCCACGTTCAGACCATAAGGCCTAGTGCAAAGTGAGAGGAAAACAATCCCCTGTACCCAGGTTCGAACTCGGGTTTACTTGACACGAGGCGAACGCGCTACCACTGTGCCACTCTACGCATACAACCTCCCACTGCACCCCATCCCTCCCATATCTCCCCCACCTCCGCAATCTTCATCAGAAAACAGACCTCGAAGCCTGTTCTGAGTCACTGAGATGCTTGGCAAACACACTGAGAGTTTACCAACACAGTGACTGTGAAGACTCCAGCCGATATTCCCGCAAAAAAACCATGTTGGAGGCCTTAATAATAATAATTATAATAACGCTTCGATCCCCATGTTACCGATGTTAGTTCAATAAACACACGAGGCGTGTTTTGTCAGCAACTAGGCTGAAGCGGCGACAACAAAAGGCTCTTATCTCCCCTCCCAATCAGAGCGAAAGGCTGCTGGCATGGTCTCTTCAATCAGTTTCGGATGGATGACAGGTAGAGTGAGTCTCTATGGAAGCATGAGAACGGCCAAAGTGGATGAGTGTTGTTTTCTTTGATTTTTGTTTCCAATCCATTTTAAGAAATATAGCTTTGGTTGCTGTTATCACAAAGGGAAAACCAACTAGTATCTTTCACTTTTTTTTTATAAACGAAAATATTGGCTTGCATAATAATTATGTGTTCTATGAGTTAGTGCTACTAAGCTTTTTAAACAGAGAAACATACACAAAGTGAGAGAAAAGCAGGGACAGAAAGAGGGTTGGGGATGAGAGAGAGAGAGAGAGAGAGAGAGAGAGAGAGAGAGAGAGAGAGAGAGAGAGAGAGAGAGAGAGAGAGAGAGAGAGAGAGAGAGAGAGAGAGAGAGAGAGAGAGAGAGAGAGAGAGAGAGAGAGAGAGAGAGAGAGAGAGAGAGAGAGAGAGAGAGAGAGAGAGAGAGAGAGAGAGAGAGAAAAGCTGAAAAGCTGCATTTATGGAATAAGTTACAATCTGTAACCTTGGCATTCTTAAACATTTTGGGGGGAAAGATAAATCGGTGATGGGCATTTATCTAATAAAAAACTGATCAGTCAGTTGTTCTGATGTGATGTGATGATAGTAAAACAGTAATCATTGATCAGTCAGTTGTTCTGATGTGATGTGATGATAGTAAAACAGTAATCATTGATCAGTCAGTTGTTCTGATTTGATGTGATGATAGTAAAACAGTAATCATTGATCAGTCAGTTGTTCTGATGTGATGATGATAGTAAAACAGTAATCATTGATCAGTCAGTTGTTCTGTGTTGTGATGTGATGATGACAGTAAAACAGTAATCATTGATCAGTCAGTTGTTCTGATTTGATGTGATGACAGTAAAACAGTAATCATTGATCAGTCAGTTGTTCTGTGTTGTGATGTGATGATAGTAAAACAGTAACCATTGATAAAACAAGCTAATAAGAAACAACCGGCCATTGACTATTCCAATCGTTAGATAAATCCGAGCACGTAGGTCTGAGACCAAGAGTGGTCGCTAGCCTACAATAATACACAAATCCCCACAACCTATCATAAAGCCATCCTACGCGCTGCTCAGTAATCATATGATTATATCCTATGCGTAGGATACTGTTCTATTAGAAGGATAGAAAATATAGATTCGGTTTATATGGCCGAAGAGAGACTATATGCGGCGTGTACGATGACCTTAAAATGACCGACTCACTCATGCGATTCCAATCGTACGACTATCCATCTGTGACATATGTGAGGCAGGGTTCTCTGTAGACACCAATACACGAACCTCATAAAATGTCTGATGTACACAAATAATTCATGATTTCATCCGATTCATTTAGACAGTAGTAGTCTATTTCACGAGGATGATGCCTCACTAATGTTACAGTTGATAGTATGAAATCGCCCGTGCGAGTTGGCCCCTACCAGGGCCGGACCTAAGTTTTTAAGGGGTTGGGGCTAATTCATCGCAGGTGTGATGTCCCATATGTGCCTTCCCAGGTCGAGAGGACGTAAAATTCCAAATTTCATTCATTCATCGCAGGTGTGTTTTGCAGTAAAAATCAATATAAAATACTTGTAGCGGTGCCATGGCCGATGAGGTTCAACCGAGGCGTGGTCACCGCTACAGCTATCTGTATTAATTAAAAAAATCGGGACTTTACTGGTTTCGTACTGCCTCCGGGCATTGCCTCCAGTATTGTTACCACCATATTTGTATTTACAAATGTCCCATATGTGTCTGATTCAGACCAAGAGGACGTAAAACACCATTTTCGTCGTCGTCGTCATCGCAGGTGCCACTTACATACATGTGGCGGTACCATAGCCGATTAGGTTTAACCGAGGCGTGGTTACCGCTACACCTATCTGCATTGTTAAAAATCGGGACTTGACTGAAGTTGCACTGCCTCCAGGCATTGCCTCCAGTATTGTTCCCACCATCTTTGTATCTACAAATGTCCCATATGTGTCTGTTCCAGACCGAGAGGACGTAAAACACCATTTTCTCTCTCTCATCGCAGGTGCCAAGCACCAAGACACCTAGGGGGGTCCGGGGGCATGCTCCCCCTGAAAATGTTTAAATCCGAGAAGCAAAATCGCGCATTCTGGTGCAATCTGGGCATGAAATAAAGGACTAATGCCATTACTGTTCATACCCCTGTTGAATGAATCAAAAATGGTGTTTTACGTCCTCTCGGTCTGGAACAGACACATATGGGACATTTGTAGATACAAAGATGGTGGGAACAATACTGGAGGCAATGCCCAAAGGCAGTGCAACTCCAGTATAGTCCAGATTATTTGTAACAATATAGATAGGTGTAGCGGTAACCACTACTACTGAAACATGTTTTGAACCAATAAGTACCCATCAACTGGTGGTGCTGATGAGTGTTAGGTATAGCCCGCGAAGAAATTTAGCTGCTGCTCGGCGACAATAAGTTGTGTGTGTGTGTGTGTTTTAGGAAAAAGGGTGGGGGCTGCAGCCCCCTACCCCCCCCCCCCCCCTCCCGTAGGTCCGGCCCTGCCTTCAGAGACTCACGATGAAGTTGGGTCCCACAGACAACCTCTGACAAATGTCGATCTCGTGCATGCACAGCTCGGTGGTCATGTGATCGTCCGTGGCCTCGTCTCTCACGCCCCACCGCATGTCCACCACCTGGCACACACGCGCACGCACGCACACACACACACACACACCCACACACACACACACACACACACACGTACACACACACACGCGCACACACATACACACTGACAGGCGCGCGCACACGCACCACGAATGCACGCACGTGCGCGCGCGCATACAAACACACACACACACACACACACACACACACACACACACACACACACACACACACACACACACACACACACACACACACACACACACACACACACACTTTCAGAAAGCGCAGAACGATGCAGTTTAACTCATTGGTTCAAATGGCTTCCATCATAAGTTGACATAATCCTCAAGTTGGATGCAGCAATAAGGTCAGAACAAAGTGCTGTATAACCGAATGCGTTTACTATTATTTTTGGTCAACTAAATCTTTTGGTGAAACACTGTGAATCTGATCATAAAAGGCGCTGCACGCCCTTGGGTTCCGGCTTTGTGGTTATTTGTCCTTGGGGGGGGGGGGGGCCATCCATGCCCCAATACCAGCCACCATGTTATCCTTCTGATCAAGAGAGTTGGGATGTATCCTGGGCACTATGTATTATATGTATCCTTATACATTATTTTGTGCTCAGCTTAATATTTTGCAGTGTTCATGTTACTGTTTGTGTAAATAAAAAACAAACCTGTTGATCTGAGGCAGATAAAAAGGCGAGCTAAGAGACGACATAAAAACGATGTCATATTATAATCACCTTATTAACAGAAGTAAATAAACAAAATTAATATGAATGCAACAGATATACAGCAACATTAAAAACAGTAGTGAAAATATAAAAAACCACAATATTGCAATGTGAAAAAGCACCTGAAACTCCAGTCCATGTTTTTCCCGACAAAACTCCTTCAGCTTGGGGTAGACTTTCTCCATCAGGTTATTCCGCTCAAACGTGGTGTCTGCACATTCAATTAATTAAAAATATGATTAGTTTCTTCGACCATCATCCCACGTAATCGGTATATTAATTAGTTTCTTCGACCACCCTCCCACGTAGGCCTACTCATGTAGGCTACTTAGCTGTCTGTCCTCCAGACAAAACTAAGCTCTTGTATGTTTCATTGTCCATCAAGAGAGCTATTCACATTCATTTTCCAAATGAAAGGGGAATATCGATTTTTCGGCTCATTTGTCTTGTCTGATAATCAAGCTATATTTCCGTTTTTATCCACGCGTTTCTGCTTTCTTCTGGAGGGCAAGTCTTAGCCCTTTCACCGCCAATGTCGCATTTATGCACCACAATGACTTAACGCCCATGCCACTAAAAGGCATCAAACCAGTGCCTGTTATCCAAAGACCCTATTTTCTTAACTTTGGGAGGTTAAGGATAGGCTTAATGTTATGCACGTCACAGAGGAATTCCCAATATTGCAAGATTGTTCTCTCTCTTCCCAGTTAAGTTTCATGGTATGTTTTGGCTGAAAAATAGCTGGCGGCGAAAGGGTTAAAGTAGCCTTGTAGCGCCTACTCATATCTCTGTTAGAGACATGTCCATTATTCTCTTATCGTTTACACCTAGTTCGTGTGTTTAGTGAAGCAGTTTTGGGTTATGTCTATTAGACCTGTCTCTTATCCTGTCAAGTCCAAAGTCCGGACCATTTTTTTTCATGTTTTGTTTGTTGAGATGTCGTCTGCTAGTTTTGGTTGAAAATGTTGAACGGACGATTACATTGCGTAGTTTACATTGCGAGATTGTGAAGAGGCTTTTCACAAAAGACTTGAGATTTGTACATTTTGTTCGGGAGTCATATATTCACAAAAGACAGGACGCAGGAGCTAATCAAAGAACATTACGTGTTGTTCTACATCCCATAGGGGTACCGAGGGTATCTCTGGTTGAAACCAATTGGCACATTCGTCTTGAGCCAGGCGACGTGTGACATATCCATAACTTTAATCGATTATGTTTTGTCGAACACTCTAATTGTTTCTCGATATTTCACATTCAAATACTGGAATAATATGTCAAATGTTGATTCGTTTAGAAACAATAAACATAACATACAAACAGGAATCTACCCATTTTCTCCATTCTTTCGAGTACGAGTTAAGTTTTGTATTGTTTTAAAGGTGGACCCTGACGGATTAGTCTATGCAAGAAACACGCCGAGATCACCAGAAAGACAGCCTATTCAAGGATAGGAACACTCACTTTGCTCTGGTTTCTCGGGAGATGCCGGAGAGAATATCCATTTTGGATGGGGTGGATGGAGGTCACTCATTGTGGTTGAAGCGTGTGGGTGTTTTTTTTATAGTGCAGTAATAAAAAGGGGAGCTATTTCCTTTGGTGTGAGCGAAACTCCTTTAGATAAACTGTATAACATTTATAAAAAAAATTAAAAGAGGCTTGTATTGCAAAAATATCGTGCAAACGATTTGGTCTGAACGCAGGCGGCCATTAGAAAAGCGACGGCTCACGCCTTCTCTTTGGGTTAAAGAATTTGACATCCAGCACCTCCGCCAAGGAGGAATCGCCGATTTGATAGTTTGATTTCTAGTAAACCAGAGCAAAGTAAGTGTTGCGATCTCTGTAAAGGGTGTTTTCCTGGCGATCTCGACGTGTTTCTGCAAAAACGCATCCGTCAGGGTGCCCCTTTAAGAAGCAAAAGATGGAACAAACATTACAAGGAAACTACGCGCACGCAGATACAGAAATAGGCAGACACAAAGCACATACATATATAAACAGACGGGTTTATTTGCAGACAAGCAGACATTCACCCGTGGGCAAACACACACACACACACACACACACACACACACACACACACACACACACACACACACACACACACGCACGCACGTACGCACTCACACACACACACACACACACACACACACGCACGCACGCACACGCACACGCACACACACGCACACACACACACACACACACACACACACACACACACACACACACACACATGAACGCATACGCGTACGCGCGCACGTTAGAGCAATTCGTCTGGAGAACGTTGAGCCCAACTGAATCTAAGCGCAAGTTTCATGGCACTGCCATCTTTCAACGTGTATCTGGAGCTGTTTTTGTGATCTCTGAAACACCCTGCCTTGAAGCCTTAGCAAAAGAGATCGCAGGCTCCCCTCTGATGGTTTCCAAACATATTGTTTAACTAATCCAAAGTAAAACGGAAAAGGATGTTCACTTCCAAATGTAAACATTCTGATACCACCATGTTAATGATGCATTCATTATTTAAAAATAGTGCATTATATAGACGACGAACAAGCTGGATTTATGGAGTCGAAACTAAAAAACCGCTAGCTATCATTCGTAAGTTACTGGGAATTTACTATTCGTCTGCTCCGCCAGAGACTTGGCCTATCATCAATTCAAAAATGTTCTGGACAGTAATGACATTTTTAGTCTTTTTTTTATTTTGACGATTGATCTGACATCGTAGTTTTTACTGCATGCAATAAGCAAACCTATATAAATGAATTTCAAATGAATGGGACGTTTTATAAGCCGCGAGGCTTGAAAGATGAAGCCTGTCCCTACCTAGGGGAAGACGGGGTAAAAAGCGCATGGGCGGGTAAGAAGCCCACCCCAATTATCTCATGAAATAAAGAAAATTTCAGTCACATTTGCCCATGAGACGAATGCTAGACATTAACGCTCGTCTCATGGGCAAAATGAGACTGAAATTTGCTTCATTTCATGAGATAATTGGGGTGGGCTTTTACCCGCCCATGCGCTTTTTACCCCGTCTTCCCCTACCTACCTAGCTATCAATAACCGATAATGAAAACAATTTAAAAACAAGTTTTCACATGTTGAACAATTCAACACACTATCATATTGTATGGTAACCCCAAGCCTGATCACCTCCCAGGCATCCCACAGCCAGAGCACAACGGCCTCAAGACTTCGTCTGTTAGGTTGAACCAAACCTTGTAGTTTGCCTCTGGGAATTCCCAATCTGGGAAGAGTTGATCAGTTAAGAAAAGTTGCATAAGATAGAAGAAAGAAGAGGAACTTATTCTCAGATAAATGGAACCAGGCCATACACAACAGACACGAAGATTAAAAAAGAGAAATAAAGATGTATTTAACCCTTTCGCCGCCAATGTCACATTTATGCACCACAATGGTTTAACACCCATGTCACTAAAAGACATGAAATCAAGGCCTCTTATCCTAAGACACTATTGTCTTAATTTTGGGAGGTAAGGATGGGCCTAATGTTTTACATGTCACAGAGGAATTCCCAATATTGCAGAGATATATTTTGTCTATGCCCAATTAAGTGTAATGGTACTTTTGGGGCTGAAAAAGGCTTGGTGGCGAAAGGGTTAACTAGTTAGACTGACAATAAACACATTGCTACTTACAGCGTCAGCCAACGATTAGGGTCTAAACTTGAAGCAAGCAACAAGGGATACATTTAGGCAGTGGCTATTCACCCTCTAGTGGCAAATAGAACCCAGGTTATTTTCTTCTTCTTCCAGTAATGTCCACCTGCCGTTTATCGGCAGTTATTGACATGGGTTCTTCTTCTCCGTTCCAGGGCCATACGGCCACAATGGGTACGTATGTGTCCGTTTTCCAGTGTTCACTGGTGACCTCGCTGCATACAGCCGACACATTCCGATTTCGGAGGAGCTCAAAGGAGAAAACCATAAGGAAGATATTTTGGAAAAAAGGCAGGAAAATGGGCCAAAAGTCAGACGGATAGTAGATGACACAAAAGCAAGGAAAAAGGCAGAGTCAAAGAGAGAGACAGATTAGAGGAAGTTACAAGCACAGAACATCCAGAAGGTGGCGGGAACTATTTGTACGGAGGACCCCCCACCCCCCCTCCCCGTATCCCCACGGGGAGGCAGGGGTTCAAGACGAAGATTCGCTGCGCGGGATAATATATAATTTTGAGATTTTAAATAGGAGGGTAATTGGTAGAATATGTTGATTTGAGGTGGATGAAAGTTAAGTAATTCATGCACGACCGAAGTTAAAAGAAACAACAACAACCCAACAACCAAACACCCTTAACATTATTTTTGTTAATTACATTTGCGTCTATATGTATTAGTAGTTAGCGTACCATATCATATAAGTTTATGTCATTATTTTCGCGCAAACTATGTTAACTCGCGTGTTAGCAATCTGGAGGTTTATTTGCAGCAAGCAGCTTAACCCCTTCACTGCCAGAGGAAAACATAGAAATTATCGATTTTGTTATTATAAAGATTAAAACTATTCTGTTAGACTCAATCTCAGAGAATGGTCTAGAGATATATATTTTCTGGCTTATCTAAACCAAACACCATCATCCCAGGACTATGACATCAAAAGTTAAGAAATCATCAATAACATCATACACTACGAGACACAAAATAATACATTATTTAAAATAAAACGAAAACTGAAACCTAAATAAAACATTATTTAGAGGATGATGCTTTTATTAAATAATACATTATTTACGTAAGTAATAACATGTTTCAAATTGATTTTCTTATTATATATAAAGAATGACATATTTAGTTTCAAACTGGTTTTATTTTAAATAAATGATTATTTGTAGTGTAAAAAGCATTTTTATTGCTGCACATCTCACACTGCCTCAAGAACATATATAATGCATTACATACTTAAATAATGCATTATTTAGCTAAATGATGCATTGCTTAGCTAAATAATGCATTGCATAGAAACATATATATTGCAGCATATAGACAAATAAAGGACTTTCTGGACACAGGGAATGCCATACAGCTACGCCTACAGTTTTCTCAATGATATCTTAGTTTTTTTATGAGAGTTTGTTGAAACGGGATCCTAAATGAGATGTTGTTTTACTTTGCGAAGACAATAATCACCAAATACTACCCCTCTGTTCGAAATGGACAAGATACAACAAAGAGATACCAAGCTTAACTTTCGTCATTCCCATTAGATCTCTAGATATAAAAACAAATGTGCGCTGATGCTAGGGTCTATGTAGGGGAAGACGGGGTAAAAAGCCCATGGGCGGGAAAGAAGCCCATGCCAATTATCTCATGAAATAAAGAACATTTCAGTCCAATTTGCCCATGAGACGAATGCTAAACATTAGCACTCGTCTCATGGGCAAAATGTGACTGGAATTTGCTTTATTTCAAGAGGTAATTGGCATGGGCTTCCTACCCGCCCATGGGCTTTTAAGCATTCGTCTCATGGGCAAATTTGACTGAAATTTGCTTTATTTCATGAGATAATTGGCATGGGCTTCTTACCCGCCCATGGGCTTTTTACCCCGTCTTACCCTAGGCTTACATTAGCTCTA
>CM065683.1:52851986-52859486 GCA_017654935.2 Phymorhynchus buccinoides | reverse complement strand
GAATTAGTTATTATCCTCATCTCGTACACCTTCCATAAACTAGCACGCCATCATGTACTAGTAGGTGACTGTCAGAGTGCAGGCTTGCAACCCGTGTTTATCGTGCGTCGTTTAGCCGTGGGGTACACTGGCTCTTGCTGCTGCTGTTTATCTGCCCTTCATGGTCGCTTTTGACTGCATCCCGTTGTACTGGGTTGTACCTTTTCTGCAGAAGAAAGCAAGGATACAGTTAGCAATAGCAGTTGAACTTGACAACGCATGTCTAAGCTCAAAGGTCTAGGTCAGCAACGCAATCGACTCCAAATATTCCCAATTACCATACGCCAGTTTGCCTACTTACTACGTTTGGGAATTGTAGGTCCAAAGATAATTAAGAAATACATGGCTACCACAAACAATCTACGCTTTCAAGGTCAAATTTCAAGGCCAGAGTCAGCAAGATTATCAAAAGCAAAAGAAGTGTAAAGAAATTGAGTGTTGACCCATGTACCAAATGTGAGTAAATTGAGTGTTGACCCATGTACCAAATGTGAGTAAATTGAGTGTTGACCCATGTACCAAATGTGAGTAAATTGAGTGTTGACCCAAAAATGTGAGTAAATTGAGTGTTGACCCATGTACCAAATGTGAGTAAATTGAGTGTTGACCCATGTACCAAATGTGAGTAAATTGAGTGTTGACCCATGTACCAAATGTGAGTAAATTGAGTGTTGACCCATGTACCAAATGTGAGTAAATTGAGTGTTGACCCATGTACCAAATGTGAGTAAATTGAGTGTTGACCCATGTACCAAATGTGAGTTAAGTTAAGCCAGTAGTTTTTTTCTTAAAGAAAATGTTGCACAAACAGACGTATACGCATGTACACAGACACACATACCCGAAACCAATATCCGTTCCAGACTCTGTCTGGCGGGGTTAAAATTACAGTCATCTGTGACCGCTAAAATAGCGATTAAACTACTCACAATCGTTCTGTGTCCATCTGTTGTTTTATTGCAGTGAAGTAATTGTGTGGAGACTGCCCTAAAGCTGCTCTAATGGGAAGATTTGAAGAGTTCTGTTTCTCGCTAGTGGATGAAAGCTGTGTGCTTTTACTTTACCGTTTATTGTGGGTTCTTATTTTTTATTTTTTTGTAAACATAATCGATTCAGTCATTTTGTTGACCAGTCCATTGTTCCATATGTCTGTGAGATATTCATTTCTCACTGTTTACTGTAGGAAACAAAATTATCATAATATTGTAAAACTGCGTCCTGTTGATTTCAAGACTGTTTTATGTTTGCATCAGTAGCTTTTTTTTTTTAACAAAGCAGCAATACATATATGAACTTCGAGTACAACAAGCTAAGAGCTTATACAGGGCACTCTAATACTTGAGTTACACAATAGTATCAGTAGCTTGGCTGCTAAATAGCTTTAAAGACAATCCTTTCAAATAAAACTGAAATTACAGTGTGGGCGAATGTTTTTGATTAAATTGTGTATCCGATAGGCCTAGTCTAAAGTTTTCTTTTTTCTGTCTTTAATACTTTTAGGAGTGTTTCTGGCTACATTTTCAAACTTGATGCTAAGCAATTAACTTACGATGATCTTGTATGTGCGTTAATGCTGTGCGCAAACAGAGATGTAGAGATGCATAATATGACACAAATCCTGTTATGAAGGTGTACATACATGGATCAAATACATAAAATGCTCCGTCTTCTAAGATACACGGGCTGCAAACAAGATATATCATTCTGTCTCTGTTTCTGTGTGCCTGTGTCTGTGTCTGTCTCGCTCTCTCTTTTGAGAAAATAGCACATATCTCATTACCTCTAAGTGAAATATTATCAATTATGTATAACTTGATAGGGGAAGACGGGGTAAAAAGCGCATGGGCGGGTAGGAAGCCCACCCCAATTATCTCATGAAATGAAGCAAATTTCAGTCTCATTTTGCCCATGAGACGAGCGTTAATGTCTAGCATTCGTCTCATGGGCAAATTTGACTGAAATTTTCTTTATTTCATGAGATAATTGGGGTGGGCTTCTTACCCGCCCATGCGCTTTTTACCCCGTCTTCCCCTACGCTTTCGTGAAGTCTGCGCCACCATTATACCATTACATGCAACGCAAAAAGGATGGGTACAGAAAACAAGGTACCTGTGAAAGGAAAACTCAAACAGGAGTATCTCCGTTTTACGTTGTATCTCCAAAAGGTACTGCAGTCAATTGTTCACCTTCTTATATACCATTACATAATTTGATTTTCATGTTTCTGTTAAACGACATCGGAGTATGTTTGTTGCACACGCTCAATTAAATCAATCAAAACTAGTCTGCAATGATATGCTGGCTCTTTATACTGCATCCACTCGACTCCTCAGCATCTGCTGAATGAGTATTATGTTTATATGTATTCCCTTCCCTCTTCACTCCCTCTCCCCAGCATCACCGCCCCTCTTCTGAAGCTTTCGGGCTTTCGGGCTTAATTCCAGCCGTGTTTGTCAATACACAGAACAGACCAATAACAGGGTTCCCCCATTGTGTTGCTACACCGATGATTGAGCGAAAGAGCCGTGCTACTTTTTCCACCGACTAATTGACTACCGATAAAAGTGACAGCGATTGGGGACGCGGACAGGGTCTGTCTATTGTTCGTCCTCTTAACAACGTGTTTGGTTGGAAAATATTACATAAGAATCTTCCGCGTTTCCTTGTCACCATTTCTCTATTGCCGCCCATATCCACATCCCGTCTACACTTTGATCAGCGCCCCCCCTCTCGCAGGTTCGTCTCCTAAACTGGCATACGCTTCATCGTCATTTTATTCATACACAGAGCTGGAAATAAACTCTTTTTGATGGGTTTGTTTGTACCATTCTAGCACCATGGACAAATACATTCGCCCATTACATAATTATAGGGGAAGACGGGGTAAAAAGCGCATGGGCGGGTAAGAAGCCCACCCCAATTATCTCATGAAATAAAGAACATTTCAGTCAAATTTGCCCATGAGACGAATGCTAGACATTAACGCTCGTCTCATGGGCAAAATGAGACTGAAATTTGCTTCATTTCATGAGATAATTGGGGTGGGCTTCTTACCCGCCCATGCGCTTTTTACCCCGTCTTCCCCTATACATTCCCACCAAATGCAAAGGCATTCACTGCTAAGATCCCTGCCATATGTATGTTTATTTTTAGAGCTTAAATCAGTGATTGTTTTCCGTTAAAGCAACATTCGAATGCGCACTCGAAAAAATAGTTAACTTTCTCTTGTCTTGTCGGTTGAGATGCAACAGTCAAACACGGAGGTCAAAAAATACACGGCACTAGAAGAGTTAATGAGCTCTCTATCTCTTTATCTTGAAAACACTAATAGTCTAAACATGAGCCTCTGCCAAGTGTCAGTCAACCCAGTCTCAATCTATTTTTAGATCCAGCTACACCTAAGCTACAGACACATATTAAGGTATTATTATTAGGTATTAGGTACTTTATAGTCACAGAGGTGTCTGTGAATTTTGGGCTGCTCCCACATCAAGAGCGCGTCGCAGCCAGAGGCGCGCCACCTATTTTGTGTGTTTTTGTGTGTGTTTTTTGCATGCAATTTGTGTGACTGATGAGGAAGGAAAGTAAGGGGTAAATGTTGACCAAATGACAACGTTTTCGTTGCCACTGGGTTTAAAGTGTGCTAAGTACATGGGCACACGGGACTTCAGTTTATCGTCTCATCCGAAAGACTCCACGTTCAGACCGTAAAGCCTAGTGCAAAGTGAGAGGAAAATTCCCCTGTACCCAGGTTCAAACTCGGGTTTACTTGACACAAGGCGAAAGCTTTACCTCTGTGCCACTCTACGAACAGTAATTTACCAGAATTCAGACTAAATCATATTGAATGGCTGAGACGTGGACTGTTTCCCCCAAAGAGTTATTCGTAGCTGAGACCATTATGTGTTTTTCTTTTTCAAGTTGTTTCCTTTCCCGAAATCAAATGGGGTTTTTTTTCAGTGATTGGGATTATGATTAGAGAAAGACCTCATAAGGGATATACTACAACAAAGGAAGGAATACCAAATGTTGGATTTGTTTATGCTGGTGATGAGTGCTAAGACAATACCAGGCGTGAACTAAAAACAGTCGAAACCGGGTGCTGCGGACACAGAGACACAGAGCAAAGCACTTGATCTATTAACTCATTCGCACCGCAACTATTTTGAATTATTCAAACAACTCACAAATCACTTCAGCCATACACACAAACAAAACATACATAAACAAAAGGAGAAATGAAAGAAGATTACGGGTTTAGACATAGGGAAGTGGTAGATCAGACTATATAGACTTTATATAGACAAACTCTCTACAACAATTAGTTACCCAACTTCAAACGCATAGTAACAGGTCAAAATGTGGTATAAGAGAGCGAAACGAGTTAAGACGTGACTAAAAAGTGGTGTGCACATAGATTTACTTCCCTTGAAACAAATTCATCAAATTGACAGCTTTATATTAATTCCGGCTATATATATATATGGGTGGAACGACTTGAATGAATTAATGATGCGATATCCCTTCCCCGAATCTAGGATAAATCCGTACCTTGTTTGCTGGTTTCATTTGAGCTGTTCCAGAAACAATAACCAGACACACAAGACAAACAGCCAGACAGGCAAAGGGGGGGGGGGGGGGGGGGGCAACAAAACCTTCTTGGCATAGCTAATAATTGTGGTCTAGCTAGTATTGTGTCCCTTGCAGCCTATCGTGTCTGTTACTGTTGATCAATAGTGCCATCATTGGAACCATTGATTAGCTATCGTTGAACGCTTTCTAAATGTCGATCGGCTGGTTGTCATACACTTGGACACGAACCTGCAAGTGGGCGTCACGCTACGATTGTGGTGGGTTTTTTTTATGGGGGAGAGTTTATGAGAGCGTTTTGTGGAGTGATTCTCTCTGTCTCTCTCTCTCTGTCTCTCTCTCTCTGTCTCTCTGTCTCTATGTCTCTCTATCTGTCTGTCTGTCTCTCTCTCTGTCTCTCTCTCTCTCTCTCTCTCTCTCTCTCTCTCTCTCTCTCTCTCTCTCTCTCTCTCTCTCTTCTCTCTGTCTGTCGCTCTCTCTGCCTCTCTGTCTCGTCTCTCTCTGCTCTCTCTCTCTGTCTGTCTGTCTGTCTGTCTGTCTGTCTCTCTCTCTCTCTCTCTCTCTCTCTCTCTCTCTCTCTCTCTCTCTCTCTCTCTCTCTCTCTCTCTCTCTCTCTCTCTCTCTCTAAATGTGCATGTGTAGTATTAATTACATGTTGCACGCTTCAAACCAAGGACAGAATGGAAGAATAGGCCTAAATTTGTATCCTTGTAAAATAAAGTATCTGAAGTCTGAAGTCTGAGGTCTCTCTCTCTCTCTCTCTCTCTCTCTCTCTCTCTCTCTCTCTCTCTCTCTCTCTCTCTCTCTCTCTCCCCCTCTCTCTCTCTCTCTCTCCTCTCTCCTCTCTCTCTCTCTCTCTCCTCTCTCTCTCCCCCTCTCTCTCTCTCTCTCTCTCTCTCTCTCTTCTCTCTCTCTCTCTCTCTCTCTCTCTCTCTCTCTCTCTCTCTCTCTCTCTCTCTCTCTCTCTCTCTCTCTCTCTCTCCTTCTCTCTCTTCTCTCCTAGATACTTCGAACTAATTTAATGCAAAAACGACATAAGCTTATGTCATATGCCAGATGCATGGCAACATTCTTGCTCAACAACAAACAAAAGAATCATAACATTTGGAACACACCAGTCTATCTGATGCTGTATCAAAACATTCCATGACTTGTACACCAATCCTGTAAAACGGGGAAAATAGTATATGAAATAATTAATACATTCTAGTGTTTAATTTATTTATTTATTTATTAAGACAACTTTTATAGCGCCTAATCTTTAAGCTCTAAGCGCTTAATTAATAATCCAGATGATTTTTTGACAATAAGTGGGCTGTCCATTTTTGTTATAATTGAAGCTTCCGGGGATTTTCATCAATATCGCTTTATAACTGTCTCAGTCGAATTATTTACAACAAACATACAAACCGAAAACATTTTTTGTTAACCCTTTCGCCGCCAGCCATTTTTCAGCCCCCCCCCCCCCCCCCCAAATACCATTAAGCTTAACTGGGTAGAGACCAAAATCTGCAATATTGTGAATTCCTCTGTGTATAACATTAGGCCTATCCTTACCTCCCAACATTACAAAAACAGGGTCTTCAGATAACAGGACCTGATTTGATGCTTTTTAGTGACATGCTATGGATGTTAAACCATTGTGGTGCAAAAATGCGACATTGGCGGTGAAAGGGTTAAACAACTCCTTAGCGAAGAAAACGCCACAGAAAATAATAATTTCTGGACAGGCCTAATCTAACTCCAGCTCTATCGGAAACTTCTGGTCTAAACTGTACCAGTACACAGGATTCAGCCCTTAGCCGATTGAATTATTTCACAAATTGCCAACAATAAAAACTGCTTGTTTTTGTGTGAAATATTAGGGGAAGACGGGGTAAAAAGCGCATGGGCGGGTAAGAAGCCCACCCCAATTATCTCATGAAATAAAGAACATTTCAGTCAAATTTGCCCATGAGACGTAATGACGTTCGTCTCATGGGCAAAATGAGACTGACATTTGCTTCATTTCATGAAATAACTGGGGTGGGCTTCTTACCCGCCCATGCGCTTTTTACCCCGTCTTCCCCTAATTTGTTTTGGTGGTGGTGGTGGTTTTTTGGGTTTGTTTGTTTTTCGGAGGGGGGAGGGGGAGGAGGGGGAGGAGGAGGGGGGAGGGGGAGGAGAGGGCGATCACTTCACCCAGAAACTTCAGTTTGCTATATTGTCTGATGCGAAATGGATAACACTGGCAGAGAAGGGAGATGTGTCTCGCGTTCTTTATTCTATGCACTGCGGAAATGCGTAACTGTGTGAAGGGTTTAGAGAATGAATTATACAGTGAACCACTTCACGACCCTTTCGCTACCATCCTCTGTCTGTGACAAAACCAATGGGTGGGGTAGAAACAAAAAGGAAGGATGGTTAACGCCGCAGGCTGTGTCGGAATTGATCTAATTAGTCACTGGGAAACAACAAAGGAGATTGCCAAACAAACAAACAAACAACAACAGAAAAAATCCCCACCAAACCCCCCCAACAATTATGGCTAATTAATGACTATTAAACTGACGCAGTGAGTCCGACCGACCTAGTCTGTACCACCTACTAACGCCATTTAGCGCCTTTGTAAAGCGCAAAGGGGATTACAGTCATTCTAGTACAACTCATGACCTGTTATGACTTGGACTCACTGCTTCCAATTTAATTGTCATTAATTAGCAATAATTGTTTTTGTTGTAGTTGTTGTTGTTGTTGTTGTTGCTGCTGTTGTTGGTTGTTTATTTGTTTGTGTTTGGAGAGAGAAGGATATTGTGTTCCTTACTCTGTGCATTGCTGAAAATCGTAATAAACCCAACCTGTTACATACACAATTATTAACCCCAAGCTCAA
>CM065683.1:52844486-52846986 GCA_017654935.2 Phymorhynchus buccinoides | reverse complement strand
ATTTGGTATCAAGCATCCTTGGCACCCTCCGAAGGTCATGCTGTCCTTACTTTTCGGAAACCTCCGCCAAGGGGTCGAGGGGAGGGGGAACCGAAAATCGTTAAGGGGCCATAACTTCCACACCGCAGGTCCTAGAGTCTTGAAACTTGGCATGGATGTACTTTCGCTTATGGCCGTTCTGATGATGGCGTACCAATGAAGGTAAAGGTCAAGCTCAGGGAGATCGGTATGCCTTGAAAGTGGTAGGGGTCTAATGATTGGGTTTTACTGTCCCACTCATATCTCCCGAACTGCTTTACCGAATCGTTTCCAGTTTTGTGTGGTGGCGTGTCACCATGAGAGAAGGCATCCGCGCATAAATTATCGCCGTCATGACCTTCACCTTGGCGTATGACCTTGAAAACCGAAAATCGTTGGTCTTAGGGACTTCAAACTTGGCATGTAGGTCCTTTGCCTTATGGTTGTTCTGCTGATTGCATACAGATCAAGGTCAAGGTCAAGGTCATGGAGATCGGTAGGCCTTGAAAGTGGTAGGGGTCACATTTTTTAAATTTTCAGCCACAAAAGTAAAAATATAATATTTTGCGGACCCGGCGAAACCGGTACTCAGCGGTACCAGTACCAGTACTTGGCGTTACCTGTACAAGGCGTTACCAGTACTAGGCGTTACCAGTACGGGGCGTTGAGCTAGTATATATTAAAAACATATATGAACAAACATTCCTCTCCATCACCGTCACCCACCCAGCCCAATGCTCCTCCTCTCATTATCGAACACAGTCTAAACAACATAAATAACTAAATAGGCATATTATCAGCATTGTAAGCTATAGCTACGAGAAGAAAAGAACGAAAAAGAATAAGAATACATTTGAATAGGGGGCGGTCTATTTTGTGTTAATTAAACAATTTAACATAACAACTAGTTTGTCACTTTCAGAAGAAAGGAAACCAAACTGATGTAGTTTAAAGGAAATGCAACTTGAAATGTGACACCGGATAGAGAAAATGGCATACAAAAGCCATTCGGTATCTAGGGGAAGACGGGGTAAAAAGCGCATGGGCGGGTAAGAAGCCCACCCCAATTATCTCATGAAATGAAGCCGGGGTAAAAAGCGCATGGGCGGGTAAGAAGCCCACCCCAATTATCTCTGAAATTTGCTTCATTTCATGAGATAATTGGGGTGGGCTTCTTACCCGCCCATGCGCTTTTTACCCCGTCTTCCCCTATCCCATTTACTTATGCGCAGAAATGGATCCTATTTTTGTTTGTTTCTTTGTTTGTTTGTTTTTAAGTAGCTAAGCATAAACCTCTTCTCAGCTGTGTAATTTTGTGGATGGAATGTTGTTGTCTTCTTGAAGAAGTTTAGAACGTACCGAATTGCTAAATCACTTACGAAGATTAGTATGATGAACACAAATATCCCTGATAAACATAAATATTGGAATCTCTCTCTCTCTCTCTCTCTCTCTCTCTCTCTCTCTCTCTCTCTCTCTCTCTCTCTCTCTCTTATTCTGAAAAAAATGTCATTTGTCTCAGAATTCTCCTCTCTTTAAAAAAAAAAAATCAATTCAAAGCACCAAGTCAAGTTCACCATTGCTCGTTATTATCCATGTTTACTTTTAATTCCCATTTTGATTCTCTGTCAATTATTTCATGTGCCAATTTTTGTTTCATTTTCTTGACTTGATTGTTTTTATGTCAAATTTTCTTTGCCTGATGCATGGTGTGAATGTGTGAGTGAGAGGGCCAGGTGCAAAGAAGCTATTGTAGCTTATCGTATTCGTATTCGTATTCTCTCTCTCTCTCTCTCTCTCTCTCTCTCTCTCTCTCTCTCTCTCTCTCTCTCTCTCTTTATCCCTGATAAACACAAATATTTCGAGTGGAATCTCTCTCTCTTCCCCTCTCTCTCTCTCTCTCTCTCTCTCTCTCTCTCTCTCTCTCTCTCTCTCTCTCTCTCTCTCTCTCTCTCTCTCTCTCTCTCTCTCTCTCTCTCGCTTAAGGCAATGTGAAAAAATGGCCACTTCAGGCCAATACGTTTACGATTGCAACAATCAAGGTTCATTTTCATTATCAATATCTTTCTCTTTTACAAGAACAGGTATACACGCCAAAGACTCATTCAAGAAGCTTCACGAGACTTTGTTTTGTAATTCAACGGTTCCCTCATAAATGACATGTGATCAAAATAGCTTTGTTCCAAAACAAAACAAACAGAAAAGGCGAGAGAAAAGAGATACTTACCAACGTAGATGTAAAATGATACCCACTGTCAGTGTCGCTACTCAGCAACATTTCCGAACATTGTTTTCACATCTAGGTTTGTTTGTTTGTTTGTTTGTTTGCTTGTTTTGCTTCCTTTTTGCTACTGTGTGTTTTGTTTGTTGTTTGCTTGTTCTTTGTTTTAATTTGTTACGGCTATAAGTTTGGTAACTAATTTACCAGAATGTTACCACATGATTCCTTTGATTCACCATCACTGCATCGCTAACGGAACAG
>CM065683.1:52809486-52831986 GCA_017654935.2 Phymorhynchus buccinoides | reverse complement strand
GTCGGAAAGAGTCTTTGTTCTTTATACGTGATTAATACAAATAATTTATTACACGATATAATAATAATAATAATAATGATAATAATAATAATAATAATAATAATAATAATAATAATAATAATAATAATAATTATGAGAATGTACATAGCGCTCTTTCTCACATGAGCTGAGTGCGCTTTACATTGATAACAAGAACATTAAAGGCAAACAAATAATGAATCATAAAGTAAGCTAAACACGATGCTTGCACGCAACGTTCTCTTTCTTCCTCACACACACACACACACACACACACACACACACACACACACACACACACACACACACACACACACGCATATATATTTGTTCACATCTATTTTTATCCTTTGGATACTATTTCAGTTCCTGGCCCTCTCTGGTCGAGTCGCTTATTATTTTTTCATATTTAAATTTGTTGAATATTGTTATGTTCATACTTTTGCTTAAAAGAGTCTTATCATTTTTATTTTACTTGAGTGCTGGTCTTTTTTTAGCCTTTCGCCAACATACAGGAAGAAACCTTTCCTTTGTGAAACAATCTTCTTGTTGAGGTGAGAGTAGTGTTCCACTTTGGTAGGCTAAGACCCCATCCATTGCCGAGCTGAGGAGATCCCCTAGGATCGAAACAGCTGTCCTCGGCTGGGTTCTGCCATTGCCTCCCTAACAAGGAGGAGAAACTAAGCTAGCACTCTTTATGGTGTTTTTTTTAACATAGATCAAACACCAAGTTAATTTAACTGGGTTTTGATTTTTTAATGTTAGCTTCCAAAGACGAAGGGGCAAAAACGTTTTAACCCTTTCGCCGCCAGTCATTTGTCAGCCAAAAAATACCATTAAACTTAACTGGGTAGAGAAAAAATATTTCTGCAATATTGCGAATCCCTCTATGATATATATAACATTAGGCCTATCCTTACCTCCCAAAATTAATAACATAGGGTCTTTGGATAACAGGCCCTGATTTGATGCCTTTTCGTGACATGGGTGTTAAACCATTGTGATGCTAAAATGCGACATTGGCGGTGAAAGGGTTAAACAAATTATTATCATTGCATTTCAAATGCTCTAACTTTTGAGTCCTGTAGGCTGGAGGAACGGTGCCGGCAGTAAACTGATTTTGTTTTTCAAACCCACACATATATTATCAGTTATTATGACTTTGGAATGGGATATTGCTTTTATCCTATCTCTCGAGCCTTGCTGTTTATCACACGAGGGTGTGATAAACAGCAAGGCTCGAGAGATAGGATAAAAGCAATATCCCATTCCAAAGTCCTAATAACGGATATATACCGATATGTATCAACAGAAAAGCAAGAAAAGGAAACAGGCTCAGATCTGCAGAAAAATGAAAACGCATTCATTTTCACAACAATGGTCGCAGCACACACACTGTAACACGCATTCTTGCGCAAAGAATATAGTTCAACAAAATAGAACATTTTAACACAAATGTACTTTATAAGATGTGGTAACAAAATGTAACGTATAAAGATAAACACAAACAGAAGCAATGAACTGAAAAACTAACGACAATTGCTGTTATTTTAACTTGTAAACACCAACAATAAAACGTACACAGTTAACGAGAGCGAGTCAATTTCAACACACCGTGAAAAAGAGGGGAGTCAGCTTTGACAAGAACGATCACAGGCCCCGAAAACACGCTTCTTCTATTTTTTTAACAGAGGTGCGGTAGCTCTTCGCACAGAGAGAGAGAAGAATATAGGTTTAACGCCCTCTGGAGCAAAGGGCCATATGAGGCATTTGAAATTGTAAAGATGTTATTCTACTCTTCGCACAGGTTCAGTCGGCTCATTTTTATTTCCAGACTGAAGATGAAGTCGAGCTGTTCTTGCGACAGTACTGCGTCTACATTATTAACATGGACTCTCCCTGTGACAAAATTGCATAAGTATAGCTCAATCGTCTGCTATATTAATATCGACGCGGTCATGGAGTTGAGTAGCCTAGGCCTAGATCCACGGCTAGACGGCACGCACAGAATGGTTTGTGTAGATCTGTGACAGCTGGCACTGTTGATTCAGTCGAACCATGAATCTTTGTTGTGTACCAGCATTAAATGTTGTCGTCAGCGCTGAATGAATCCTAGGGGTAGCACTGTACAGCTTGTCAAATTCTGGGTTTGGTAGGAACAGCTCGCGTTCACAAGATGGTAATGATATGTCAAAATAAATAACTATGACGTCAAGTTTCTAATAGCAACGGTGTATTCTTACACCTTTTCCCATGCGCGTTTACACTAAGCCTATGGGTTAATATACGCAAATGATATGTCAAGATATGATTTTATATCCCACGCTTGGCAGCCTTCTTTGGCTCACTTGGAGATCGGTATATATAATTAAATGGGAGTATGCAATTTTGAAGCTGTTGACGTGCTTGTGCACGCACAAACACACACACACACACACACACACACACACACACACACAAAATAATACCCTGAGGTTTAACAGCCTTCATAATTGCACATCGTTTGCTCAGTCATGATGTTTACTACATAGTTCGCAATTGAACGCCCACGTTATACAGTTTCTCTCCCAGCCTAACGGTAATGTCACCCCTCCATCCTTCCCCACCCAACCCCTATCCCGAGTGGGGTGGGGTGGGGTGGGGTGGGGTGAGTGTTCTTTCGTACAGAATTACAATTGTTTTCTCACCTTCTGGAAGTTCTGTGCTTGTAGCTTCGTCTAATCTCTCACCCTCTTTCACTCTTTTCTATTCCCGTAAGGGCCTGCTACACTACATACGATTCTGACAAAACGACGCGATTGTGACGATGTGAGTCATGATTCACGTGAAATTCATGAATTGGGTGTACTTGAATATATGGAGCGAAAGTAGTAGAATGATTTTCAGACGGAAGTATTTCACGTGAATCATGAATCGCATCGTCACAATCGCATCGCATTGACAGCGAATCGTATGTAGTGTAGCAGGCCCTTTACTGTCATCTGCTGTCTTTCTGCCTTAAGCCCGTGCCACACCGCATACGATTTGACACCAATACGATGCGGTTGCGACGATGTCTAGGAGTCATGATTCACGTGAAATAATTCCGTCTAAAAATAACTCTACTATTTTCGTTCTCTATACTCATGTAGACCGCAATGCACAAATCAAATTAAATGTCCGATGAACAAATAACATATTTTATCAAATTCGTGTACGGGAGACTACAAATATAGTGGACATAACCAGTAGGATTTCATTAGATTTATTTAGACAGTATGATTTCACGTTAATCATGCC
This sequence comes from Phymorhynchus buccinoides, assembly GCA_017654935.2. NCBI lineage: Eukaryota > Metazoa > Mollusca > Gastropoda > Neogastropoda > Raphitomidae > Phymorhynchus > Phymorhynchus buccinoides. The sequence goes on along the minus strand of CM065683.1, from coordinate 52,828,689 downwards.
TCAGTCACAAAAGCCTCATTTGCTCCTCCTCCCCGTCATAATGTATGTTTCCCTAAAAAAATGTTATGAATGTGTATAACCTTTAATCAATTTGATCACATGATGTGCTTTTGCACAATTTCTGAAACGGCAAATGCAAAGAGCCAACACAAGACCATGCGGTCTAGAAGACAGGATTAAAAAAACCCACCCCAGATGTTTGAGCCATATAAACTGTACTCCCAGTTACTAATGAGAGTCAGGGGAGATAATGTTGACACTTGGGTCACATTGTGAGTGTTTGTGTTTTACAAAATACCTTGTATCGGTACGGCGATACTGAGAAATTAAATATTTTACCAAAGGTGACACCTTTTCACTCTGCCAACCTTGGTTGTAATTCATCCATTACCTTTCAAATAATCGGTATTTTTGTCATATTCAAACTGTTGTCACTGGCATTACCTTGATATAGTTTGCCATTCAGTGAATCTGACATCGCGCGCGTTATATGTTTTTGAAAATACCTGCATTAAGAACTAATACTTGTGGCGGTGCCATAGCCGATGAGGTTTAACCGAGGCGTGGTCACCGCTACAGCTATCTGTATTATTTTTTTAAAATCGGGACTTTACTGGTTTCGTACTGCCTCCGGGCATTGCCTCCAGTATTGTTCCCACCATATTTGTATTTGCAAATGTCCCATATGTGTCTGATTCAGACCAAGAGGACGTAAAACTCCATTTTCGTCGCGCGTTATCTATTCCAGGATCTTTATAATTTCAAGTGACCAAATGGCCCTTTGGCCCAGAAGGCGTTAAATCTCTATTTTTCTCTCTCTCGCGCGCGTTATCTGCAAAAATCGGGACCTTACTGGTGTTGCACTGCCTCCGGGCATTGCCTCCAGTATTGTTCCCACCATCTTTGTATTTACAAATGTCCCATATATGTGTCTGTTCCAGACCGAGAGGACGTAAAACATCATTTTTCGTTCGCGCGTTATCTGCAATGTTTGCATCTGTATCGTTAAACATTCGGGACTTTCCTGGAGTTGCACTGCCTCCGGGCATTGCCTCCAGGATCGTTCCCACCATCTTTATATCTGCTAATGTTCCATATGTGTCTGCTTCAGACCGGAGGACGTTAAACGGATTTTGATTTGTGCGATATCTGCAAAGTCTAAGGAATCAGTGCACCAAAGTCTGGTAGCGTCCTTCTGTCTTCAACGAGCTCCTTACACAAAGCACAGCGTCTCTTCTGTAGATCCCGCCTTTGTTGTGCCAATTTGGGGGCAGCTGTCCTCTCGTGTGCTGTGTCAGTTTGACACTCACCAGGGAGCAGTCTTTTCGCAAAGCAGTGACAACTTCCCAGAAGGTAGTGCACAACAAGCCGAAGAAATGCAGAATTCCAACCCTCGTTACGATTGGTTCAGTGGTTTGGGCGCTATGAAGTGGAATACATTTTTGGTCACACACACACATACGGACAGCACGTAAACGCACAGCCATCGCTCCCATCCCAATATACTCCTGGGCCTGTATTCACGTTGAGATAGCATGAGACTTAGCATGATGCTAACTTAGAAGCTCTTCCAAAAGTCCTATTAAATCCTATAGGACATTGGAAGAGCTTCTAAGTTAGCATCATGCTAAGTCTCATGCTATCTCAACGTGAATACAGGCCCTGGTCTATTAGAACGGGGAGTACAGAAACAATGGTCACGTTCATCAACTCCATCAGTACTTCAGACCTGTTTACCCCTTACACAAGTCTTGAGTAGTCTGGGTGGCTGAAATGAGTAGTTTTGGTGCAAAATGTGTAGTTTTATTCATTAAACCATCAAACAATGATCACTGAAAATTAGTAATTATAGCATTATTTTCTATTTTGAAGAGTAGTAGAGGTCCAAATTGAGTAGAATACTACTCGAAAAGAGTAGAGTAAACAGGTCTGGTATTTATATTAGCACCGCCTAAATATGACCCAGAGCTATTCGATCTACTAGCAACAAGTTGGGCTGTAACTAAAAATGTGACAAGTATGGCTAAGACAACAGTTTGCTAAGTCCAAGCTGAAAGGTCAAGGTTTAAAAATTTAGCGAGGTAAACGGGTACTCAGCATCTCGCAACGTTATTGGCCAATACATTCACTTACCAAGTTTGGTGACTGTGACTGCAAAGATGTGAACTAGGCATTCACGTCTTTAAGCTCGAACTTTGAGGTCAAGGTCAGCAAGGCTTTGCTTTGTCTATGGGACTTTTTTTTAAAGGTCTGTGTACACGTTGACCTTATTCACAAGATATTTATATTTCCCCATGGCAACACAGTGAGCTGTAAAGGTCTGTGTACACGTTAACATATTCACAATACATTTCTATTTCCCCATGGCGACACAGTGATAGCCTACTTTTAATATGACTTACAGCTCACTGTGTTACCATGGAGAAATACAAATATCTTGTGAATAGTGTTGACCTGTACTCAGACATTTAAGAGTGGGCTATCACTGTGTTGCGATGGGGAAATGTAAATATCTCGTGAATAATGAAAACGTGTACACACACCTTGACTGTAAGCAATGCCTCATCTTACATAATTTGAATCGGCGATATGCAATGATTCTCTAAATGTTAATGGGTCCGATTTACAGATAAACCAGCAAAAACAGGTAATAAAAAAAGACTCGCAAACATGTACTCCTTCATATACATGTGAGGTGGCGGACAAGCAAAACAACAAGAGAAGCATGAAAACAAGATTAATGCGATGGATGATCATCACACACAAAAAAAATTAATAGATGCTGCGTCACAAAAATACAAAATAACCGTAAAATCTCACCTGAACAAACGCCCACTAGGGACTCAACAATAGCACACACACACACACACACACACAGAGAGAGAGAGAGAGAGAGAGAGAGAGAGAGAGAGAGAGAGAGAGAGAGAGAGAGAGAGAGAGAGAGAGAGAGAGAGAGAGAGAGAGAGAGAGAGAGAGAGAGAGAGAGAGAGAGAGAGAGAAGAGAGAGAGAGAGAGAGAGATGAGATGAGGAAGGAGAGAGAGAGAGAGAGAAGGGGAGAAAGAGTTAAGGTGGCACAAAGAAACCAAATCAATGTTATTCAGGTCATATTCAACGTGTCCCTTTGCTTATTGTTTTTCTTGTGTCTTATGTTTTGCATGAGATAAACAAACTTGATGAGAACGGCTTTTGAACGAGTGTCTAATATTGCCCCCGTCTCAACTTTTATGAGCGTATTTATTTTCTGTGGGGGTGCGTGCACATGCGCGTGTACGTGTTTGTGTGTACACTTGTTAGTGCCTGTGTACGTATGTGTATGTGTGTGTGTGTGTGTGGGGGGGGGGGGGGGTGTGTGTGTGTGTGTGTGTGTGTGTTTTCTGTGTGTGTGTGTGTGTTAAGCGTTGTGTGTGTGTGTGTGTGTGTGTGTGTCTGTGTGTGTGTGTGAGTGGTGCGAATATAAGCGTGTGTGTGTGTGTGTGTGTGTGTGTGTGTGTGTGTGTGTGTGTGTGTGTGTGTGTGTGTGTGTGTGTGTGTGTGTGTGTGTGTGTGTGTGCTTGCGTGTGTGTGTATGTGTATTTGCGTTTTTGTGTGTGTGTGTCTGTGTCTGTGTGTGTATGTGTATTTGCGTTTGTGTGTGTGCGTCAGTGTGTGTGTGTGTGTTTGCGTTTTGCGTTGTGTTCGTGCGCGCGCGGGTGTGTCTGTAGGTAGATTGTGTCTAGGTTGAAGTCTCAGTGTATGTAACCACTGTAATGCTCATATGTAATGCTCGTTTGTGTGTGTGCGTCAGTGTGTGTGTGTGTGTGTGTGTTTGCGTTTGTGTGTGCGTGCGGGGGCGCGCGGGCGTGTCTGTAGGTAGATTGTGTCTAGGTTGAAGTCTCAGTGTATGTAACCACTGTAATGCTCATATGTAATGCTCGTTTGTGTGTGTGCGTCAGTGTGTGTGTGTGTGTGTGTGTGTTTGCGTTTGTGTGTGCGTGCGGGGGCGCGCGGGCGTGTCTGTAGGTAGATTGTGTCTAGGTTGAAGTCTGAGTGTATGTACCCACTGTAATGCTCATATGTGCTTATCTTGTGTGTCTGTGCCTGTGCATGTGTGTATGTGCTCGGGCCACACAAACGTGCGTGTGTTCGTGTTTGCTATGCATCCGCGCTTGTGTGTATGTGTGTATGGCCGTCAACTAAGGCCATGTTAAAGACCCTCCACGTCACGTGTCGCATGCCCTCTTATGCTAGGCATGTGGCGAAAGTACGAGTGCGTCACGCGCGTTTGTGTTTGCACTTGTTTGATGTCAATTCATGTATTTCAAAAAGAGAAACAAATTCAAATCTGTCAAACAAACAGAATTCCTCCCACGTAGTATTTGTATGGTTAATTAAGCTAGCAATGATAGCTCGCATTTAATTCGACACTCGTCGAAAATTCATATGAATGGACTTGGAGTTTGTGTTTATCACAACTTAATTATAGTCTTTTTTCTTTGAAATGTGTACTATAAATCACTTGTATGTAAATTCGTGAGAGGCGGAATGCGAAATTTTCCGTGAGAGCTAAAAGAACAAAAATATAACTAGAGAGTTTATGTTTGCCGTTCAGAGCAAACATGACAGGATTCTCCCCTCCATCAATCTTTCCCTCCCCAGTTCCGGTTGGTATTCTACTCCTGGCTCGAATTTATACTTGGAAGTGTGGCAACATTACTCTTCAATAAGTAATAAAAATAACAATGCATTTTGCGCAGCCGTTTGCAAGTTAATCGAAATTAAAATTAGGCCACAATTTGCCATGTTTGTCCCCACTTACGGTTCGAATTTATACCGAAAGTGTTGCCATGTGACTCTTAAATAAATACTGAAAATATGAACGTATTCCATGTAGCCGTTTTTGAGTTATTGGCGCTTTTGTTTTAAATGATACAGAAGCTCTGCCAAGTCTCGTTCCTTGTTATGACAATGCATATTCATTTGGGTTCATTTGGCCACAACGCTACAAGATTTCTGTAGAACAATCATTACATAGTTTCTTACGCTCGTCACTTATGGAATTGGGTACCCATTTTTTTGCAAGCATTCTCACTAGAAGATGTTTACGCATTATATTTTCCATTGTACTCAAAGAAGTGTCACTTTTCACACTTCTTCGCCATATATGGATCTTCACCAGTTAGCTTCTTGAAAAACGGCATGCTTTGTGCATTCAGGACTGCAAAAATGAACTAGAGGGTGACATTTTGGGGAAATCTGCTCTCCAGGATTGAAAGCTTCAACACAGTTGGAAATTGTGCAATACGAAGTACACAATCCGCCGTAAATATTTGTCAAATCGGAATTACTTTGCTTGTAATAGCTGTTAAGTTTCACCCCTATGAAATTATAGCAAGTGAACCAGTCAGCTCAAGAATCCGCCATTTTTTTTTATCACAGGTGTTTACATCATATTTTCAATGACGTCATACATGCACTTACGTAGGACATGACATCAGGACGATGGTGTGCAAGCAAAATAAATGCGTTAAAGAATGAGGTTTGACTTGGTGTATCCATTATACCTGTATGTTTTATAGATTACAAATGGCAGGGTCGTTGCCAAACTTTACTGATCAACCCTCGTAATCCATATAGATAACTGAGAGGGAGAGAGAGAGAGAGAGAGAGAGAGAGAGAGAGAGAGAGAGAGAGAGAGAGAGAGAGAGAGAGAGAGAGAGAGAGAGAGAGAGAGAGAGAGAGAGAGAGAGAGAGAGAGAGAGAGAGAGAGAGAGAGAGAGAACTTGAAAACTTCAAAACTTGAAAACAGAGAGAGAGAGGAAGATGAGAGAGAGAGAGGAGAGAGAGAAAGAATAACTTTATTTTTTTATTTTTCAAGGATAAAGATTTTAGGCAAAGCCTAGTCTTCCAATCTGTCCTTGGCACATATGCAAACATAGAATACAAACTTGGCAAGGCATAATATTACACATACAGATTTGAACATAAAGGTAGCAAAGCAGGTGATATTATGATAAAGATATGCTGAAATATGGATTTATGAAACTTGCATACGCACATGCATAATTGTTAATACTCGTGCGGGCATACATGCATGTAAACCATACACCGTGTTTTTGTATATACGCATGCAAATGTGTTTCTTTGATTGTATTGTGCTTGTACGAGACCACACTGTAATTTCACCTAACGTGATAATAAAGTATTTTTGACTTTGACTTTGACTTGACACACCCGCACGTGCGCGCACACGCAAGCATGCATGCACATACGCACAGAAATAAAGAACTATAGAGATGGAGGAGAGAGCGAGAGAGGTCGAGGGGAGAGCATGAGAGAGAGAGAGAAGAGAGAGAGAGAGAGAGAGAGAGAGGGAGAGAAGAGAGAGAGAGAGAGAGAGAGAGAGAGAGAGAGAGAGAGAGAGAGAGAGAGAGAGAGAGAGAGAGAGAGAGAGAGAGAGAGAGAGAGAGAGAGAGAGAGAGAGAGAGAGAGAGAGAGAGAGAGAGAGAGAGAGAGAGAGAGAGAGAGAGAGAGAGAGAGAGAGAGAGAGAGAGAGAGAGAGAGAGAGAGAGAGAGAGAGAGAGAGAGAGAGAGAGAGAGAGAGAGAGAGAGAGAGAGCGCGGATCCATGGTTCAGTAAACCCTCCTCTCTCCCACACAAAAATAAATAAATAAAAGAAGAGAAAGAGAACATCATGCTTACTGTTTTGCTCTTCTAAGGTACAATTTAAAGGGAGTTTTGGCACTTTCTGTTGTTAAAATAGCTTCAGCTTCAGGGGGCGTTAACCCATGACCCCCACAAGGGGCATTGTCCCTGGACCCCACCGGTGGCCTACGCCGACCCCCAGATCCCCGCCCTTGTTTGCAACATCTCCCCCCCCCCCCCCCCCCCCCCCCCCCCACACCCCTCTATTGTGTCCCAGGTCCGGCCCTGAGAGAGAGAGAGAGAGAGAGAGAGAGAGAGAGAGAGAGAGAGAGAGAGAGAGAGAGAGAGAGAGAGAGAGAGAGAGAGAGAGAGAGAGAGAGAGAGAGAGAGAGTAGGGGAAGGAATCATTTCTAAACTTGAACAATCTGCCTCACTGTAGTTATTTCCCTTGCAAAAAAACCAAAACAAAAAACAACAATTATGTCGGTAAAACGGTTTCCAGTTGTGTACCTATAGCAAAGACCCTTTTAGAATATATTTGCCTATAGTAAGCTAAGGATGGTGTGCTTTGCTGCAACGGTAACTCTTGCATGTCATTTGCAAAGCACATCTTATTTTTTATCTAAAACTGGCACGTTCTTTTTTAATCGACAACATTTAAAAATCATTACAAGTAATGTCTGTCTGCCTGCATGTCTGTCTGTCTCTCTCTCTCTCCCCCTTTGTCTCTCTCTCTCTCTCTCTCTCTCTCTCTCTCTCTCTCTCTCTCTCTCTCTCTCTCTCTCTCTCTCTCTCTCTCTCACACACACACACACATACTTTGTATCAATTCAATTTCGTGATTTCCTCAACTCTCTCTCTCTCTCTCTCTCTCTCTCTCTCTCTCTCTCTCTCTCTCTCTCTCTCTCTCTCTATCTCTCTCTCTCTCTCTCTCTCTCTCTCTCTCTCTCTCTCTCTCTCTCTCTCTCTCTCTCTCTCTCTCTCTTCCTCTCTCTCTCACTCTATTATTTTCTCTGTCTTGTGTGTGTGTGTGTGGTGTTAATTTGTATGTGTGTGTACGTGTGCATGTGTCTGTAGGTCTGTGTCACACGCACGCACACACATTTCAAGACGGACACACATAACTGTTAAGGACAAGCGGATACGAATTTGAAAGAAAAGGACGAAACGGCACTCCCAAAAACGGCGAAATGGCACTCCAAAAAAGGGCGAAATGGCACTCCAAAAAAGGGCGAAATGGCACTCCCAAAAACGGCGAAATGGCACTCCCAAAAACGGCGAAATGGCACTCCAAAAAAGGGCGAAATGGCACTCCTCGCCTGAGGGAGATCACATTAGGAGGCATGCAACAAAGATCAAAGAAAGGACGAGATGGGATCTACCCTTCAGAACTGTATTCATCCACACACACACAAACCACCAGTTGTAATAGTAACAACGATTGGTCGCGCAGCTCTAACTTCCACTTGACTAGTGGCTCTATCTTCAAGCTAATGCCAGATTAAAATTAAGACTAAAATTAAAATTATAGCCCCGTCGACAGCTAAGGCCATGTCAGGGCTGTCACCACGTTAAATCTTACCACGTATAAGGCTAATGCCAGAAGCCATTTTAATAACAAGCTTTAAAGGTGGACCCTGACGGATTAGTTTTTGCAAGAAACACTTCGAGATCACCAGAAAGACAGCCTTTTCAAGGATCACTATCTTTGCTCTGGTTTCCTAGAAAATTAAACCGTCAAAATGGCGATTCCTCCTTGGCGGAGACGCCGGAGAGAGTAGCCATTCTGGATGGGATGGATGGGTAAAGGGTGTTTTCCTGGTGATCCCGACGTGTTTCTTACAAAAACGCATCCGTCAGGGTGCCCCTTTAAGTCAGAGTGGGAATAACACAAAATCACATTGGCTAAATCTCACTAAGATTGGACGTTGTGTTTCTGGTGCAAAACTGACGGATAAAGATATAAAGTAAAGACAGATAGACAGACAGAAAAAGACAGACACACAGGCAGGCAGGAAGACAGACAGAAAAGCAGGCCTGGAACGAAAGTTATGCACTTTCACAAGTACGCTTTCTTATGCCAATACAATCTAAGGCACACTCAACCGCGAGTTCACATTGTAATGTCAATTTTGTTCCCATATTTCATATTTTATTCAACAGAATCTTATAAGCAAATGATATAAAGAGCATGCACGTAACATTCATCAAACGCGATTCTACACAATCAATAAAAGAGCCTACATCTAAACTAACTTTACGCGTGTCCAGACATACACGCATGCACAAACACACACACACACACACACACACGGGCGTGCGTGTGCGCGCGCGCGCGCGCGTGTATGTATGTGTGTGTGCGTGCGTGTGTGTTGCGTGCGTGCGTGAGTGTTTGTGTGTGTGTGTGTGTGTGTGTGTGTGTGCTTGGGGTTGAATTGATAGATATTTTTTTTCTCGGATAAACCGGACTTAATGACTTGAATTCGTGTGTGGCTTGCCCTAGATTTGATAAAATATTTTGTGAGCTTTCTACCTGTTGGATCAGGTGTTTGTATTGTGGATTGTTTTCTCCGCTGCGTGCCTTTTGTGACCAATTGTGATCACATCCCTAATTTTGTCTAAATTTGTTTAAATTTGCTGCTGTAACCTATTCATTCATTCGTCGTTGTTCGTGTTTTCTATAATTCAAATTGCTTCTCCTTGTGTCAAAGTGTACGTGCTGCATACAAGGTGTGGGATTTATTACTACATATTTACACTGGTTTGATATTCTTTTTTGTTGTAATATTGATTGTTATTGTTTTGTCTTTGGTATTCTGACCTTTCATACGCGTTGTTCTAATTGCTACTTCCCTTTCTTACATATTGGTACAATTAAGTGCCATTAGTTTAGTTATAAAATATTTAAATTAGTTTGATTGATCTTTGTTCTTTGGATTAATGCTTTGTTGAATGTATCCACTTTATTAATATGCCTTCTACATTAGATGTTTGGCCCTCTCAAAACGGTTTACGAGTAGGTTATCTTAATATCAATAGTGCTCGCAATAAAACTGATGAAATTACATCAATCTTACATAATAATGGTAATAATTTTCATATTTTTTGCATTGCCGAATCAAGATTAACTGATTTTATTCCAGATTCTGAGGTACTAATGCCAAACTACAATACCATTCGACTTGACCCTCACTCTCCTAAATCAACAGGGCTACTTCTATACTGTGTCAATTCACTGAACTATAAAAGGCTTCCTCATCTAGAAAATCATAATGTGGAATCTGTATGGATTGAAGTGTACTTTAAGCACCATAAACCTCTCATTATTGGATTCATTTATAGAAACCCGTCTGAAACTGCTAATTGGTATGATAATTTTAATTCTATGATGGATACAGTGATTCTTGATACCAAAGAAGTAATTTTATTTGGGGACTTCAACATAGATTTAACATTGTCAGGTACTCATTGGAGTCATTCTTATGCTACATATGGTCTGGAACAAGTAATCGATCGTCCGACACGTATTACAGATAAAACAGCTACGTTAATTGACCACATTTATGTAAATACAAAATCTAATATACTTGAATCATGTTCAGTACAAACTGGTTGTAGCGACCACTGCTCTATTTGTGTAACATGGAATAAAAAAGGTGTCAAAATTCCAAAGCCAGGGCACAAGGAAATTGTTTACAGATGTTTCACTAACTTCGACGAAACTACTTTTATAAGTGATCTATTAAATTCCGGACTAGATTTTGTTTATCAAATAAGAGACCCTGATGATGCAGTTGATTACTGGACCCGTACGTTTATTTCTGTATACGATAAACATGCCCCTTTTAAAAAGAAAAGAGTAAAACATTCTATTAAACCACCTTGGATAACAAAAGAAATTGATGATGAAAGATATAAAAGAGAAAGTTTACTGTTGTCCAAGGATAAGGAAAAATTGCAGCAACAAACAAACAAAGTAAACTCAATGAAACGCAAAGCAAAAACAAAATATTTTCAAAATTTAATTTGTTCATCACAAAATCAAAAATTGGTCTGGAAAGCCATTAACATGTTAACTAATGCTAACTCCAACAATCACAATCCAATAAACGAAATATCACCTGATGACATTAACCTTCATTTTACTAACGTTGCTAACAACATAATTTTAAATGACAAATCCAACCAAAACGATTTATCAGTTCTGCAAGAATTCTGTCGATCAAAGAACATTACTTCAACCTTCACCATTCCGCCCATTTCAGTCAATGAAGTACTGTTCGAACTCTTACATTTAAAACAGTCAGGGAGTCGCGATTTAGATGGAATGGATGGGAAAATACTGAAAACCGCTTCATTTGCTATAGCAGACACTCTCACTTACATATATAACTTATGCATTGATAAAAAACAGTTTCCTCTAAAATTCAAGCAAGCAAAAGTTATACCATTACATAAAAGCGGTGATCGATCAAATCCAGCTAACTACAGACCTATATCAATATTAAGTATATTGTCTAAACCACTTGAAAAGCACATCCAAAAACATTTGAATTCTCATTTGAATCATTACGATTTAATAAATGAAAATCAGTCTGGTTTTAGACAAAATCACTCCTGCCATACTGCTCTTATACAACTAGTAGATAGATGTCTTTCAAATATCAATAACAACGAATTTACAGGTGCTTTATTCATAGATTTTGCTAAAGCGTTTGATGTTATCAACCATTCACTTTTAATTAAAAAACTTACTCATTACAACATATCTAGCAGTGCTTTGTGTTTCATTGCGTCGTTTCTTACTGATCGACAACAGCTGGTTGAAATCAATTCTGTAAGGTCAAAGTTACTCCCGATAAAGTTTGGTGTTCCCCAGGGATCAGTCTTGGGGCCACTTCTATTTTCAATCTACATTAACGACTTGCCTTTGTACATTAAATGCTGTTGTGAAATGTTTGCTGATGACACTTCATTGCAATCTAACAGTGCCAGTCCTTTTGAATTAGTAGACAATCTGCAGACCAATGTTAATAAGCTAACTGAGTGGACAGAATTGAACCACATGTCTCTTAATGCACAAAAAACAAAATGTATGTATATAACCACACGTCAAAAGCGAAAGAAGATGAACTCTGTGTTTCCTCCATTGTATGTCAAAGATAAAATAATTGAAGAAGTTTCCTCCCATAAAGTGTTAGGGGTTATCATTGATAAGGACGTATCGTGGAGTGATCACATTAATGACCTCGGTAAGCGTATCTCTAAAAGAATTTACCAGTTATCAAAAATAAAGAATTTCTTAGACCTTCATTCAAGAAAACTCTTTTTTCATGCACACATCTTACCTCTTATAAATTACGCATCCACGTTATGGGATAGTGCTAGTGAAAATAATCTAAAATACATAACTCGCTTACACAAAAGAGCTTTAAAGCTTGTCCTACTTAAGTCTACTAGTTTGACAATAATTGACTATAAACAACTAAACATCCTTCCGTTTAAAGAAAGACTTTTCTTAAACAAATGCCTATGTATGTACAACATCGTAAACGGAACAGCCCCAAATAAAATAATAAGTTCCTTTACATTAAATGAAAATCGACATACTCATAAGCTTTCATTTCCTAAGCCCCATAACGATCTGTTCAAATCCAGCTTGACATACTCTGGGGGAAACACATGGAACAACTTGCCATCATTCTTGAAATCATGTCCATCTAAACCAGCTTTTAAAAAAGCTTTAAAGAAGCACCTGGTTGATAAATTGTAATCTGGCATTATTGAGATGTATATATGCATTGTTTGTTCTTATGTCTGGAAATATTCTTTTCTTCCTTCTATCTTCCCTTTCCTTCTGTTTTTTGTTTTGTTTTCCAATTGTGTGTGCAGGTGTGTGTGTGTGTGTGTGTGTGTGTGTGTGTGTGTGTGTGTGTGTGTGTGTGTGTGTGTGTGTGTGTGTGTGTGTGTGTGTGTGTGTGTGTGTGTGTGTGTGTGTGTGTGTGTGTGTGTGTGTGTGTGTGTGTGTGTGTGTGTGTGTGTGTGTGTGTGTGTGTATGTGTGTGTGTGAGTGTGTGCGTGTGTGTGTGTGATGTGAGTGTGTGTGTGTGTATATGCGCACACGCGCGCATGTGTGTATGTGAGTGTTTCCTCCCCCAGCTTTCTCTCCCTCTCTCTTCCTCCCTATTCCCTTCTCTCTCTTCTGTTTGGTTCTTTGTTGTTGTTTTTTTCTTTCATTATACTGATCATAATGTTTTCTGTTTTGTGTTCCTGTAAATATGTTAAGTTCATTGATTTTTGATTGATGTGTATTTTTTGTTATGAGGGCAGGATGAAAAAAAGCTTTGTTAGCTTATTCTTTAACCCTCAATAAAGATGATTTTGACTTGACTTGACTTGACACACACACACACACACACACACTGTAAAGGAACAGATTCTGCCCCTGTCATTAAATACTCTGATAATACAGCTTTAGTTGACCTTTCTAACTCAGACAGTACAACTTTGAGCAGGTTGAAAAGTTTGTGTACTGGTGTGAGCAAAACTATGTTGACCTCAACGTAACAACAACAAAAGAAATGGTAGTCGACTTTAGGTAATCCCTGGTACCAATGCCAGATCTCACAATCAAAGGTGTGACAGTCGAAAGGGTAGATGAATACAAGTATTTGGGAACAATCATAGACAATAAGTTTACTTTTAGTTCTCATGTTGATCATGTTTCCAAGAAATGCCAGACAAGGATGTACTGCCTGAGAAAGCTCAGATCTTTCAATGTTAGCACAGATCTTCTCCAAAGCTTTTATCGTTGTTTTCTTGAATCTATTATAACATTTTCGTTCATGTGTTGGTACGGTGGCTTGAATGTAAAACCCAAGGGTGTTTTGAATAAGAGTGTGAATGTTGGTAGCAAGATCGTGGGTAGAAAACAAGACAGCTTGTATTTGTTGTATAAAAAACGTGTAGTTCAAAAAGCCAGGGAGATCGCTAATGATCAAAGTCACGTTCTATCGCATTGCTATGAACTATTGCCATCTGATAGACGGTTCCGCACTATTCGTTGTAGAACAATTAGAAATTCCGCTAGTTTTGTCCCGAAGTCAGTCGAACTTCTGAACAAGATCTCTGCTAAGACCCAATAATGAGGAATTATGTATTAGCTTTGGCCTAGAGGTATATTTGGGCAATCTGTACAGTAGTGTGTGTGTGTATGTGTGTGTCTATGTGTGTGAGCGTGCGTGCGTGCGTACGTGCGTATGTGCGTGCGTGCGTGCGTGCGTGTGCGTGTGTGTCTGTCTGTCCGTATGTCTCTATGTCTGTGTGTGTATGTGTGTGCGTGAGAGAGAGAGAGAGAGAGAGAGAGAGAGAGAGAGAGAGAGAGAGAGAGAGAGAGAGAGAGAGAGAGAGAGAGAGAGAGAGAGAGAGAGAGAGAGAGAGAGATAGAGAGAGAGACAGAGATAAGAGGGAGGCGCATGAAATGTTGGGAACGGGAAGGGACAAGAAATATGTGAAAGCTTGGGGTGACTTGGAGAGGGTGGGGGTTTGGGGTAGGGTGGGGGTGAACAAATGAATGCGATAATAGAAATGGTGGGAAACATGGTAGTTCTTAATGTTTTGATAGTTGCTTCTATCGACCCTAACTATGTTCACATTTTTTTGCGAAGCATGATTTGTCATTAGTCCCCGAGCAGAAGGTTCGGGGAGCTATTGTTTTTGTCTGATCCGTCCGTCCGGTGTCCGTCCGTCCGTCCCGCGTGCCTCCGTCCGGCTATTCGTCCGTTTTTCTCAAAAACTATTCAGTCTATCATCATCAAATTTGGTATACTAGTTCGCCAAGATGCAAGCTATCCACTGATGTATTTAGTTTTACATTAAGGTCAAGGTCGCGCCAGTTACGGGGTTCAACCCCCGAAACACATAATCGCTAATATCTCGCGAAGTTTTGCATGTATTTTAATGCAGTTTTATTCACAACATTTCTTGATGAATCGTCTATAACACAGGTGTATAGACAAAACAATTTTTCTGTGCGCGCGTGTGTGCATGATCGCGCGCGCTCAAATCACGGGTCCGAACCCCAAGGCTATATATAAAAAAAACACTATTCAGTTACGTGCTGTTTTGATGCGTTTTTATGTAGTTACGTGCTGTTTTTATGCGTTTTTATGTATGTGCACAGCCGACACATTCCGATTTCCGAGTAGCTCGGCGATGCTGCGAGGGGACTTTGCTACCGCTCGGCGTTGCACTTGTTCATGTTTCCTTAGTTTTGTTTCCATTTTTCATGCATGCGAATGTGTTTCTTTGATTGTATTGTGCTTGTACGAGACCACGCTGTAATTTCACCTATCGTGATAATAAAGTATTTTTGACTTTGACTATGACTTGACACACACACACACACACACACACACACACACACACACACACACACACACACACACACACACACACACGCACGCACACACACACACACACACACACACACACACACACACACACACACACACACACACACACACACACACACACATATATATATATATATATATATATATATACACACACATAGGGGAAGACGGGGTAAAAAGCGCATAGGCGGGTAAGAAGCCCACCCCAATTATCTCATGAAATAAAGAAAATTTCAGTCAAATTTGCCCATGAGACGAATGCTAGACATTAACGCTCGTCTCATGGGCAAAATGAGACTGAAATTTGCTTCATTTCATGAGATAATTGGGGTGGGCTTCTTACCCGCCCATGCGCTTTTTACCCCGTCTTCCCCTATACACACACACACACACACACACACACACACACACACACACACACACACACACACACACACACACACACACACACACACACACACACACACACACACACACACACACACACACACACACACACACACACATGTCCTTACTTGGGAAAATTAAAGTCTTGTACAATGCATGAAAGTAGGAAGAAAATGACCATAGAATAAACCATGTTTATCCTATCAACTATAATTCTACTAGATGATGCATTACCTCCACTTAACTAACTCTCTCTCTCTCTCTCTCTCTCTCTCTCTCTCTCTCTCTCTCTCTCTCTCTCTCTCTCTCTCTCTCTCTCTCTCTCTCTCTCTAGAACTCTCTCTCTCTCTCTCTCTCTCTCTCTCTCTCTCTCTCTCTTATCCCTCTCACTGTTTCTTTCTCTTAGAATTTCATTGTGAAGTGTGGGTTTTTTACTCTTGATACTAGACGGTTAAACTGACATAATTATTACAAAGCAAAACATAAGGTATCAATAAGGGAACACCGGGGAATGATTCTGGCTATGACCATGATGTCTGATCCAATATTGGCTTGGCAGGTGAGCTTGGAACAGGGATTGGCAACTCGATAATTATGCAGACCGAAGATTCCATAGGCGTAATCAGTCTTAATCAGTACAGTGCATCCCAATGTTACCACTACTTGGATCACAATAACAAGAGTTGCGTGGTTTATTACTGAGAGTACAAACAGTTGCTCTATTTATGCAGACCGAAGATTCCATAAGCCCTCTGTCTTAATTAGTGCATCCCAATGTTACCACAACTGGGGTCACAATAGCAAGAGTTACGTAGTTTATTACTGAGAGTACAAACAGTTGCTCTATTTATGCAGACCGAAGATTCCATAAGCCCTCTGTCTTAATTAGTGCATCCCAATGTTACCACAACTGGGGTCACAATAGCAAGAGTTACGTGGTTTATTACTGAGAGTAAAAACAGTTGCTCTATTTATGCAGACCGAAGATTACATAAGCCCTCTGTCTGAATTAGTGCATCTCAATGTTACCACAACTGGGGTCACAATAGCAAGAGTTACGTGGTTTATTACTGAGTGTACAAACAGTTGATAAATTAACTCACCAGAATTATACACAAAATCGGTGTTCAAATCCTTACGATTAACAGTTTTCAATCATAGGACTCGCAAGAACATGATTGGCTACTGAGGGTTCTTTATCACTTCACGAAGGTAATGTGAGTGCTGATACAGCTGATTGTCATGCATGTAATAACACAGAGAAGATAATGAAACACGGAAAAGAAATATGAGAGAGCAACACACAGAGAGAGAGAGAGTGGGGGGGGGGGGGGGGGAGAGGGAGAGAGACAGTTTCACTTCTTGAGACTGCATAATATCGTTTAACTTATTGTGTACAAAAAACCCTCTTATAATGATTATTGTTTGAAAGTCTGAAGTTGTGATTGTCACGTAGAATAACACATTTTGCTATGACAGTTTCAGCTACACGTACACAGTATAAAAAGAAGTAATTGTTGATTTTACAATTGTTTTGGAAATGTGCAGTTGTACACAACTCAAATATTTATGTGAACCGGTATGCTGGAATATTCTCTCATTGATCATCAGTACACGTGTCAATATTATCGGATCGGTTCAAAAATAGTATGACAACACACATTTTGAAAAATATTAAAGCACAAATAAGCAAAACACCGATCCAATGGGTTATGTAAAAAAAAACCTACACTCTGCCACCACTTTGCGAAGCCTAAAAAGACAATGGACTTCTGTTTTCTTTTAAAACAATCAGTAATTGTAACAAACATTACACATATTTGTAAATTCAAGTCCGTGGATCATTTAAATAAAGCAACAACATAATCTATATTATAATACGCGTGCCGATAAGAATTTTTAATCTCTATTTTCTCCTAAGTCGCGGCGATTTGTGCCTTCAACTGTGAAATATAGGGGCACGTGTAGGTGCTTAAAAGTTATTCCAAGTGAAATTCGCCAAGTCGTCGTTTAAAGCCGGGATTTCACATAAAATTTGCTTAACGGAGGGAGTGATTTTCAAGAAAGACAGTTTCACAGAACAGCCGTGACAGTGGAATAGCCGTGACGTTTCCTTTACGCGAAACTTAGATTTTTTGTGCTTGAGGGAACAGCCGTGATCCCTGTATGACCTTTATGTCGGAGGCCCCCAACAACAATCACCAGGTAAAAACACTCAAACTGCCAAAATGTTTTCAAAAACAATAGTGGATTAATCCTTAATCGGGCCCCTTCGTACATACCGAGGGGGGGCAAACACGATGCTGCAATAGCCTGAGTAGCAGAATGTGTCGTCTGCTAAAAACGGTTCATTTTTAGACTGTGCGTGTGATAACAAAAAGCCGAGGCTAGGCCTAACTCACTGCACCTAGAAAGTTCTATGGTTGCTTTGGTTAGAAGAAGGGAGAGGGGGAGGGGGAGGGGTGGCTAGGAAGGAGAAGAGGGAGGCGAGTAGGGCTTTTTTTACAAATAGTTCCTCTACGTTCTGGAAGTTTGGTGTTTGGTCTAACCATATTTGTTTTGAAAGGTGCATAACGGAGAACAACGCATCTGCGCTCATGAATTGACAGGAAACCGAGCAAGCAATGATTAAGTGTGTGCTGTCTACTACAGTGTGTGTGTGTGTGTGTGTGTGTGTGTGTGTGTGTGTGTGTGTGTGTGTGTGTGTGTGTGTGTGTGTGTGTGTGTATGTGTGTGTATGTGTGTGTGTGTGTGTGTGTGTGTGTGTGTGTGTGTGTGTGTGTGTGTGTGTGTGTTTTTTTCACAACATTTAGGCACCTACTTTTCTCAAAGTGACAAAACCTAAGTCTGTTCTGTGCGAGGCTTGCAATTGCTTTCATGAAGCTGGGTCAGGTGTCCGACTTGACTGCTTTCCCTTCTTCCTCTTATAATATTTTTTTTACATCGACTGTCTAAGAAGCCTTGATAGCTCAATAGGTAAAGCGGCGCGTCCGCAAATCAGTAGGTCGCGGCACGCACCTATACACACGTCCGTGGTCGCGGGTTCGAATCGTCCCCTCGCCACATTTAAAAAAAACAAAAAACATTTGGGGGGGGGGGGTCATCATCTTTTTTAAAGGAGAGGGGAGTGGGCGGAAGGGAGGGGGCACCATCACATATTTTTGGGTCTCTTTTCTTCATTAATTACATCTAACCAGTTCTTCTTCTTCTTCTTCTTTTTCTTCTTCGATCGCTCAGACAGGTTCCTATCAATTATGAACGCAGATGCTTCATGCTGCCGTGCGGAGCACGGGTTTATCTAGTCTATTCTTATTTTGCTATGTTGTCTACCACTGTGGGAGGGGGGGTAGGGGTGTGTCTAGTTTAGAAGCACTGTCTATAGTCAGATCAAGTATGTCCGGCTCCTTGAACTCGCAAGATGTAATGCAAGTGGGTTTATTATCACCAATTTGTAACTGCATACATTTCGTCATTAAGCTTGTTTAAACCAAGTGGGTCTATCGCCACTTGGGGAGACCTACATATTCGTGTGTGAACCTCTTCTTTTTGTCCAGATACTTACCTAAAGCCTCTCTGCCCAGATAACATGTCATAGACATTAAACCGGCTGTGGCTTGAATCCTCCTTCTTCCAAATCAAGTCCTGCATTGTTCAAATCCATTTCCGCCTGTATATTCCACTTTTCGCTTCTAGAGACAGGTGCCATGGGGGAGCTTCCTTCTGTTGTGAAGTGGTTATAAGACAGCAAATGTCCCAGATCAGATAGTTCTATGTTCTCTA
>CM065683.1:52794486-52806986 GCA_017654935.2 Phymorhynchus buccinoides | reverse complement strand
CTCTCTCTTAGCCTCACTATTTCATATTTACTGAAATGTTAGTTAACTTTTATTCTAAAAAATATATTAAAAAGTAAATATATTAAAAATTTGGTTTGGGCGATTTTGTCAGTTTTGTCACATTGTGTTCGAAACACATTAGGTTAATTTGTTCATGTAAACAAAATCAGACAAAATCATCCCCCCCAAAATGTGACCATAATAATTATATAACCGTGTGTATGCATTCAGGAAGGACAAACAGAACCATTGTCACCTTTTTCCTCTGTCGGCTCTGCTCCTTGTGAACACGTGTCAAGTTCTGCAGTTCCTGTATTTCTTTCTTGATCTCCTCTGTTTCATTTTCTGAAGGGAGGCTTATTTTCACGCATACAATTTCTTCTGTTGATAAAGAAACAAGAAGAGAAAAAGAAACACAGTTATTATATTACACCGTTTCTTATGGATTCGGATTCGAGTGAATACTTCAACTTTTGTTTTGTCCATGAGCAGATCATTTCAGAGAGGGCTCGTGAGACTTATATGTCGAAGAAGGGAGAAGGTGGTAGATGTGTACGAACAAAAAATATGTTAATGTCACATTGATAAAACAGGAGGAAATATGTGACCCAGCATCACGAAAGGTACTTAAGTCGTAGGGCTAGTTTCTCACAACAGCCTTGGAAAGTAAAAAATCTCATTTTTTGTCAATTTTGAGTTATGGGTATTTTCGTTTTCTCTAACATCTTATCTGTCATATTTATAAAGGACGATCTTTAATATAGCCTCTAAATGGTCTTATGCATACTTTAAAACGGGTAGGTCAATGTATTTTCTCCAGCTAGGCTAGACTTTAGACTGGGTTTTTTCTAAAAATGGCTGACGCTCACCCGACTAACTTTAAATGCTCATGACTTTGGAACGGAAAAAGATGCAATAATGGTTCTTGTATCATTAGAACGAGAATCGTCTGACGGTTTCATCTGTATAATTGTACAATTATCTCAGAATGGTCAGCTTGACACTTAATGTCCCTTTCGTGGTGCTGGGTCACATATTCGTTAAGGTGTGTACACCACTCTGTCGTTTCCTACCATGGCTATCAGATAGCAGAGGGGGCAGCTGCTATTCCGGCAGGCGGGGCTAAGAATTGTTTATTGAGGATACATGCCTCTCCCAGGCTAACCCCCCCTCCCACTCCCTATGATAAATGAATTTGAGGCCAACTGGCATTGGGTAGGTTCCCTCAAAGCCAACCAATCCTCTTTGCTGCAGCACGAGGAGTCAGAGCACCCCCCCCCCCCCCTCCACCAGTTTGAAACGCATGGTGTTCCACAAAAGATTAAGATGCACTACGATGTTCCATTTCTGTGCAATATGATTCTTTAAGGTACCTAACAACTGAATGCCCAGTTACCTGGCTTCTGTGACGTCTGAGCTGCTGTGGACGGTTCCACAGTGGTCACCTCAGTAGTGGGCTCGATAGTGGTCACTGCAGTGGTCACTTCAGGGGTGGAGGGCAGAGTGGCACCGTTTGGGGATACATAGGTGTTGTTGAAGAACGTTCCTGGCACGTAATCACAAAACGTGTGTTGTAGTGTTGTCATAATCTGAAGGAAACTTCAATAGCACTTCGTGGTAAACGATTGTTTTGTTTTCCAAAGAGATGTCACTGAAAAACAAACTTGCTCGAGTCTATGTGCAAGCAGTAGGCAGAAAAGGTTATTTAAAAATCCACTAATTATACTAAGTTCATGGAATAATTAACATATATTGTTACTTAGTAACATGATAGTCACAATGCCGTACTATAAAGCATTAAGAAATGTAGAGAGAAAGATTAGTGGGACGACTGCATCTACGAATGAACAGTCGTGGGCGACTTAAGGCAGACAAAAAGGTTTCAGCCTTATTAGTATTTATTAACTAACATATCTAGGAGGTACACTAGGTTTATGTTTAACCATGTCAACGCCCCAGTAGCCGCTCAGCACCACACTGATTTAACACTCATGCATATGATCAGGGTCTGTTAGTTAGTCAAAGACCTATCGTTCTTAATGTTGGGATACAAGGACAGGCATAATGTTACACATGCCATAAAGGAATTCCCAGTATACCAGCCACCGTGACGCAGTGGTCACATCGCGGACTACTGGCTGGGAGGAATTGGGTTCGAATCCCATCAGAGGCAAGGGTTTCTTCGGTCCTGGACCAACTCCTAACCAGAGTGAGTGGCTATAGGCTCAATGGGAAGACTGAAACCACACACTCGAGCTTCATCCACTTAACGGATGCAATTCTAAGAATGTTGCTCTGATTTCATGACCAACTCTGCAGGTGTCTGTAGTTCTCGGATCTGGTTAACGCCGGTATATCATTATGAAAGGAAGCGTAGATTACAGCCCTGTCACGTAGTCTCAGACCAATACGGAACTCCATGGCATCATCGTCATAATCATCCGTCTCATTTCCATGAATCTTCAAAATGAAAAAAAAACAGGTCTCAAATTCTGTGGCCTTGCATGCCCTGCTCTCGTGGTGACCTGAGTTTCGATTTCCAACCCAGTCTATGTCCTTGGTGCGTTCGGGTCAATGTATTGCAGACGCCATCTTTTCTATTCCCAGGTAAGTTTAACGGACATTTTAATTAAGCTGAAAAATGGCTGGCGTTGAAAGGGTTAAAGTAGGTCCCTTGGGGAAAATGGGCGATGTCATCGTTAGCTGTAGGTGATTACCATCGGTCATGTAACACTATTAGAGTTTCACAAATTGTGCCGTTTTGAATTAGGCCCCAAATATGGCAGCTTAACTCTGCATGGGAGACACCACATGGGAGACACCATATGGGAATAGATGTTCCATTAACTTTGTCAAAAACATGTAGCAAACCAGATGCAGAGAATACGTGTACGCTCCAAACTACAGCATTAATAGACTTAACCCTTTCACCGCCAAAGTCGCATTTTAGCACCACAGTGATTTAACACCTATGTCGCTAAAAAGCATCAAATCGGGGTTTATTATCCAAAGACCCTATTGTCTTAGTTTTGGGAAGTAAGGATAGACCTTATTGTATATATGTCAGAGAAGAATCCCCAATACTGTAGATGGATTTTGTTCTCTACCCAGGTAATTTCAATGGACATGTTTGGCTGAAATATGGCTGGCGGTGAAAGGGTTAACGCAGGTGACACAACAGAAGTCCCTGCGTGTGGAAAATGATAAGTTTGAATGAATGTCTTCATTAGTTTTTATCAGGGCAGCCATTATATCCCATGAAATGGCATTTTTTGGAACAACGATATCAAGTGCACAAAAATGAGGCTATAGTATGTATTTATCAGGCATATCTGTATTGTTAAACAAATCGGGACTTTACTGGCGTTGCACTGCCTCCGGGCATTGCCTCCAGGATCGTTCCCACCATCTTTATAGATCTACTAATGTCCCATATATGTCTGTTCCAGACCGGAGGACGTTAATCAGATTTTCATTCGAGGCTATAGTTATTTTTCCACTTCAACTTTTTAATAATGCTTAAAGATCCACCAGATCACGTGTCAAAATCACGGGTTTCACGGGTTTTCCCTCTTATAGCTGGTAAGAAATCTTGTTTTGACCAGGTTTGGATCCCATAAAAATGCCCCCAAATTCAAAGCGAAACATCGTTTTAAAGAGCAGCCTCAATTTGAAATTGGGGGCATGTGCATGTGGGTCACAGCTACCCAGAAAAAAACAAGGGACATAATCGTGGTGCGTCAGTGTGTCTTTAAGAGAAGAAAATGTTCCTCTGACTAAGATCTAAAATCGGGGTTCTCACTTTTTCCCAAAAAAGGCTATAGTGTTTGTCTGTCTGTCAATGTGCGTCCCATGTATGGGACGCTAGGACTGAATGGGTAGGGGCTGGGTTTTTGTTTTGCTATAAGGCCATATACCATTTGTCATGTTCTTTTACAGTATATTCAATGTCCTTGAAGTCGTTAGTATGGTAGAGGATGATGACAGCATCCAGTATGTTTACACCTTCATAGAGCTCCCCCCACCCCCTCCGTGCACGCAAACCACGCACCCACGCACGCACACGCACACGCACGCACGCACACGCACGCACACACACACACACACACACACACACACACACACACACACACACACACACACGGACAGACAGCTAAGCCATATTATACCCACATTTACCCACACCTGTGTGAAACTTTGATCAAGATGCGTCACACTTTGTCATGAACCCCAGCACTGGTTGACTAGCTAGTCACCCAGTGAGTAAAACAAAACTTCTCTCGAAGCTCACAACTTTTGGCCCCTGTACTGTCCACAGCTTTAGCTCACCCGTGATGCACGTCCAGTAGCAGTAGTCCCAATAGGCCTCGGCCAAGGCAAAAGCCTGGGGCTGGGTCCAGCGGGTCTCGGTGCTGAGGTGACAGGCGTTGTATTCGCGGTTCATGTCGAAGGACCGACAGTTCCAGTCCCGCAGGGTCTGGCACCGCTCCTGGCAGTACGCCCGGTCGCCAAAGGCCAGCAGCGTGTTGAAAGCGATCAGGGTGGCGTGAGGGGTCACGGTGAACCTGCACGTGCCTGGGTGATCACATGACACCCCTCATTTCTGTTAATGTATGATCTCTTTCTGCCTGTTTATGATTCTGTTTGGCCGTTCTGTCCACTGGTCTGTCTTGTGTGGTCGTCTAATCGTGGGGCCTTTATCTTGCCTGTATCACATATGGACGTTGCGCAATATTTCATCCAACCTTTTCCATCCTACTTTTGTTCGTCTGTCTATCTGCTCTCTCTCTCTCTCTCCCCTCTCTCTCTCTCTCTCTCTCTCTCTCTCTCAGTCTTCTCTCTCTCTCTCTTTCTCGATCTCTCTCTCTCTCTCTCTCTCTCTCTCTCTCTCTCTCTCTCTCTCCCTCCTCTCTCTCCCCCTCTCTCTCTCTCTCTCTCCTCTCTCTCTCTCCCTCTCTCTCTCTCTATCTCTCTCTCTCTCTCTCCCCCCCTCTCTCTCTCTCTCTCTCTCTCTCTCTCTCTCTCTCTCTCTCTCTCTCTCTCTCTCTCTCTCTCTCTCTCTCTCTCTCTCTCTCTCAAATGTCCCATTTTGTGTTTATATAATTATGGTTTGTACATAAAGTGACCGTATCATGTGTGGAATCATCAAATTACATATTACTGTTGCTCATAGCTTTTCATCCTGAATTATCATTGATATGTGGCATGAGTGAAGAGGGGTATAGGGCCGCCATGCTGCATGCATCATGCAGTATTTGTGCTTGTTGGACTAGGAATAAGTTTGCTCGTTTCCTTTTTTGTTTGTTTGTTTATCTCTCAGATTGTTTTATTTTATTTTGCATATGCGTTGTGCTAAGTGTGTGGAAAGCTTGCTGAAGTAGAGAGAGAGAGAGAGAGAGAGAGAGAGAGAGAGAGAGAGAGAGAGAGAGAGAGAGAGAGAGAGAGAGAGAGAGAGAGAGAGAGAGAGAGAGAGAGAGAGAGAGAGAGAGAGAGAGAGAGACAGAGAGAGAGAGAGAGAGAGAGAGAGAGAGAGAGAGAGAGAGAGAGAGAGAGAGAGAGAGAGAGAGAGAGAGAGAGAGAGAGAGAGAGAGAGAGAGAGAGAGAGAGAGAGAGAGAGAGAAAAGATCAATAACCATTATTAACTTACAGCAGTCAATCAAATAACAACATTTGGAATACATCTCGTCATCAACAATCATGAACGTTACGGTTCAGGTCAGTCACAGAGATCAGTGTGTTCATGGGAGCTGTCGCTGGACGGATGTGGTGGCGCTCTCAAAGAAAGACCTCTAGTCTAATGCTGGCTCTGCGATGAAAACATTATTGTCGTCAGTAGGGGAATGGGAGAGGGCGGCCTACTGCATGGTGTGTGTTACACCAGACTTGGCTCCACCTAACCCCATTGAAGTGACTCGGTAGCAGCACGCATGCACTGTCTCCTCTGGTTGTTGCCTCTCGGCGGCATAACATTGACTGCTCCCTGTGAACTGCTTGCTTTACGGTCTGCGACCTGGACAACTGGATGTGGCTGAGGGTGGGAATGAGCGGCATGGGAGCAACGTCTATCGACGGCGCAGTACAAAAGTATGCAGAGTATGCATATATCAGTAGTTATGTTTCAAGTGTACAAAATATGACTTTCTTTGTCGTGCTTGTTCCCATTGAGAATACTAATTATGAATGAACAGCTAACACCAGGTCTGAAAAGGGTTTTTTAATGTTAAGCTAAGGTCTTGATTTGCTTCCACCTGCATTGATATCTTGTCTTATCAGACGGATCGTCGAGCATTGCCCGCTTACGACGAATAAATATTACGCCATAGATACTATACTTTAAAAGTGTGTTTTTATCAGAAATATTTGGTGGCTTTCTACACATTTTGAAACTTTCTGGTTGCATTTTCTCATTTCACCGATTCCTTGAGTATACGACTTCAAATCTTCATAACTTTGCAACAAATAGTCTGATTTACAACATGCGTGGTTTGTTGGAAAGCTCTTTCAATGCAGAATAACGATTATTTGTTAGTAACTCAATCGTGACTCCAGGGACAACACGACTCGTTTTGTGGTGACGGGTCACAAATGGTTTGTTTTAGGTTTTGCCTAATATCACTTACGGGTGAACAGACATAAAACTAAAGAACGAACACACACACACACACACACACACACACACACACACACACACACACACACACACACACACACACACACACACACACACACACACACACACACACACACACACACACACACACACACACACACACACACACACACACACACACCTACCTTGGGGCAGCTCGCACAGAAAAGGCAGCTGTTCGCTGCAGTTCCTGGACAGCCAGACGAAGCGGTCCTCCTGCGAGGTGACGGCGGCGGCGCAGATGGGCGCCTGACCCTCAGCCCAGCTCACAGCCACGTACCAGTTGTTCCAGGGCACCACGCGATCGCCTTCCCACATTGCTGGGGAGCTGGAGTTAACCTGCAGCCCCACCCACAGCGTCCACCCACTGTGGGGGGAGGGAGGGGGAGGGAGAGAGAGAGAGAGAGAGAGAGAGAGAGAGAGAGAGAGAGAGAGAGAGAGAGAGAGAGAGAGAGAGAGAGAGAGAGAGAGAGAGAGAGAGAGAGAGAGAGAGAGAGAGAGAGAGAGAGAGAGAGAGAGAGAGAGAGAGACAGAGACAGAGACAGAGACAGAGACAGAGACAGAGATACAGACTTGAAAACTTGCGACAAACTATTTGAAGGATCATGGGAAATATTAATACTTTCGTGTTTTTTTTTATATCTCATGTAATGAGACTTGAACTTTAAAAATTGAAGACCAAAACAGCAGATATTCTTTAGTCTATCGTGGAAAAAATACGGGATGATTTTAGCAAATTAAGCAAACGCAAGTTAAGTGTTTTGGAGTGCTCTTTCTTAATTTCCATCACGTTAGATGGCATAATATAGTGCAAATTTAATTTTCTGCACACAAATAAACGTGGGTGAAATCGAAGACTTTGTACAAACTGACAGAGAGGTATGATTTATCTCCCTTATGATAGCAACCCTTTTCTCTCTCTCCCAAAAATGAAGAGTAAGCTTAAAGAGTTATATGACCTTAGCAAACGTTTAGGGTGTTTCTTAGGCCCCGTGTGGCGTAAGCGTTATTCGCGCGGCGACCGTTATCTAGAGAAACTCGACCCTGGTTTGAAGGGGTTTTATCCGATCAAAATTAGCGAGTTGTGATTTCTACTCACTCTGTCAGAACAAAGGAAAACCGTGGAACGGTCTCAACCATTTTCATCCGATTTGCCTGGATTGTGTGTAGCGGGCAAGACTAACAGATTGTACCAGTACTCACTCCTCGAAGTCCATCTCAGGGATGACGTGGATGTGGTCAATCGTGGCCAGAGTTCCGTTGGTGTCTGTGCACGTCTGGCGGGCCCCCTCCCACGTCTGAGGTTCTGGGTGAAGAACGAACGTCCTTCCCACCTCCCCATCTGCAGGCAAAGGTAAAGACAGTACGGTCATTTCTGGTAAGAGAGCTTTGGATCAAGAGAATGAAGAAGAAAGAGAGAAAAGGCAAATTCAATGGCGAGAGTGTATAGAGTGCAAGACAACAACAATAAGATACACATACGTGCACGCGCGCGCGCACGCACACGCACGCACACGCACACACACACACACACACACACACACACATCTGAAATCAAACAATCGATCACAATGTCTTGGCTTCAGACAAGTATAATTCAGCATGTACGTAGGACTTACAAACAGTTGACAAACTTTTAAAAACCCAGACATTATTAGGTTACGGTAAAGATCAACAAACTTCAAAAGGTCTGCCATGCCTTCTTTGGGTGATGTCGAGAAAAGTCAAAAATATGTTACGGCAGTCTCTGATAAAAACAAAATTAAAAAGTGGCTGATGTAATTACCAGCTCATAAGCTTACGGGTGTTACCTGCCTACGTAAGCTCTACAGGGTGTTTATACTCTTTATTATCTTTGAATTGACATGATTTCTTATTTGTCATCCTCAGCTTCACTATTCCCCTACACCCCAACTATTATGATGCAAATCAACGAGTTGCTGTACTCGGCGAATCCACGAATCTCTGAGGAAGAGAGAGAGAGAGAGAGAGAGAGAGAGAGAGAGAGAGAGAGAGAGAGAGAGAGAGAGAGAGAGAGAGAGAGAGAGAGAGAGAGAGAGAGAGAGAGAGAGAGACAGACAGACAGACAGAGAGACAGACTCAACTCAACTCAAAGAACTTTATTATCTCAAGGAGAAATTTATGAATGACGTCGTCTGCGATTCGTACAATTAAAACAAACACATGTGCGACAATTAATATTTTAGTGAGGAAATACATGTATTTTTACCATTCATAAGACGTTCTGAAAATACACACAATACATAAACATACAGGGCCACACAAAAACGTAGAGCCTACACAATCATGATACAAATTCAAGTCTAAGACAACCACCGGATAATAACCATTCCCAAAAGCAATATAATTATGATGGCATAAATCAAACGACAGCATGCTATTATAATATTCACAAAGCATACCGAACTCAATACAGAAAACGTCTTTACTTGTGTTGCACTGCCTCCGGGCATTGCCTCCAGGATCGTTCCCACCATCTTTATATCTACTAATGTCCCATTATGTGTCTGTTCCAGACCGGAGGACGTTAAGCAGAATTTTACGTCACAGAACAGAAAATACACAGGTATAAGAACAATATTCGATAGGTATAAGCCATACAGATACACAGATCAGGCGTTCTAGTCATAAGACAAATAAGACAGAGACACAGGAAGAGAGAGAGAGAGAGAGAGAGAGAGAGAGAGAGAGAGAGAGAGAGAGAGAGAGAGAGAGAGAGAGAGAGAGAGAGAGAGAGAGAGAGAGAGAGAGAGAGAGAGAGAGAGAGAGAGAGAGAGAGAGAGAGAGAGAGAGAGAGAGAGAGAGAGAGAGAGAGAGAGAGAGAGAGAGAGAGAGAGAGAGAGAGAGAGAGAGAGAGAGAGAGAGAGAGAGAGAGAGAGAGAGAGAGAGAGAGAGAGAGAGAGAGAGAGAGAGAGAAACAGACATGTAGTTCCATGGTACAAGAATATGATACTAACCCAACACAGCTTCCACCACCAAGGACGACGACGCGAGGACCCACAGAAAAGCCAGTGCTGGCACTGCAGCCTCCCTACTGCTTTCCCGTGGTACCATGGAGCGTCCGCCAGTCCTCCGACAATGAATGGCCCAGCGGGTGACGGTTCCAGAGTCCATAGACTTTTCAACCTCAGTTTGTTTGACTCTACATGAATACTGTCACACACACAATCGCGTATATATACAGGGGTCTAAACTTTTGTTTAGAGTGGCACAGTAATATCGCGCTCGCCTCGTGTCAAGTAAACCCGAGTTCGAACCTGGGTACAGGGGATTTGTTCCTCTCACTTTGCACTAGGCCTTATGGTCTGAACGTGGAGTCTTTCGGATGAGACGATAAACCGAGGTCCCGTGTGCCCATGCACTTAGCACACGTTCAACCCAGTGGCAAGGAAAACACACCCCTTTCCTTCCTCATTAGTCACACAAACATCGCATGCAAATAACAACAACAATTGGGTGGCGCATGGCGCGCCTCTGGCTGCGACGCGCTCTCCGGGTGGGAGCAACCCGAATGTCACAGAGACTTCTCTGTGACTATTAAGTACTTAATACCTAATACCTAGTTTTCTTCGTTTTGGTGCTTTTTTGTTTAGAGAAAAGTAGTAGTAGTAGTAGTAGTAGTAGTAGTAGTAGTAGTAGTAGTAGTAGTAGTAGTAGTAGTAGTAGTAGTAGTAGTAGTATAGTAGTAGCTAATACCTAATACCTAGTTTTCTTCGCTTTGGTGCTTTTTTTGTTTAGATAAAAGTAGTAGTAGTAGTAGTAGTAGTAGTAGTAGTAGTAGTAGTAGTAGTAGTAGTAGTAGTAGTAGTAGTAGTAGTAGTAATTATAGTAGTAGCAGCAGCAGCAGTAGCAGTAGCAGTAGCAGTAGCAGCAGTAGGGTAAGACGGGGTAAAAAGCCTATGGGCGGGTAAGATTTCAGTCACCAACTGTGACTGCTGCTACTGCTACTGCTACTGCTGTCTCATGGGCAAACAGTGACTGCAATTTGCTTCA
The DNA here is from genome assembly GCA_017654935.2 of Phymorhynchus buccinoides. Lineage (NCBI taxonomy): Eukaryota > Metazoa > Mollusca > Gastropoda > Neogastropoda > Raphitomidae > Phymorhynchus > Phymorhynchus buccinoides. The sequence continues at coordinate 52,796,323 of CM065683.1, read as the reverse complement.
TTTCATGAGATAATTGGCATGGGCTTCTTACCCTCCCATGGGCTTTTTTATCTCGTCTTCCCCTAGTAGCAATGATAGAAGTAACAGCAGCAGTAGTAGTAGTAGTAGTAGTAGTAGTAGTAGTAGTAGTAGTAGTAGTAGTAGTAGTAGTAGTAGTAGTAGTAGTAGTAGTAGTAGTAGTAGTAGTAGCAGCAGCAGCAGCAGCAGCAGAAGCAGTAGTAGTAGTAGTAGTATACTCCTTTGCCCATCATATGCTGCGGCCAGGGACAATTACGAAAAGAGACAAAACTACCGTTAGAATGTATTCAACTTATCGACCTCCCATTATTAACCGGCAACTTATTCTGTTTTCGTAAGTTTACACACACAGGGCCAAAAATGGTAGAATGGTAGAATGGGGGAACACACACACACAAGCGCGCGCTCACACACACACACACACACACACACACACACACACACACACACACACACACACACACACACACACACACACACACACACACACACACGCACTAGTACCACACACACACGTGAAAGAGCAAACACACACACGAGAAAGCGAAAACAAGAGACAATCAGAGATACTAATGTATTTGACAACGTATGTTTACCTCCACACACCAAACTATGGCCCAAGACAGAAGTGATCTGAAACAGACAACAGCTATTATACGAACAGTCTCGTCGTGTAAGAATCAACCTTTACATGGTTCTATGCATTTGGGTTCCTCTTCTTCGTCTTATTAGTTGTCATGGTTGTCAAAATCGTATTCGTCGTTGTTGTTGTTGATGGTGATGATGACGACGATGATGATGATTATGATGATGACGATGATGATGATGATGATGATGATGACGACGACGACGACGACGATGATGATGATGATGATGATGATGATGATGATGATGATGATGATGATGATGATGATGATGATGATGATGATGATGATGATGATGATGATGATGATGATGATGATGACGACGACGGCGACGACGGTGATGATGATGATGATGATGATATTGACGACGACGACGACGACGATGGTGATGATGACGATTATGATGATGATTATGACGACGATGTTGATGATGGTGATGATGATGATGATGATGATGATGATGATGATGATGATGATGTCGTCGTCATCGTCGTTAATGTTGCTGTTGTGTTCGTCGTTGTTGTCGTCGCTGGTCTTGCCTTCATCATCGTCGTCGCAGTTGTTGTTGTTGTTCAGTACAACACCATCGAGGTTTCAGCTTTCTCCCCAGGGTGGGCCAATAACTAATCAGAACCCGACAAACGACGTTATCATCGATTGCTTTGTCGCCTCTTGTGTCTCGGTCTTTGGTGATTGGCAAAGCAATCATCGGCTGCATAGATCGATCAATCGTTGTCCACAACAAGAATTATATAAAAAAAAACCAATACACGCAAGAGAAAGTAAAGAGTCGTGACAAATGATCAGTCTACTGCGGCAAATTAGGATTACGTATTATGGCACTCGAAGCGGGGTGGGTTTACAAATACATTAATCATGGATGTTCCATTGCATATTAATGTTCAAGGATATAGAAACAATAAGTCAAAATAGCAAGGTGTGATCGTTTTGTGAGAGTAGTTGATCCATTTAATCGCAATGTGTAGAATGTCGGGTTTTATGGAAATAGTAGACCAGATGGACTGAGAAACAGAAAGGCACATAGACACACACAGGAATACAGACAGAGACAACTAGATGGGTATTGGTATGTGGAAGATTTGAATGTCGAGATGAACATTGTTGCATGCATTGGCCTTTGGTTCCATGTTCGAAAGATCATATCGGTTATTATG
>CM065683.1:52766986-52784486 GCA_017654935.2 Phymorhynchus buccinoides | reverse complement strand
CTTTTCAATGATTTTAATCTGTAAACCAGGGACGGTATTCATGTCGAGATAGCATGAGACTTAGCATGATGCTAACTTAGAAGCTCTTCCAATGTCCTATAGGATTTAATAGGACTTTTGGAAGAGCTTCTAAGTTAGCATCATGCTAAGTCTCATGCTATCTCAACGTGAATACCGTCCCTGAATGTTATCTCTGCACCCTTTCGTAACTTTTTATATCTTTTGGAAAACATTTAAAACTATGTATCCTACTTATACTCATCGAAAGAAGCACCGCATACTCGTCGTGTCTGTTGTAGTGTCTGTATTACGTATGTTTATTATTTTGTACGCTTTTAAAATACATCATTTTAAAGAGCGGCCTCAATTAATTTTGAAGTGTAGCCTCGATTTGAAGTGCGACAATTTTGTCAAAATGTGCGACAATTTTGGACCGACAGACCGACCGACAGACAAAGTGAGTTATAGGTTTGTGGCTTGAGCCACAAACAAAAAACCACTGACTGTTTCGGGGAAAAAACCGGGTTGCACGTTTTATTATGAAAGTGTCGCATCAATATTCTCTCCTACCTAATCTCTACATTGTTTTGCTGTCTGAAAAGCTAGACTTTAATGGAGTTGGAATGGTGATGCTCAGTTTGCACTGATCACCTGCTGACAGCTTTCATAGTCTGGCAACGAGGCTGAATTGAAGACTCGCGGAACAAGAATGGAATCAGTGGAGCGAAAGTGCTGTCACTTGTTGCTTTTGTTGCTGCTTCAATTGCTCGATAGGTTATTCGTGTTCACCGTTTTGTCGCTCATGTTTCTTAATGCAAACTCCTACTATATGTGAGACTTAAAGAGTGATATCGTGCTATTGCATAATTATGCATAGGGCATTGGTGTCACTTAAATACCCACGTACTCAATGACGACTCAAGCAATCGTGCTTAATAATAAATGTGATTACTAAACATCAACATAACTTTTTAAAATATTTAATGCATATGAATGACAAAACAGATAAAATAAAATAAAAAAATAATTATGCATGAGAAATGTACATTATCTGTTCGAGTTTGGAAGTAAAACTGCCCATGAATACACAGACCAACAACAAAAAGCGGAATCGCCTCCTTGGAGAGTACAGATACACGAGACAAAAAAAAAAAAGTTCACGAGAGGAGTAAACAATACTGGGTCACAGAGCATAAGAATGCAAAAAAATATATGCTCTCTTTGCGTCCTTGGGCAGTACACTTCCACGCAAAATGTGAAGTGATTTTGTCCAGCGGTTCACAAGATACAGCTCGGAGAGAGAAGATAAAAAAGAAGGTCTAAAGCAACGATTAAGGTGCTTCAAGATGTCTCCCACTGCATTCATTGAGTGATGCTGATCGAAAGTATATATGGTTATATGGGTGTATATCGAATGGGTTTCTTAATACAGCCTCAAGGTTAAATGTCAAGGTCAGGTTCAAGAGGCTTCAAATGTCTGACTGCATAGTTCATGCCGATCAATAATATAGATATGTGGTGTAAGCCCAAAGGCGTTTAAAATGGTGTCAATTCTAAAAGAGACAAGTTCAACAGCCAATGTCAAGTCCATCAATGCAAGCAATACCTTGCACAACACGTGACCTGGAATCTGTCTGCCAACCTGCCACACTGGGAGCCTGCAACTGCCAAAATGTTACATATATGGCTCATAACACCAATTTGACTCGTAATATATCTCCACTCATGACCTTGACGCTGATCTTGATCAGTACCTAATATTCTGACATACCATAAGCCAATACACCTACGTACCAAGTCAAATTATGCAAAAGATGGCCACAAGAAGAAAGTTCTGTTTTGACGGTCAAGCTTCAAGGTCAGGGGCAGCACGTTTATAGTTTTTCTTTGGGACATTTGCTACCAGCGATACACCACCACACGCAATTTGAAGCGATTCCATTCAGTGGTTCAAAGAAACAGCCCAGACAGACAGAAAAACGAACAAGCAAGACAACAACAAAACCAGACCGCGACAAAGTTATACTCATTTATCGGACAAAGGACAAAAAGAGGGATGAGGTGAAGTGTATATAATCCCAAGCTCCACGTGCTCTCTCTCTCTCTCTCTCTCTCTCTCTCTCTCTCTCTCTCTCTCTCTCTCTCTCTCTCTCTCTCTCTCTCTCTCTCTCTCTCTCTCTCTCTCTCTCTCTCTCTCTCTCTCTCTCTCTCTCTCTCTCTCTCTCTCTCTCCTCAAAACTCTGTAATCTCCTGTTGTCAATTATCTCCAGAAATGGGAAACACGACTATTAGGTTTCAAACGATTTTGTTCCCTAAAAAAACCGCAAGGACCAACAACATGAGATTGGTTGTTGAGGGGAATGTACCATGGATGCTAAAGACGCATTAATTTGCTCTATTTGCCAACACATTTCTGCTTTGCAAATTTCCTGTTGTCAAAAGTCTCCACACGCAAACTTAAGCTTATAATATAAGTAATATTCCAAACACCTTATTCACGATTGGTTGTCTGATCTTTCTGTCTATTTAATTTTAAATTTACACATACAAAAAACAACAACCACAACACCAGTCGTAGTAAATCTGTTTAACGTCCTCCGGTCTGGGACAGACACATATGGGACATTAGTAGATTTAAAGATGGTGGGAACGATACTAGAGGCAGTGACCGAAGGCAGTGCAACACCAATAAAGTCCCGAATTCTTTTTAACAATACAGATAGTTTTGCTCAACACCAGTGAATCGGTTGACTGTTTTCATTGCTATTTTCATTGTTGTTGTTATTCCATTCTGCTCTAAAATACATAGTCGAGAATAGCATTAAGCAGCATGGTAAAAGCAAAAAGGGGTAAACACAAAATCAGTTGTCTTTTTGAGCAACCCCAATTTTATTATTTTTTAAAGAAGGAAACAAAAACAATGAACTGCGAAGAATCAGTGTCGACCAGGAAATAAACTTAAGTCTAAAAAGAACAGTAAAGAAAAGAAAGGTAACTCTCTATATATCTAATTAACTCCTTTCACCAAAGTTATTTCCGGCACCAAGTCGCCTAGTAAAGCATAAGCACACAAAGAACAGTTTTAACAGGTTCTTGGGTCTTCAACGAACGACAATACCGTTTGGATTCCATGCGGTGTTCTTCCATGTGAGGGATAACATTTGTGCCAAAATAGACAGATACACTATAACCCATCTTACATTCCAGCAATCTTACCTCTTCACGTGCTCGTCCTGACAATCTTTTTAATAACATCAATCCTCTAAAATGACACACACAACACACAACTTGCTGATCGAAATTAGTTAAATCTTGAAGTAAGGAAGGCAGACAACAACAAAATAAGTATAGGTATTAGGTACTTTATAGTCCTAGAGGCGTCTCTGTGAAATTCGGGTTGCTCCCACCAAGAGAGCGTGTCGCAGCCAGAGGGATCACAGACTTTTAGAAGCACAGAAATATAAACACACCCTTGATTGAGGCATCCACACTACCTTATGACTGAATTCAAGACTCGGACGTACTGGCCCGTATGCTGGGTCCCTAACAGTTCTGCTGACTTAAAAGGATAGAACGGCTAAATTAACTATGTCACAGAATGAGAAATACTATTCTGGCCAACGATTTCTAACCTTTTCTTCGTGTTAACACATGACATGAAGTTGCTTCTCTCATAAAAAAAAAACCTGGCAGATTAACCCTTTCACCGCCAGCCATAAATGTCCATTAAATTTACCGGGGTAGAGAATAAAATCCATCTGCAGTATTGGGGGTTCTTCTGTGACATATAAAATAAGGTCTATCCTTACTTCCCAAAACTAAGACAACAGGGTCTTTGGATAATAGACCCCAATGTGATGCCTTTTAGTGGCATATGTGTTAAATTACTGTGATGCTAAATTCGACATTGGCGGTGAAAGGGTTAAAGTGCGTTGATGATTATGTCCGCAAAGCTCTGGTTGATGATAATGCCTTTGGTCATTAATGCGGGTTGTTGGGAAAATGACACTGATTTTGCTTAAGAAACAGGTAGGCTCCATTCCGCCATTGGCCGTTGCTACCTATGGCTCCCCCCCACCTGTGTGCGCATATCGACCCTTCCAACGGAAGTGTCGCCATCTTAATCAGATTTGTGTGTAAACAGCATCGATCTGGCATTTTTCAAACAAAGTTACTGACTAAGATGGCGGTCTCCCATAATATCGCACGCTCCTTGTGGCCGGATATGACGACACGTGGGTACCAGCCATAGGTAGGTGGTCTGTTGTAGCAATGTTTGGTGGAAGCATTGCATACTTTTTTATGTTCATGGGAACTTATTTACATCGTTCATTTTAGCTGTGTAGCAAAGCAGCTATGGGAAATGTCCAAGGGTGCACTTTTATTTTACCGAACAGTGTGAAGACGAAGAAGTAAAATGAGTCGATAAAAAGTACCCAATCACAGAATATAGGGAAAGGTATGTCTGTCATAGATTATTAAGCATTTGTTTTTACGGGGAGCGGGGGAGGCAATACGTAAGTTCTCCCGTTATTTGTCTGGTTTTGCATAATGTATTTCTTAGGCCGTGTACACACATAAGCGGATATTCCATGCGGAAACCCGTGGGCAATCCATAAATAAGTGAAACAAAGAAGAGAACAGATTTGCGCACGTGTCCGAATTTCCCCTATACACTTTATCCTTCTTTCTTCCACTTATTTAGGGTTTTCCGTACGGAACTTACGCGTCTAATGTGAACCCGGCCTTAGAATGACCATCCTTCTTGGGTTTGGTTTTGATAGTTCTATGTTGCAGCATTAGTACAAAATGATAGGGGAAGACGGGGTAAAAAGCGCATGGGCGGGTAAGAAGCCCACCCCAATTATCTCATGAAATGAAGCAAATTTCAGTCTCATTTTGCCCATGAGACGAGCGTTAATGTCTAGCATTCGTCTCATGGGCAAATTTGACTGACATTTTCTTTATGTCATGAGATAATTGGGGTGGGCTTCTTACCCGCCCATGCGCTTTTTACCCCGTCTTCCCCTAGACTTTGAATGCAGCAGGGAACGTTCTTACTATTGCATTGTTCCGGTACTTGAAGAGAAATATGTTATTGCTCCGTTGAATTGTGAACAATTGAGTTGTGACTCGCTACCGATAGCTTCACACAAAACATGTCAAATCTAACAAACAAAATGACACATCACAAAACACCACACCCGACTCCACACCACACCAAACCACACTACAATATAATTGACACCGCACTCCATTTCACAGCAATGCTTTCGAAACGCTGTCGCTCTCCATGAGTCGTTTAATACCCCAACGCTGTGTTAGAGACACAATAACTAGACCCTAATCCGCGGAAATCGAACGGCGATCAGCGATCCTAAATGCTGGAAACTATCAATACGTGTCATCGAACGGAACACCAAACCATTGGTAATGGGTAATGAGGGCTTTTCCTTCACGCCTACTTAAGTATTATTACTGAGACCAATTTCATCGAATTGATTTGTCTTGCTGTACCCAAGTCTATTAAATAAATCGACACTTGTTTTTTAACCCTTTCACCGCCAACGTCGCATGTTTGCACCACAATGATTTAACACCCACGTCACTAAAAGGCATCAAATCAGGGTCTGTTATCCAAAGACCCTATTCTCTTAATTTTGGGAGGTAAGGATAGGTCTTACTTTAAATATGTCACAGAAGAATCCCCAATATTACAGACAGAGTTTTGTCTCTACCCAGGTAAGTTTAATAGAAATGTTTTGCTGAAAAAATGGCTGGCGGTGAAAGGGTTAAAGTTTAGGTTATTACACAAAAGTAGGTATGCTTAATTACATTCTGAGCGTAATCTGGAATCTTGTCATTGTATGTGATGCTTTAAAAAAAATCTCATGTCTATTAGAAAAAACTGAAACAGACTGCAACGTCACTGGAACATACAACAAACAAACAACTACACGACAAGTGTGAAGTGACGTTATTTTATTCACAAGAGACAAAACAAAACTACTGGATATTTCGGCGAATGCACCTTTATGAACATAGACAAACAATTAAACAGCAAACAGCAAATATAGCAAAAGGAGCAAAAAGCAGACAACAAAACCAGATTACCTTTTCAAAATGTTCTTTGACGTCCTTGTCAAGGTGCCCTTTTGCACGAGTTTTTGAATTATTTCATATACGTATTACCTGCTGGTTTCTTCATTCAGTAATAGTCGGAAACGACAGACAAGTATACGTATACATACATTTTATACACATACACACACAATCACTTCAGTGGTTGTTTTCTTTTGTGAGCGATTGTCTTAAGGCTGTGAGCAATTGTCTTGCGAGCAAGTGTCTTGCGAGCAAGTGATTTGTGAGCATTCGTCTTGTGAGCATATTTTCTCAACACCCAGGGATACATAGGAAGTTTGTTTTCTGACCACAAGATACTTAACGGCCTGTAACCTGCTCGTGTTCCGACAGACCTGACACTTTAAAATAAAATAAACTACAATTTTAAAAGACAAATACTTGTTTGACGCAATTGTGCTCAGATGAGAGAAAGAGGAATGGTGGTGGTGGTGGTGGTGGATATTTGCCATTCCCCCCCGGGTCCGTTTGCCCCCCGGACCATTTGCGCTCCGAACTCTTGCCCCCCCCCCCCCCCCCCCCCCTCCCGATATTTGCCCCCCCCCCCCTCCCGTCGGACACTTACTCCCATGTATATTGGGGGGCAAGTGTCCGAGGGGCAAACGGACCTGGGGGAAAATATTCAGAGGGAAATGCCAAATGGCAGGGGGAGTGTCCAGGGGGGAATGTACGGGGTGGGGGTGGGGGTGGGGAAGTAACCTAATACCTGTTGTCAAACCATCTAGAATTATTCCTTTTTTTCTGTAACACAAGGGCTAACATTACGTAGCGTGAGCGCAAATTGGCAAAAACGGTACTAAGAAACACCTCTTTTGCCGACGTTTGCCGCAAACGTTTTGTGGCTGCTATCGAGGTAACAAGCGACACACTATTTGAGGGATCATGGAAAATATCAATACTTCCGGCTTTTTTTTTATATATCGCGGGAACGTGACTTTAACTTTCAAAATGGAAGCTTGTCACAGCAAAAATTATTTAGTCTACCATGACACAAATACGGACGCAAGTGTTTTTGAGTGCTCTTTCTTAATTTTTCATCATGTCAGATGGCATAATATAGTGCAAATTACATTTTCTGCACACAAATAGACGTGGATGAAATCGAAATCTTTGTACAAAGTGACAGAGAGGTATGATTTATCTCCCTTTTGATAGCAACCCTTTTCTCTCTCCCAAAAGTGAAGAGTAAGCTTTAAGAGTTATTTGACCTTAGCCCACGTTTAGGGTGTTTCTTAGACCCCTTTTGGCGTAACAGTTATTCGCGCGGTGACCACTATCTAGAGAAACTCGACCCAGGTGTATGTCTACATGTATAACCCGTCTACGAGTATAACCCGAAGGCCGACTGGAGGCTGGGTAATAGTATGTAAAATACAGTCGATGCCAACACTACATTAACATTCGATCAGAATAAAACATATAATATTCATCCTCATTTTTTAGAGCTGTATGACTGAAAAGAATCCGTGATCTTTATGGATTTTCACGTTTCGACTTATAGTAGGCCTACATTTGAATTCCAGACCCATAGCTGTGCTATGGCGAGTTCCAGACGAAAATGTGGAGGTTGATTACTTCCTGGTTGTTGCCAGACAAGCGTGGTGGCGTTGTCCGCGTTAAACAATTTCGCTCAACAATAAAGCAGCGTCTTTTAATAATACTAATATTGAGGAAAATGTAGGGGAAGACGGGGTAAAAAGCGCATGGGTGGGTAAGAAGCCCACCCCAATTATCTCATGAAATAATGAAAATTTCAGTCAAATTTGCCCATGAGACGAATGCTAGCACTACCCGCCCATGCGCTTTTTACCCCGTCTTCCCCTATATAGCGCCCATCCTACTATGTATTTTGAAACGAACGTCTCTTCAACAATCTCATATAAACAATTCCAATGGATTGCTATACTGGCGTATGAGAGAGGGCTGCCAAAGAAAAGGGCCCCTGTCAAACACAGAAAGAAAATGAAAAGTAAAAGAAACAATACAGCCTAATGGTGAATTTACAGACTAAAGAACAACAAATCATCTGCAGTGTTATTACCGCAGGTTTGCTTTCGACATGTATCCGTACATGAGCGCTCACATGAAATAACTGACTGGTTTTCAGTTTCTTTATATAACTAGAATCATGAGTGTTTGTAACTGTGCATGCTGGATACATATATCGCTACTTAAATGGCTGCTTCACACCAATCATTCTCATTCAAAGAAACATTTTCAGAGAAGAACCATCAAACAAGATCAAAGTTTCCATATATTTCGACTTTTAATTTGTCTTCCTCGGTAGTGACTGGACAAGTGATCAGCTAGATTAAAATCACACACTGTTCTTACTCAAAGAAAACCGCTAAACAATTATTTTGTACGACAATTTCTTCTGCCCATGTTTGCTTACATCCATGCTGTTCAATAGTTGAATCTGATCCAAATAAAGCAAGTACATTAATTTTTTTCAGAGTCACAAGTTTAAAATAATTACAAGTAAATACTAAGTACAGTAAAAGGAACAAACAACACTGCAACAACGTAAAAACATCAATCGTTTCTACAAATTCACCCAACACCATTTCATAAATAAAATCTTAGAATTCATTGCACTATGACAACACAAGTGGGAAAAAACAACCAAGACACATTGAATTGTTGACCAAAGCCAAACATTGCATCCTCAAAAATATAAAAGAAATATTCAGGAACCAAATAGCAATATAGTGTGCAACCCAGTAATGAATGAATGAAATTCTGCTTAATGTCCTTAGGTCTGGAACAGACACATTAGTATATATAAAGATGGTGGGAACGATCATGGAGGCATTGCCCGGAGGCAGTGCAACACCAGGAAAGTCCCGAATTTGTAACAATACAGATGTGTATTAAAAGGTTTTTTAAATTCAACTCAGTAATAATCCAAGACATATTGTAAGCCACAGGCTTACTGTGCCTGAGTTGTGTTTAATGTTAGTATTACTATTAGTGTTTTGGCTATTACAAGTCTTTTTGACTATTCTACACCTTAGAGTTTAAAATTTCAGAAGTTGGTAGGGTTAAAACTAGTTTCTATTTGATTAGGTGTTCGTTGGTAACGTTATTGTCAGTGTAGTGTCTGGTAGTATTGTTTTAGACGGTTGCAGGCCAGCGATTGATATAATTTTAGTGCACGATCTCCACAGTTTGCAAAGCCGTTTTCATTGGGGTGTAGGCCTACTTTATTAACGCATGAAGAAGAAATATAGATCTCCTTACCTGGAGCCATACTTGTTTGTGCAAGTTGGTAAACGTTCCCTTGGCATGCTCGAGTATTTAGAATTTAATCGTTCATTCTTTCCAGTCTGTTTAATGTCCAAAGACTGTAGTACTATGTTCAGGAGATCTATAATCTTGTGCACGGAGGCTGCCATGTTAGATACAATGTTTTGATTGGAAGCGCCCAAATTGGTCACTAAGGGAAGGTTATAAAACAAGCAGTGTTTCGCAGGCAAAATTATTCCATCCTAATCTCTGAAACTTAACTGTTCTTCCCAAACCTCTAATACTCTGACATAAATCTTTAAGCGTAATAATCTCTCTTGTAAACGACCTACCAGTAGTCTACACCTAGCGAGGAAAGCGTTAGGGATTAAGAAATTAAATCGTGTTACGAGTTCGTTAGATTCTTAGGCTCAGTTACTGTGCTGATAATAGCTTGCAATACTATGGTTCTGTTCATAGATGCGAAATACCATAAATAAGTGTTGAATAAAATATCAGTTGAAATTGTCAACCGTTTTTGTTTTCATCCTTAGAGCGATTGTGCTTTACGTTCACTTAGTTCATTTTTACTCGTGGGTTTCCCTTCCTCGGATTGACTGTTCCGGGTCTTGCGGACGGCATGTCTAACGTGGCCCTATCCTGACAACTTAGACTCTGCCGTTTGTTGAGCATGCTGTCTACGGGACGGAATCCGTCGGTCGTGAGGACGGGAAGCTTACAATATGAAAAGAGAGTCGTGTATAGCAATAATAATATCATACCCTTATATAATGTACCACCAACAAATTCAATATTTACGAATCAAACAGTACAAGCGAATCTTCATACATTTTAACATAAAATAAGGAGTAGTTTATCTTATAGGCAATCTAGCAACAAAGACAATTCGTGAAAGCAAAACGAAATGTAATAGAAAAATATCTGTACCGTTCTCACATCCATTCAGGATACTTCCCTTAAAACCTAAAAATAAACAATTATACCATCATAATACGAATACATTTGGTTATTTCTGGATAACATAAGTGCTAACAAGATCAACAAGTTATGCTTGTTAATTAACAGAACGAAAGAGTTCACCAGCGTTTTTATTACTTACTTATGTTCATAGGATCGGTATGAAAATACAGATATCATTACAAGAGTATAGTTCATAATATGTTTGAATACCATGTGCTTTGCTTATGATTCATTAATTTCTATTTTTTATATAATAAAGACTTGACTTGATTCATTTAAATAAACAATGAAAGTAACCCCTTCCACCATTAAAAATCATGTAAAAAGCATATTATTTATTATATCAAACGTATTGATAAACACACAATTTACACTGGTTAAATAATCAATTCAATAAATACAAGAACAAATTTTAAACCTTTTTAGCTTACCATCACACAAACAAAATCGATGAATCAGAAACAAACGGATATTGTAAAACAATTTGCTGAAATTGAAAAACAAAATGTACTGTGGACTGGGTGCACTGTGTTGATCATTTCAATGAGAAATGTATTCCCTAAAAGTGTGTTTTACAGTTTTTATATTCTGTTGCTCTGTAAAGTGGTTTGATATTGACTTCAGAAATGGTTCATATCATTGTTGAGTTTGTATGTACTTTGTATAAAGTACTGTTAGGGAAACATGTTTGTTATCGTTGTATGCAAATAATTGGTACATGAAAATGTTTGCAAATGTGATGTAAGTGGAGCTGCATTTTATCGTTAATATTGCTTAACTAGTTTTATGCAAGGTAATATTGCTACTTAGGTTTGGTAATAGGATATTGGCACTTTTAAATAAAGTAGCCCATTTTCACTCAATTAATGGTGTGGTCTTGATTTGTTGCAAAAAAGGTTTTGTGTGGATGCAAGAAACACAAAATGTACTGTGAAGTAAACTAACAAGCAAACTGAACGACAACTTAGAAGGAAAACTCTTGGATTTTCTGTTTATCCACACTTCAACCACACTACTGAGTAATTATAGCAGGGCTCAGTCGTGCTGGAACATTCGCTCAGCTTTTGCCCTTCGGAGCACTGGAAGCGCCGTTCTCCCATAGAATAGTAGTCCTGGGAGGTGTGCCCGCTGGAGACCAATTGTCCACCTTTGGCGAATCCCAGCTCACGGCAGGCAGCATTGACTTCATGGTCCGAAAAGCCATTGCCACAAACCTTTTCCCAGTTGTCCTCCTCTTTGTTCCAGACTGCCAGGAGTCCCAGTTTCTTGTCAGTGGATGATGGAATCAAGCGATCTGTGGGACAGATCAAGTGTTACATGTTGCGGTCAGCAGATAAACACACGCACATAATCAAGGACACAGACACGATACACATGAAGAGAGACACTCTGGGTTTTTTAATGTTCTTGAACACTCATTGAACACTCCTTGTCAAACAATTTAGAAATTTCATGTCTTGTTTTAATTAACGTTCACACATTTTGTCATACAACCAGCAACTTTTACATGTGAATCATTAAACAGTCTAGGTGAATCATTCGGATCAATTTCTATCATCAGTTTTGCATACAATATCTTCTTTTCAAATTCCTGGGATACAAAGTTATCCAAAAACGATTTGCGACAGCCTTGCCACAATAAACGTTTTTTCACATTTTTGAACTACTTTCATGTTGTCCTACTCCTAATCACAGTGATAATACTTTTAAGAGAGAGAGGGAGACAGACAGAGACAGACAAACACAAAAACAGAGACAGACAGACACACATAAACACACACAAAACACTCTCTCTCTCTCTCTCTCTCTCTCTCTCTCTCTCTCTCTCTCTCTCTCTCTCTCTCTCTCTCTCTCTCTCTCTCTCTCTCTCTCTCTCTCTCTCACACACACACACACACACACACACACACACACACACACACACACACACACACGCACACACACGCACACACACACACACACACACACACACACACACACACACACCACTACCACCACCACACCACAATGACATACTCCATAAGTCAACACATTTTGAACTCACAATCTCCAAAATCAGAATCGTAGCACGAAAAAGCCGGCACGTTCTGGCCACACCACGTCAAGGTGTTTGAATAGGCACCATTCCACGCCTGAGGTTCGTACATATCCTGACGATCCCAGAACTTCAGGCACGTCAGTGGGTGGACATTACGATCCCAGGCTCCGCACCTCAGGTCTACGCTCCTGACCTTGGAGTAGGTCTTCGGCTCAGGGAGGCTGGTGCTGTTGGGGTTCAGGACCTCCCCGCCTCGTGGGTAGCCCATGATTCGGCACAGGGTGCTGTACATTTCACTGTTGCCCGAGGCGCAGAAGTAGGCGGTGGTCCCGTTGTAGGTGACGGCGAGTCGGCCTTGTGGGCGGGAGGAGCTGAGAGTTTGGTTGTCCACAAAAAACAGGGTGGGCACTGTGAAAACACACACAATTAAAACAGAAAACATCGTGCAGGTGGAAAATGCCAATACAAATGTAATACAGTTAATAAGATTATATGTAGATCATGTAAAAACAGAGAAAATACTGAATGATTCAAACGTGTGGGTTTTGTTTTAAAACATTACTACAAAACGTTTTTAAATACATGTAATAAGCTTCCAATCAACTCACAGTCTGACTGGTTAAAGCACTTGGCCTTCTTGGCAGAACAGGAGTTGTAATCGAGTCCTCTGGGAACGGTGTAATTCCTCAGGGTGACTGAACACTGGCTCACATTACTGGCCCCGGCAGGACAGCCCATGGTGTCCACCCACTGAGCCAGCTTGGTGCCCCAGGCATCACTGGACAAGGACACCCCGGAGTAGTGGCCCAGTGTCCGGCACACAGCGGCGGCCTCGTGGTCAGAGAAGTTCACGGCGCACACGTGGCCCCAGAAACCAAACCTCTTCACCAGAACGCTGTCGTCGTTGCCGATTTTCCATGCCGTTACACCATCTGTGCCAACCAAAAGAATACATAGTAGCATTGCATTGTTTCCTTTTTCAGATATATATATTTTTAAAGCAAAACAGACTCCAACGTGAGACGTTCTGGATCTCAAAAATCCAGACGCTCTACCCTCTGGGACTGAATGCCTTGCCATGATGCAACGATCTGTACGTCCTTGACTGCTATGAGCGCCTGGCTCCCAACATTTGGACAATATGCACGCTCGCGCGGGTGCGTGCGTGTGTGTGTGTATGTGTGTGTGTGTGTGTGTGTGTGTGTGTGTGTGTGTGTGTGTGTGTGTGTGTGTGTGTGTGTGCGTGTGCGTGTGCGTGTGCGTGTGCGTGTGCGTGTGCGTGCGTGTGCGTGTGCGTGTGTGTGAGTATGTGTGTGTGCGTGTGTGTGTGTGTGTGCGCGCGCGTTCGCGAATGTGTGTGTATTCATTGCGTGATTTGTGTGTATGTGTGTGTCTGCACGTGCGTGTGTGTGTAGGCACATGCGAGTATGTGAATGTGTGTATGTATGTGTGTGTGTGTGTGTGTGTGTGTGTGTGTGTGTGTGTGTGTGTGTGTGTGTGTGTGTGTGTGTGTGTGTGTGTGTGTGTGTGTGTGTGTGTGTGTGTGTGCGTGTGTGTGTATGTGTGAGTGTATGTGTGTGTGGAGGGGTATAGGTTATTAATAACATAAAATCTTGATATTGACTTTTCATTCATAAATTATCTGTCTGTCATTCATTAGCCACTCATTCAAAAAAGGGGAGGGACAGTGCCTTATGCAAAGACAGCTGTTTCGATCTTGAGAAGATCTCATCAGTTTGCATGATTTGCCTCCCTAGTCATGTCTGTTAGGTTTTGAAATTAAAATTTCGAACATTTTTATTTTGTTCATTTTACATAAGATTTTCATAAGATTTGTACTATTTCTGGTTTAACTTTGTGCTGGTTTGCTTTTATTGTGGATTTTCGATTTGATGCAAAGAGGACACCATTCTCTTGTAGAATGTCTTTTTTGCTCAGGTTAGCATCCACTGGACAGTCAATTTGCCGGCCAATCATGCAAACTGATGAGATCTTCTCAAGATCGAAACAGCTGTCTTTGCATAAGGCACTGTCCCTCCCCCATTTGGAGAAAAAGTAAATCAGCACAATTTATATTACTTTTTTTTCTTTTCTTTTTTTGAACACGAACATTACTCAAAGTTAACGTTAACTGGTTTTGTTTCTGAGGTTCACAAATAAAGACATTGGACACAGAAAAGTTTTATTAAAGCAAACTATTCTGCATTTCAAATGCACTAACTTTTCAGTCCTTCAGAGTAGGGGTACGGAGCTGGCTATTCACTGAGATTTTCCTTTCATTCTATTTTTATCCTTAATTTGGATATCATCTCAGTAGATAGCCCTCCCTAGTCATGTCTATTAGGTTTTGAAATTAAAATTTCAGAACATTATTATTTTCTTCATTTTACATAAGATTTTCATAAGATTTGTACTATTTCTGGTTTAACTTTGTGCTGGTTTGCTTTTATTGTGGATTTTCGATTTGATGCAAAGAGGACACCATTCTCTTGTAGAATGTCTTTTTTGCTCAGGTTAGCATCCACTGGACAGTCAAATTGCAGGCCGATCATTCAAACTGATGAGACCTTCTCTTAGGTCGAAACAGCTGTCTTTGCATAAGGCACTGTCCCTCCCCCATTGGGAGAAAAAGTAAATCAGCACAATGTATATAATTGTTTTTTTTTTTTTTTTTTTTTTTTTTTTTAACACGAACATTATTCAAAGTTAACGTTAACTGGTTTTGTTTCTGAGGTTCACAAATAAAGACATTGGACACAGAAAAGCTTTATCAAAGCAAACTATTCTGCATTTCAAATGCACTCACTTTTCAGTCCTTCAGAGTAGGGGTACGGAGCTGGCTATTCACTGAGATTTATCTTTCATACTATATATATATATATATATATATATATATATATATATATATATAGAGAGAGAGAGAGAGAGAGAGAGAGAGAGAGAGAGAGAGAGAGAGAGAGAGAGGTGCAATATGGTGCTTTAGTTCTAAACAAAACAAAATGAATGAACTTTTTTTTGATCATTGAACGTGCATAAATACATTTAATCATCGAACACATTTTGTATAACATGCATATTATACATAATTATTAACATTCAAAGAAAAAATAAATAAAATTGCTGTCACATTCAATGTTTTCCCTTTTTCTTAAGAGAGCAAAAAGAAAGAAAGACAGACAGAGAGAAAGATAGGGACAGAAAGACATACAGAGAAGCTAAAGGGGGCATTGAGGAATGCACTGTATAATCATAATTTACGTAAGCCATATAAATATTTGTAGGAGGAAAAACAACACCCAAAAAGACCAGTTAAAGTGACAAATGCCTGTTAATACGTTACACAGACAATGATTTATAGGGATTCCAAGCTTGAACTGTTCTAAACAAAATCGATGTCCTTTCAGACGTGTGTCTTTCACGCTATTTCATCAGGTACAGTGTCACAGATAATTGTTACTGGTTTGGTGAAAGAGACGAATGGTGAAGGTCAATGGAAAGGGGCACAGTTGTTTTCCTCTGGGCCTTTCCGTTCACTCCCTTTAGCAGAATATGCTCAGGCAATCGGCCTATCAACAAAACATATTTCAGAGATCACATACCTGTTGGTTGGTTTCCTTCGTAGCAGATAACGGCCACCATATCTTCATCGTAGTTACATTGCATGTTGTACTCATCGCTCCTGATAACAGTCATGCACTGGTCCAGATGCTGCTGGGTTCCATCACAGGAGAAGTTGACGTGCACCTTGACTAGAGAGTTGAACATGAACACGTTGCTTCTGACCTTCATGGCCTGAGAGGTCAGGGAGTTGGTCAGGCTGCGGCAGATGAGGTCAGCAGCCTCCTGGGTGTAGGTGCTGCGCTGGACACAGACCTGTTTGTAGGAGTCGGAGTGAGCCACTTCCAGTATGCCGCTGGTGTTGAAATATCCAGAGTGCACCTTCGCTGTTGGTGAACAAAAGAATCGTCTGTCATTTTGAAATATTCAGGTTGTGGGGAAAATTAAAAACAATCGACTCACACGCCACCGAAATACTGGGTACACGAATCAATATTGAAGAGAAAAGTGGAATGGAAAATTAAAAGTGTCTGGCACTCGTACAACGGAGATCGAGAACAAAAGGTAACGTTGTTTGTGTCTGACTATAATAAAGAAACAAAGTATATTTTGTTTAGCATTCTTTAACTTAAGAATATAACAGTAAGATAAGTTTCAACGGTTAAAACAAATGAGGCAGACACGTTCTTTTTTTTTGTTTTCTTTCTTTTTTTTAAATGTTTTGCTGTCTCATATTCTCGACTGTACAGTGGAGGTGCGGACACAATTTATCATACATAGCAACTACTGTCAAAATATACATTCTCATCATTCTACCTTTTTCTGTTAAAATCACAACCAACCCTCAAAACCAACTGTCATGATTGTGTCAGCACGACTCTGCTACCACTCGCACATCCCTTTGTTTACATCAGCTGTAATCACTCAACGCATTGGACTGTGGAGGGGAAGTATTGTTTTTTTATATTTTGATCATGTTGTTTTTTTGCTCCATTTTTTTGCCTGCCTTTTGCTCCTTTTGCTATATTTGCTGTTTGCTGTTTGATTGTTTGTCTGTGTTGATAAAGGCGCATTCGCCGAAATATCTAGTAGTTTTGTTTTGTCTCTTGTGAATAAAATAACGTCACTTTACACTTGTCGTGTAGCTGTTTGTTTGTTGCATGGAATCACCCAACCAACTCCTCACTCACAGACACACTTCTTTCAACCAACACCCATGCTAATTCGCCGCTCACCGCACAACTTTCCGTTCCATCTGTATAAAGCTCCAACGTACCTTCTTGGTCGTAGCAGATCGCCTTGATAGGAGCGTTGGAACATTGATACGAGTTCGATTCGGCCATGCCGTAGTCATAATACGTTGGCTGTGGCTCGCTTTTGCTCCACTCCTGAGAACGACAGGCCTCCAGATTGTCTCCCTTCTTGTTGCAACTATTGAACCACGTAGTCCAGAACGGTTGGTCGCTTGTCTCCATCTCCGACAGGTCGTCGCCATAGTTCTCGCCATCTATGAAGCCCATCTGCCGACACAGGACGCTGTAGACATCCTGGTAG
>CM065683.1:52749486-52761986 GCA_017654935.2 Phymorhynchus buccinoides | reverse complement strand
GATGACAGTAAGCAAAGGCAGAGTCAAAGAGAGTGACAGATTAGAGGAAGTTACAAGCACAGAACTTCCAGAAGGTGGGGGAACTATTTATACAAAAGACCCCCCGGTATCCCCACGGGGGTACAAAAGGGATTAAGAATTACGAATGGGTGTAGTGAGGAATGAAAACGTTGAAGACCGTTGGTAAGAAGCTGGGGGCGGGGGGGAGGGGAGTAATGGTCTTAATTCAGGGTAAGCAGTAGGTATTTCTCCTATATTTTCTGTTGGGTACATGCGTCCTAGTTCCGTCGCGATCATCGCCAGAAGCGGCGCCTGCGACGTACCTATCCAGATCGAGAAGCAAGACTTAGGCCTACAGCAAGAAAATATAGTAGAACATGAGAAAGGCAATCAAATCACCAGATTTATATATAACATTGTTAATGAAAAGAACAGTAGAATGTTATGTTATGCATAGGCCTACTAGTTTAAGTCACTTCCTTCCTGTATTCCAGAGGGGAAAAACATTAAGGAAGAGAGATTTGTAATCGCCGATTAAGACACAATAAGACAATTGGTCCGTTTTATTGCAGAAATCTTGTAAAAAATGTATTTACAATTATTTTATTATTCGTATTTTGTATGTAGAATGTCTACGTCTTGTAAACTTTAAATGCTTGTAAATGAGGTAGAAGGGTATTTTTGTGTTTGCAAAATTTGTCTATTATAATTAGTCATGTAATTGGTATGTCGATGGCAGTATGATTTTATTTCAAGTTGCAGTATTGTATTCAAACTTGATTGGGAATGTGAATGTGGTCTCTATGTTTCTTCTTAGAATGTTCATATTGTAACTATTTTACTCTTGTATAATTAATTGTGTGCGAGTGTGCGTGTGCGCATGCATGTGTGTATGTGTGTGCGCGCGCGCGCGCGCGCGCGCGTGTGTGTGTGTGTGTGTGTGTGTGTGTGTGTGTGTGTGTGTGTGTGTGTGTGTGTGTGTGTGTGTGTGTGTGTGTGTGTGTGTGTGTGTGTGTGTGTGTGTGAGTAAGGAAGTAAGAGAACGTTGTGTGTAAGCATCGTGCTTATTTTACTTTCTAATGATTAATTATTTGTTTGCCTTTAATGTTCTTGTTATCAATGTAAAGCGCACTGAGCTCATGTGAGAAAGAGCGCTATATAAATTCCCATTATTATTATTATTAAGACAGCTTCAGTTCTTACCTCCGTTGGCAAAGCAGAAGACTTTGACGGGCTTCCAGTACGCGGAATCAACGAAGTCGTAGGCCCCATCGTAATGCTGTTGCGCCACCTGGGCCTTCACGTAGCGCCACGTCGTGCCGCGCTTGGCAGTGCACCCTTCAATGGTGGAGTCCTTGGAGTTGCAGCTCAAGGAGTCGTGGACCCAGCGTAAGGAACCCAGCTCGACGTTCGACAGAGGCTGGGAGAATAGCATCCCACCCTGGGGGTAGCCTGCAGCCTTGCAGAGAAGACTGGCGGCGGAGTCTTCAACCCAGCTGGCTGCCAGGTAGGCCGTGCGTCCATTGGCTGTCCTTTGGACGTATCCATAGGGAGTGTCCGCCTGGTCCGAGACTATCTTGTACTCAGGAACTGAAAGCAGACAATTAGCCCTAACTAATAAGATTATTTTTATACATTTTAAAACGAACGTAGTATCTGCTACCATTGTCTCGACCGATTCCCGTGTTACTTTATCTTCCTCCACACACCCATCCATCCTCAGAATAGTGTGCGTGTGTGTGCGTGTGTGCGTGTGTGTGTGTGTGTGTGTGTGTGTGTGTGTGTGTGTGTGTGTGTGTGTGTGTGTGTGTGCGTGCGTGCGTGTGTGTGTGTGTGTGCGTGCGCGTGCGCGCGCGCGCGTGTGTGTAAGCCAAAACCTACTCTTCTAATGCTAATGTAGGCTATACTTGCGCATTACAAACGGAGACGAACATTTGAACGCACTTTATTATTGACAACAGAACAGTGAGCAGTATAGCGACCTACCTGATGTGTAGCAAATGGCACTGGCCAAATTACCAGAAGGGCAGTTTCGTCCTTTCAGGTAGGGGCAGTCGAAGAGGGATTTTTCCCGACCTGAACACTTCATGTTCAGAATACGACCATGGACCTTTGTGCTCATGGCACCCTGGTTCACATGGTAATCGTTTTCGTATCTAGGACACAAAACATAGTTGATGTTAGTCAAACCCTGCCGAGAAAGACCACTAGGCTAGCCCCAGATTAGGACAATGCTTTATGATATATTCGTTGTAAAGTCAGATTTTGGATTTGTAATGGAGGGAGATTGCCTCAAGAATTATTTATTTAATGCTTTAAAGGGAACCCTTCAATTTCAATAGTTATGCTAATATTTCCTCAGTCCACAAATTTTAATCGATGTCTATGTATTACTGCAAACCTAATAAATTGCAAAAAGAGGAAACAACTGATAAATAAATAAGTAAGCGCTCTTGTATCTGAAAGAGAAAATCAGATTGGTTTGTTTGCAAATCTGACTGGACTGTCTGTATTGATTTTTAGTGACATTGTATGACATTACAACATATTTAGATCGTATGCAAAACTATGTTAATCATGGCAAATCGTGTATATAGTAGCCAATTCTAACGTAAAACGGTCAACAAACAGACTGATGATAGAGATAACAGTAGCAAAGAACAGCAGTAGCTTTGATTGGCTTCGATAGATACAATACTTTTTGTTTAGAGATACGAAACTATAGGAAGCAATTTAACCCTGCTTTGAACCTTTTTCACTTTCATTTCAATAATAGATCTCGGAGTGAAATGACATAACAGGCATCATCGTCAGAACAGCAGGGATGATTGAGACATTTGCATAGGTGGTTTATGCCGTGGATAGGTAAACACATCATTATTGTTCCCATACTTGGCATTTCACAGAAGACAGAGACACACAGAATTCCGTGTTCTATTTGCAATCTGTTCCTGTTATTGTTCAACACAAAACTGGAAAAAGCAACTCACTGTTTGGATGCGTAGCCCACGCTGAATCCCATGGCCCGGCAGGCCACCTTGGCATCATCGTCCTCCCAGCCGTCAGAGCAGACCTTGGCCCACTTGCCATCCACCTGCATCAGCACAGCCTTGTCCCGGGTCAGCACCACCTTGGAATCTGACCACACAATGGGGTTGGTTGCCTTTGCTTAAACGTGACGCTGGACCGATACAGAAGAACGACTGAAGCAACAAGTCAATCCAATGGTCCGGCCCTTGCGCCGCCATTGTAAAATGTCTGCGCCATACTGATTCAACACCCTTGTGGGGATACCGGGGGGGGGGGGGGGGGGTTGTATAAATAGTTCCCACACGTTCTGGAAGTTCTGTGCTTGTAACTTCCTTTAATCTGTCACTCTCTTTGACTTTGCCTTTTCCCTTTGCTTACTGTCATCTACTATCTTTCTGCCTTGCCGGTCCATTCTCCTGCCCTTTTTTCACAAAACTCTTTCAAAAATATTTCTTCCAGCCGAATTCGGACTTTGCTGGGCCTAGCTATTTCTTAGTTAGGCGCATAACGGCAGCATGACGCATCTGCGCTCATTATTGACAAGAAACTGTCAGAGCGATCGAAGAAGAAAGAAGAAGAATCCCGGGTGAAGGTCCGGCCCTTTCGCCGCCATTGTAAAATGTCTGCGCCATACTGACTTAACACCCTTGTTACTAAACAGGCATGGAATTGGGATCTGTTAGTCAACGACCTTATGTTGCTAATTTATAGAGAAAAGGAAAGGCCTTCATTGATACATGTTATAGGGGAATCGGCAGTATTGCAAACGTCAAATCCACGTAGATTTGACCAAAACAACGTTTGGGCTGAAAAATGGCTGGCGGTGAAAAGGAGCCTATGCGTGTATCCTTCCCAACCTACTGTAGTATCCCTTTCGCCGCCAACCATTTTTAGCCAAACTGTTAACCCCTTGACTGCCAGACAACATTAAGGAAAAATTATTGGGCAAATCATGTTATAAAAAAAGACAACTGGTAGAGCAAATCTGGCAAAATGGTTTGGGGATATAACTCTCTTGACTGTGTCACAGCAAAAACCAGCATGTCAGGGTTATTCCTCTTCATCTGATGACATCATCAGTGATGTCATCAGGTCAGTACGTGATACGTTGGTGGCAGTCAAGGGGTTAATATACTTTTGATTTGTTGTCAAGTTGGAAGATTGCGATGAAGCTACAACCAACCAAGAGACTAGAGAAATAGAGAGGTAGAGAGAAATTAAATGAACTGAAAAGAACATTTTATTCTATAAGGCCAATGCCAATTCTTTGGAAGAGGAGAACCTAACAAATATAAACATCATTACAATCAAATGCATACAGAAGCAGCTAATGTAAAGCAATCTGCCGATCTTTGAACGCTTAATAAATATGGTCAATGGCTAGGTTTTCTTATCTTCTCACTATTCGTGGAGACCAGCAATAGATAAACGAAATACGTTTGGGTTAGGGAGAAACGTTTTGTGCTAAAGAGAGAGAGAGAGAGAGAGAGAGAGAGAGAGAGAGAGAGAGAGAGAGAGAGAGAGAGAGAGAGAGAGAGAGAGAGAGAGAGAGAGAGAGAGAGAGAGAGAGAGAGAGAGAGAGAGAGAGAGAGAGAGAGAGAGAGAGAGAGAGAGAGAGAGAGAGACTGACTGACTTTGGCTACACGTAACAGCAAAGTTTTAAACATTTTTGAAAGACAAAAAAATCATGACATCATTTTTGAAGTAACAAATTGTATCTCTCTCTGTGCGAGCTGGGTTTCGGAACTATTCCTAAAGATGAAATGTTTGACACCATTGTTGTCAAGACAATACGGAGTACAGTCATATGGCCGACAATTGTTGTCATTGTTTACTGTATGCAATACCTAGACCCATGCTTGTTTCCCCCCTTCCCTCCCCCCCCCCCCCCCCCCCCCCCATTTGTCACGTTTAGTGTTCAACATTTGTAATATGACAGTCATGTAACTTAACCCTTTCGCCGCCAAAGTCGCATTTCTGCAACACAATGATTTAACACCCATGTTATTAAAAGCCTTGAAATCTGAGCCTAGTATCCAATGGTATAGTGTTTTTTTCATTTTGAGAGGTAAAGTTAGGCCTTATTTCATACATCACAGAGAGGAATCCCCAATATTTCAGACAAAATCTTCTCACTACTCAGATAGGTTTAATGGAAAATGTTGGCTGAAAAATTGGCTGGCGACGAAAGGGTTAAATTGAATCGATTTGAGCCTAACTTTCACAACTTACTGGAGCACTGAGAGAAGAGGTGGAACGATTTGCTGTCCAGGTGAATGCCCATGGAGGAGCTCAGTTCGCGACTGACACTGGCTGCCGACAGCCACTGGCGTATCACCTTCGAAGTGTGTTTCTTACCACACGTGCGTGGGTAATTGTCCATGCTGCACTTGACCGCTGACTTCAACATACTGGTGGTGGAGGGAAAACAAATAAGATGGACAAATAATGAATAATTGCAATGGTGATTAAGTAATAGGAATTGTTCAAAAATAACTAAGGGGAGTAATTTCATGGTGATAACAGGGGACGTCACTCTACCATCAGCTCTTGAAGCCTATCGACTCGTGTGTTTGAGCAGACATACAGCACTTAGAACACCGTGCGTCATTCTAAACAAATTATGTCATTTATATTTTTACGTCACATTTTGCAAGTTTCATCAGTTTGTGGCCACTGGCCATCGCTAATTGTTCTATACAAAAATGTTTGCAAGTCTCTGACTCGCATCCTGCGGTTTCAAGCTTCGACGCCATTGTTGCATTATTGCTATGGAATTTGACCGAGTAATGGAGGTAAACAACTCTGATTTTTACGAAGTGCCCTCCCCTATTTTGTTTTCCGAAAATCGTCTATTATCGTCATCGTCGTCGTCACGATCATTGTTGCTGCTGTTTTAGCCGTGTTCGAGGTCGTCGCCCTGATAACTGGAATCATCGTCTTTGACAGTGTTAACAAACAGCATGTTAGGGAAACAGTTGATTGGCCTGTTTTGGGTGTGTGATTAAATACACTTTGCCTGCTTTGTTCCGTGATGTTGTATCTCCATGCGATTGCCTGTCAACAATAACAACATGCACCAAAGGAAAGAATCAGGTCACCTCTTACCCATACACCTGCTGTGATCTCTCTCTCTCTCTCTCTCTCTCTCTCTCTCTCTCTCTCTCTCTCTCTCTCTCTCTCTCTCTCTCTCTCTCTCTCTCTCTCTCTCTCTCTCTCTCTCTCTCTCTCTCTCTCTTCTCTGAGTGCCTGCGCGTATGTGTATGTGCATTTAGCTTTGTGTGCGCCTAAATGTGTGTGTTTCCTTGTGTGTGAGTGAGTGCGGTTGTTGGGTGTGTTTGTGTGTGTGTGTGTGTGTGTGTGTGTGTGTGTGTGTGTGTGTGTGTGTGTGTGTGTGTGTGTGTGTGTGTGTGTGTGTGTGTGTGTGTGTGTGTGTGTGTGTGTGTGTGTGTGTGTGTGTGTGTGTGTGTGCGTGTGTGTGTGTGCGTGTGCGTGTGCGTGTGCGTGCGTGTGTGTGTGTGTGTGTGTGTGTCATGTCAAGTCAAGTCAAGTCAAAAATGTATTTCCAGATGGAACATTCAATAAGCAAATAATATACTCGTCGTGTGTGTGTGTGTATGCGTATGTGTGTGTGTGCTTGTGTGCGCGCGCGCGTGTGTGTGTGTATGTGTGTGTGTGTGAGAGTGTGTGTAAGTGTGTGTGCGTGTGTGTGTGTGTGCGCGTGCGTGTGTGTGTGTGTGTGTGTGCGTGTGCGTGCGTGTGTGTGTGTGTGTGTGTCTGCGCGCAAGTTAGGGCTTCGCTAGGACATACTGTTCATTAGCAAGTCCCTGAGGATGCAGGCCTACAATGACTCCCCCCATTCACCTGCAGGCCTTTTGCTGACTGGTCGTGTTGTGGAATTTACGGAGGCAGGTCGACCCGTCGCTAACAATGGCTTGGTAACACCCACATTTCTTCAGTTTTCTTGTTAGCTCTGAAAGCACATCCAAGGGATGTCATTACAATACTGCACTTTGATTTAATGATTCGTTGGACGTAGCCAACGGCCATTTAGCCAACGGACACTTAGCCAACGGACATTCCGTAAATTAAAAACTACCAAATCAATGACACAAGCAATTAATGTGGGTTTTTGTTGTTGGATTTTGTTTGTCAGCACTTTTTTCTCTTGCAAGAAGATTGCATGAAGGTTACACAAGGGCAATACAAAATAATCCGGCCAGTTTATGTAAAGCAAACCAACGAAAATAAATAGAATAAATCAATATCCCCCCGTGGGGATACCGAGGGGTATTTTGTATAAATAGTTCCCCCACCTCCTGGAAGTTCTGTGCTTGTAACTTCCTCTAATCTGTCACTCTCTAAGACTCTGCCTTTTCCCTTTGCTTACTGTCATCTGCCAACTTTCTGCCTTACCAGGTCCATTCTCCTGCCCTTTTTTTTCACGAAACACTTTCAAAAACATTTCCTCCAGCCGAAGTCGGACTTGCTGGGCCTAACTGTTTCTTAGTTAGGTGCATAACGGCAGCATGACGCATCTGCGCTCATAATTAACTGTCTGAGCGATCGAAGAAGAAGAAGAAGAAGAAGAAGAAGAAGATGTCAGCATGCATGATAGGGTGCCAGTACGAATCCCCCACACTCTGTGCACTCTCTGTAATTCCCCCAAGAGGCTGAATAGCTTGCGATAATTCTAATTATTTACAATTCAGAACATTCTGTTTTTATTTTAGACAGGTAAATGGTGCGTCCGCTATTTGTGGCCAAAAGCTAACGAAAGATCAATCAATCAATCAATATTTTTGCTGTCTATTTTTACAGGAAATTATTTTTTCAGCGATAAAACAAAACAACATAATAACCAATAATGACATAATACGCTGTATAATACTGGAACATACAAAGGATGGACACTTCCAATAGAATGACGCCGGTGGTTAATGATAACAACAAACTTGGGTGGGGGTTTGTTTTGCATTTGTAAGGCAATGGTTAGAAGGACTGTGAATGAAGTGATGTGACAAGGGCTTGAGGCATTGTTCTCTGATTTGATCTGGGGGGAGGGGGGTGGTAAGAGATCCAAATAAACTGCTTAAAAGTATAAATGTTCTTCCAATCAGAATTTGTCTTTTAT
This sequence comes from Phymorhynchus buccinoides, assembly GCA_017654935.2. NCBI lineage: Eukaryota > Metazoa > Mollusca > Gastropoda > Neogastropoda > Raphitomidae > Phymorhynchus > Phymorhynchus buccinoides. The sequence continues at coordinate 52,753,822 of CM065683.1, read as the reverse complement.
TTTGGTACTTGGTATATTAATCTAGTCACAGAGACTTATCTCTGAAATTCGGACTGCTCTCCCCCGGAGAGCGCGTTGCCGCAAGTGCAGCGACTACCCTTATTTTAAAAAAAACATTTTACATGCTTTACATGTTATATGTTTGCATTTTTCCGAGCTTGTAAGTTTCAACCCGCCCCATAATCTGATTAACGAGTAAACAGATCACACGAGGAAGAACTATATCGTCATAAACCTGGGGGGGGGGGGGGGGAGTAGAACTGCCTAAAGGAACTAAAACAAAAGAAAGATTATACTGACCGTGGCACTGGGCGACCTCTGAAGAGAGCACGGAATGTTTGTGCTTCTGGATGGTCTCGTGGATTTGGGAATCAGAGCAGGTCAGCCCTGCCAGATTCAGGTGCTGGCGGAAACACTGCACTTTCTCGGACAGCTTTCTGCAAGGAGAAACAACGCCTTTCAGAAAAGACAGAACACGACCCACGGCGCATGTATAGGACGATTGTGTTCCTCATAGAAAGACAAGTACTCAAGACTCGAGACTACTGTATTATCTCGTGAAGAGAAATTATGTTGTGGCACGGCATAAAATCACATACATTTAAGAAGATAATATTAAATAAACAAACACATAGAATTTTAAATAATATGTAAAATGGAGAAGATTTTTGTTTGTTTTTTACTATAACAATACATTCTGTACATCTCATAATTATATAATAATATAGACCTGTATACCGGAGACACCCTTAGTAATAAGTAAGAAGGGGAAACAATACAGACTGACAAAAACTGTCCGGTATACTGAGGTGCCCGTTAAGTGAGGTTCGACTGTGATTGATGCAGGTGCGATTTTTCTAGCATTAATTCCAGTAGACACACAAACTCAAAAAATAAAAATAATAAAAAACACGAACTGTAGGTTGTAGTCTAGTCCAATATTTCGCACTGATTTGCACTTTGTCAAGGTGACGTCAAAGAAAATGTCTGAATGACAAAATAAACATTGGGTAAGACGGGGTAAAAAGCCCATGGGCGGGTAAGAAGCCCATGCCAATTATCTCATGAAATGAAGCAACTTTCAGTCAAGTTTTGCCCATGAGACGAGTATTAACGTTTAGCGTTCGTCTCATGGGCAAAATTAGACTGATGGGCTTTTTACCCCGTCTTCCCCTACGAGTGTGTGAGGAGTGATGAGGTTAATCAATTAATTCCAGTAGTAGCCTATTTTATTCTATGTACGTGTCTCTGCGTGTATGTGTGTGTGCGTGCGCGCGTGTGTCTAGTGGTGACCCCCACCCCCACCCACCCCCAACCAAATCAGACTACGCATAGGCCTACTGGCAAGCGTTGGTGGCATCGGTAGCTGGTGACGGGGAAGCTGTCGTGGTAGAATAAGAGAGGAAGGGAGATCCGCGACGTTTTCGGTTTGCATAATTCACATTGTCATGGGCGGAATGGGGCGAGCCGTGATGGTCGGTGTCGTCTCTGCAGTGGTACTTGAGCAAGTACAGGTAGGCATCGGGATTGACGCAGGGCTCCGTCGTCTCCATGTCCACCAGAGTGGTGCCCACATAGTCTGAAGTGAAACATTAGTCATCATAAAATATGGGGGAGAACGGGACAGGTCCGCCTACTTTTAATGTTCAGCTTTTACCCGCCCATGCGCTTTTTACTCGTTGTACATTTTTTCTCGTTGTACATGGCAAGCCAACTGAAGTAGAAGATCCATTTTTGAAAAGGATAGTTAGATAAATGTATGGACAATATACGTATATAGACAATTCAGTTAAAGCACAAAAGGCTTTTTCTGCATGTCGCTCGAAGTACACCCACACGTAGGTATGCGGATCAGCCCCAAGGCGGGGCAAGTCCGCCTACAGGCTGGGAAAAGGCTGCCCCCTCATGCTTATGTCTAGAAATGCTTAATTAACCCTTTCACCGCCAGCCATCTTTGAGCCAAAAAATTCCATTAAAGCTACTTGGCTACACAAAACATTTATCTGCAATATTGTTGGATTTATCTGTGGTACATTTAGAATCGGGTCAATCGTTACTGCCCAAATTTAGGAACACAATGTCATTGAATAACAGACCCTGATTTCAAGAGTTTTTTTATGACATGGTTGTTAAATCATTGCGGTGCAAAAATGCAAATCGGCGGTGAAAGGGTTAATGAAACCCCAGAATCACTCAGAATGTTCAATTACTAAGCATCTTTTAATAAAAACATGAAACCCGAAATTAAGTAATGGATTCATTAGTTACATAAAATAACAAAAATCACATTTTTGCTCTCAACGTTTTCTCAAATTGATGCACACCCTCCAAACTTACACAGGATATGGCGGGAGGATAGACTGCGGATGTCACATGCTCTGAATGATTCTAAAGCAAAGCACTTAGCAATAAACACGAAATGGCGGACCTGCCCCGGGGGCAAACCTGCCCCGTTCTCCCCATAAGATCTGATGAGCTAGCATGATCGTAAAATATCATTTTAGTTCAGGCATATTCAATTTAATATGCCTAGTTTCCACGGAATCTGAAGTCGATGTAGAATTCATGTCTATTTTAGATCACTTGAAATGTGGGTTTCTAATATACAATAATAAAGTGACTCTTGGCATTGAAGTCATGCTGTTATTAATGTTAATAACTATCTGCTCTTTTTGAACCATCTGCTACCGGAGTGTTAAACGCTGTTTTCTGATTCCGTTCTTGTGCATTAAGAAGGCTATTATAAAGGATTTGTTTTATATTAATTTATTAGCTCTCTTTGGTTTTTCGATGTTTTGAACTGACAAAAAAGTAGACCCTAGAGCTTGGTCCCAGGGGGGCTCGAGTTTTGCCACAACAAAACAACAAAACCAAACAAATAAACCTTACTGATGTTACAAAACGACAGCTGCACAATGGATTATGGGTTAACAACATGGTGAGCCTTTCTTGTTTGTTGTTCAAAACGACAATGTTTTAGTCTTTAATGTAATGGTAGCTTTTTGCTACTAATCTTTTCGATGAATTATGTACGAAGGAAATTGTGATTCCATGAAAGGTCGTCGCTGCGGTATCAAAAGTAGTGTAGCCAACAGCCAAATTAAGGCGGCTTTTTATTAACTTTCGTTCAACTTTTTCACTTTGCCACAACGATACCACAGTCCCTTTAATGCCTTTCATACTCACTTTTGCACATTTCGGGCAGGGGTGGGGTCGTATACCCAGTGGTGGTGTAAGCAAACTGGTGCCTTGACGCTGCATGGTACTCTGCTGAAGGGTCCTCATAGCCCGCTGACGCACTGTACATGTTGTCGCTGTAGGAGGGGTCGATGCCCTTGCTATCCCCCGGATACGTCGATGGCCTCCGTTTCTTAGCGTGAAACTGTGTGTTTGGGTTAGAGCGGTCCCACTCCATCCCAGCGCTGCTGTCATACTTTGAAGCGCTGGGGTAGCCCCAGCCAGACCCACTTGAGCTGTGATAGCTGGAAGAGCTCGAATCGTAGGACCAGGACGAAGAACTAGAGTAGCCCCAGCCAGACCAAGAAGAGCTGCTGGACGAGCTATGGTAAGGCCAGGAGGATTCGCCGTAGTCGCTGGCAGAGCTAGGGTAGCCCCAACCAGACCGGCTGGAAGAGCTGTAGTATGGCCAGGAGGACTGACTGTAGTAACTGGATGAACTAGGGTAGCCCCAGCCAGACCCCGTCATCCCGTAGCTTGATGGACTGGAGCTATGCCAGTCAGACCGCCCAGAATCATAGCCACTGGAGGAATCTGAGTTGTGCCAGTTTGACCAGTCATTCCATCCATGGTGACTGGAGGAATCTGAGTTGTACCATTTGGACCAGTCAGAGTCGTAATATTTTGAAGAACCAGAGTTGTACCAGCTGGACCAGTCCGTCCACACATGGTGACTGGAGGAATCCGAATTGTACGATTTGGACCAGTCAGAATCGTAGTAACTGGATGAATAAGAATCTGAGTTGTACCAATGTGACCAGTCTTGCCATCCATAGTGGCTGGAGGAATCTGAGTTGTACCAATTTGACCAATCATGGCCACCGTAGTATGACGATTCAGACCGATGCCACCCAGACCAATCATGGCCGTCGTAATAAGACGATCTTCTGCCACCGTGTCCGTAGTACGAGGACTGATAATAGGGTTCACTGGAATGCCCGCCAGGTGCACGGTTGTACAGGTCCCGATGATTGGCATGTGCCAGTCGTTGAAGCTCTCGCTCCGGGCAGTGGTAGTTCTGGGTTCTCAGGACGAAAGACGCGCACATGATGAAGTCTGAGTAGGAACTGGAACGAATCAGACAGAAAAGAGAGACACG
>CM065683.1:52726986-52731986 GCA_017654935.2 Phymorhynchus buccinoides | reverse complement strand
CAACAAAACTCATACTGTCAATGCTTCAGTTTTGACAACATTACTGATTGATCCAAGGTGTTGTTTTCACTTTTAGATCGTGGCTACTTCCATAAAAATCGGAATAATTAGTCTCCTTATTACTATCACTATTAATGAAAACATATTGGAGTATTTTCTGAGGCTTGTCTAAGGCCAATTTTTTTTTTACATTTTTAACATTAAAAATTGAGATAGAAGTACCAAACATATATCCAACGAAAGCTGGAACTGTGATGAAGAGAAGTAACTCGATAAACGTGGTTTGAATTGAAAACAACATGGACTTAGACCATTTTTAGACTAAAATATCGCTGTCGGGATACTCGGAATTAGGCCCTGAGTGATGTTCTCCTGTTCCGCGTATACTGGGAATTAGTCCGGAATGAGTTTTAAGTTCACACACGTGTAAACAGTTGTAGAATGACATTGACAGGACAGACATCATAGTAATCTTGTTATAGCATTTTCAAACAGCGGGTGTAAGTATGGTTAAAGATAAGTTCTTATAATTTGTACCTCATATTAAAGGTCCATAAAAACAATACACTTGTAAACTTAGTTCCTGTATCAAGCAGACATTGACATTGCTTTAATTGCGAAAGTAATGCTGTCCACGCCTATTGGAAGCTGACTGTAGATGCTTTGCTTTGTGTGTTGTTGTAATTGGGTTTTTAAGCTTGCATGTATTTTGTTGTAATTGGTTAAATTTTCGCATGTTGTCTAAAATCACTATTCATGTGAAAAGACATTAAATTAAAGATTCATTCCCGTATCAAGAGTTAAGGGTTATAGCTAACGTGTGCTGTAACAGGTAGTTCTGGCGCTGGGAGTATATTGAAAGGATTCGAGTAATAAGATCCCCCGGGCAGTCTAAAGAAATAAATATTTAAATAGATGTAGGATCAAGCTTGCAAGAAATATCAACTCATAAAACGCTCTGAAGGAGTCAATGCCATCTATGGCCTAAAGCTTTAGTGTTCTGCTCAAATTATGTCAGTAGCTCTCGTGACCTTTACGTGTTCGTTGCAAATTAGTAATGTGTTGGTCAAAATCGCATAAAAGCAGCAGACAAAAAGAACTCATGGCCAGCTCCAAACAAAATATGAACCACTCTCCATACTTAGGCATACTTCCAAATTGCCCAGTTGCATTAGTTGCCGTTTGATTGTGTTGATCACTATTTTACTAATATTAAACGTCTCTAGTGTAATTTCAGACTATCAACGCTTTTCTGAAAGTCTATAAATACACTGTAGACCTTTCTCTGATATTGAAGGTATTTTAGATGCTTGTGCTTTATCTCAGTCTGCTTTCTTTATTTTGTCGACACATTTTTTGCTTGTTAATACATTTTAGATAATCTATTCATAAATGATTCAACACCTGATATTGCCATTAAACTGACCACTTTTAAAAAGACCTGGTACAACCACCTAGTGCTTTTAAAATGGACAATCTCCTGAGGAGTCCAAACTGAGTTTTGTCTTGTATGTAGTAGACTATTGAATTTTGATCAGACAAATCAGATTGTTACAATTAAACAACGTCAGAGTACTACGAATGAAAAGTAAAACACATCAATCAAAGGAATCAGGAAACTCGTTTCCTAAAATCCGCGTGTTGGGTTTTAACTCAAATGTCAATTTATCCCTCGTCCTTGTGACTTGAATGTTCTGTACCACACTCGCTTCAATTTCCTTACATGTTTCTCCCAATGTCCTGGAAGCAGAGAACAGCACACTGTCCTCAGACAGTCGGGACAGGCAGATCACTAAGGGTAGTTCTGCTAAGAGTGGTCCTTTTGAACCTTTGACGATGACAGAATTAACCTACTGATCATGGTGAAACAAATAAGACCTATAAATATCGCTATCATTCCCACGTCCTGCCTGCCGCCTCCTACAGAAAATGACAGGCTATCAGTCGTGTTCGTCCAGCCCTTTTGTTGTACCATGGCTGGCTTTAACGTGAGATTCATTTCTTGGGACCGACGCCCACCCTGTTGTTTTAAGCTTGACAACCCTCTCTTACACATAGTGTCGGGTTACTGAAGGCAATGCCTGGCATGGTACAGCATTGCACCAAACATTTTCACATTGCAAAATTAGACATGGTTAGGCTTGGACGTATGATCAAAGTTAAAAGAGGGTTATGGGTAATGAGGGTCTATATTAAAACCTTCAGTGTCAGAATGTTTATGTTCACTAACATAGTATCTTACATTTGCTACCCCAGAATACCTACGAAACTTTTTATTACATCACCCTCGCATTTAAAAAAAAAATATGTCCACCTCCATTGTTTATCATAGCTGCACTCAAAGAGTTAGGGAACACTTTCAAAATACATATATTTTTTTGTTATTTTAACTTGGCAATTACATACACAAGAGCCTTACTCAGAAAGCATTTTTTGTCGCAATCGCCATTGGTTTCTATGGCAACGTTAGTTTAAAAGACCGCCTCAAAATCCAGAAAATTGCAACAAATTTAGTACATTAGCATTTTTTCTATAGAGTGATTTACGCTAAATGGTACTCATCACATGTTAGCAGGCAGCTTAAAGAATGCGTACAACTCTCAATAAGGTCCTTTCTTAACAGAAGAGATTGCGAAATGATTCGCTTAGTTACGAGACTTGCGCAGCGAAAGTTGAGTGTTTTAGAACTTAACATAGCTGCAGGAGGGGGTGGCTGTGCAGGAAGGTGGTCACTAATTTCAAGTATCAAATGTCGGTCATTATTAAGCTGTGACAGCTGTTCCCGCACAGCAACACCTTCCTGCAGCCTTTCCAGGGCTCTCCCTAGATCCAAAAGTCATCGTGACTCAGCAATTAATTGCACTATCTCTTTTGTTTAGAAATGATCTTTTGACAGTTGTACTCATTCTTTAAGCTTCCTGCTAACATGTGCTGATTACCATGATGCACTAAAATGGTTACACTTTTGCTTTGGGGGGGAGCCTTTTAAAACTCACATTACCATAGCAACCGATGACAGTCGCGAAACATGTTTGCTTTCGTTGTAAGGCCAAAGCTCTTGTGCATATGACTGCCGAGTTTTAAGTTCTAGACGCAAAGCGTTTTGAAGCTATGAGCAAATAACCAAAACATGAGTGTTTTGAAAGTGTTCCGTAACTTTTTGTGGGCGGCATATTTCCACCTCTAAAGCAAAGGCGTCATTACTAGGCAAAGCTATCTCATTTTAGGATTGCTTTAAGCATATTCAAAATAATATCACCATGCTATGCCAAAGACCACCATCTGCAATGTCAGAGCATTACTTCATACACAAATACGTTGCCAGTGGGATGGTACAAATGAAGCAACTCTCTTTTTCTCTTTTAAATCCCAAACGTCCGCACGAGAGAAACGTTAGGCGCACAAAACATTGATAATAATTTAATATAATCATAGTTGTGGTCTCTACGTTCCTTGTCCGGTCACACACCTGCAGCTGAGAGGACAGCAAATACACAATCGCGACCCTGTTGGGCCGCGATATGTCGCAAAATCGCGATATGTCGCAATTTGTGACATATTGCGCCGAGTCTTATGTAAAGTATGGGGGAGGTGCGTGATTTGTCACAAATTGCGACATATTGCGGACATTGCCCGATAGTTTTTCAAAAACATATTTTATGAAAATTTGGTTGGTTTCAGGTCATTTCTTAACACGAATATAAGGGCAAAACAGCAAAAGAAAAGGGATAATTGATTCATACATGTACTCTCTTGTTGATGTAGCTATGCCAAAGTGCTTCAGTTAATTGTCTATTCGTTGTTCGAGCTTCACTTACAATGTCAGAAAACATCCATAAAACGATGACCTGCTCGAATATTAAAAGTATAAGAGAGACGTGGGAGATAGATAAGATAGAAAAAGCGGAGGAATGGTAGATAGAAAAACGGATGGACGGACTGACGGACGCACTGACGGATGGACAGACAGACAGACAGGCAGGCAGGCAGACAGGTAAGCAGACAGACAAACAGACAGAGAAAGTCAGAGCTCGACAGACAGAGACAGAGATAGACAGCATCCAATCATTCATCCGTTTATCCATTCATTCATTCATCCAACCACCCATCTAATCCATACATTGCATTTGCGGCTTTAGAAAGCGCTGAAAACAAAACGAACTTCACTCGTTTCACTCGCGGCTGGTTAGCATTCCATAGCCACTTTGTGGTGTTGGCAATGTTTATCTTCCTCATTTACTTCAGCACGTGCCCATAACTAACAACCGCACAGTCTTTGACCGATACTGGTATTTTCGACAGTTTTTGGTGTGGCCTGTACTTAAGGTCAGGCTCTTCTTATAAATACAAATTAGACAATCACAAGGCGGTTAGTATGCCGAAGATATGAACCAGACAGTCGCTCTTTCAATTTAGCGCAAGTTGTTTACTAATCGCCGATCTCATTATCTGATTTCTATTCATGACTATGTGGCCTATTGACTTTGGCGTTATTATCCTAGTTTGCTGAAGAACACACATTATATTTTTTTGTTTCTTCGGAATCAATTATCCGTTTTATTTTTGTACTTTGCCCTTATATTTGCACTTTGATGAAGAAAAATAAATTTGAATAAAACATATCGGTGATACCGCGTGATATGTCACAATTGCGACATATTACGACGGGGGAACGATCGCAATATGTCACAATAACGCAATATGTCTCAATTTGCGACAAATCGCGGGGGCGCCCCGCGCAAAATGTCACAAATTGCGACATATTGCGATTTTGCGACGTATCGCGGCCCAACAACCCCGATGGTAAGACTGGTGGCTTTACAATTCTGTTAAGGTGTTATTTGTGTGTGTGTGAAAATTGGAGCCAGCAAGGACGAGAGAAGCGTCTGTGGGGTTACTCCTCTATGTCTGTTTGTCCTCTGGCCCAACTACAGATCAACAGTGAAGAAGCTGTCACTGGAGGCTAAGCCATGGCCATGAGCGGATGGAGACATCTATTT
>CM065683.1:52719486-52721986 GCA_017654935.2 Phymorhynchus buccinoides | reverse complement strand
ATTGTGGTTCCACACGCTCCAGGTCATTCTGCTCCAGGTCGCTGTGGTTCCACGCACTCCAGGTCATTGTGGTTCCACACGCTCCAGGTCATTCTGCTCCAGGTCGCTGTGGTTCCACGCACTCCAGGTCATTGTGGTTCCACGCACTCCAGGTCATTGTGGTTCCACACGCTCCAGGTCATTCTGCTCCAGGTCGCTGTGGTTCCACGCACTCCAGGTCATTGTGGTTCCACGCACTCCAGGTCATTGTGGTTCCACACGCTCCAGGTCATTCTGCTCCAGGTCGCTGTGGTTCCACGCGCTCCAGGTCATTCTCCAGGTCATTGTGGTTCCACGCACTCCAGGTCATTGTGGTTCCACACGCTCCAGGTCATTCTGCTCCAGGTCGTTGTGGTTCCACGCGCTCCAGGTCATTGTGGTTCCACGCGCTCCAGGTCATTCTCCAGGTCATTGTGGTTCCACGCGCTCCAGGTCATTCTCCAGGTCGTTGTGGTTCCACGCGCTCCAGGTCATTCTCCAGGTCATGCTTTTGCTCATTCTCTCTTTGTCTCTGTCGCTTTTCTCTCATATTATGCGCAACGTTACACGTTTTAGGTGTGTTGCAAAATGAAGTAGGCCTAACAAGAGATAGTTCCAATCACCCCGCATCAACGGTACAAAGCGTTTGTCAAAAGCATGTGTATTAGATCTTTAAGATTACAAGGAAGGGAAAGAGAAACTCAATAGGGGGCACACCCCCATGAATTTCATGGTTGACATGCCATTCCATTAGGCCTACTCTATTTTCAACTCGTGAATAGGCCCAAAGCTTTCCCTATAAAGGATACGCTTTGTGGGCTAAGAGGGCACAAGTGTACGAAGCGAAAAGGAGAATTTTGAAAACTCGTCATGACCATTGCCTGTTTAGTGAAACAGGCAACAGGTATGCATGTTTCATAAAATAACGCAACAGGTATGCCTGTTTCATGAAAAACGCACCAGGTATGCATGTTTCATGAAAAACGCAATTTTGTTGCTTATTTCACGAAACTATCAAAATCTTGCTCATTTCATGCAACAGGCAATTTCACAGATTTAGTGTAACATATACATGTGCCATAGAGGCCACACGAGCATCAATATTCAAATCGTTTCTAGATTGCCTGAACGTGATGGTGAAGTAGGCCCTGTTGCGTGCAAATTTGCAGCTCGTGCAAATTTGCAGCTCGCTACTATGAGAGTGTGTATCAAAACACTATCTGAACGATCTTAGACGGAAAAAGTGCTGTCTCTATAGGGGATTTGAAGAATGAAAATATCACTTTTTCCGTAAAATAAATCACTAATATTTTTGGCCCTACATCAACACTTAGAAGCGATGTAGCGCTAATAGGCCACGCTTATACAGAACTGTTCATTTCAATTCATTTGAAACGAGCGCTTTAGATCGTCGGATGGGGGATCACTCTATTGGCTTGCAGAATCTATTTTGCCACGCGCGGGCGAGAGAGAGAGAGAGAGAGAGAGAGAGAGAGAGAGAGAGAGAGAGAGAGAGAGAGAGAGAGAGAGAGAGAGAGAGAGAGAGAGAGAGAGAGAGAGAGACAGACAGACAGACAGACAGACAGACAGACAGACAGATAAAAAGAGAAAAAGAGAGATTGAGCTTAACATTTCTAAGAGACTGCCTTCAAATGGTCCTCCACCCCGTGTAGTGTCAAGGGCTAAGGACCGTAAGTTCATAATGGTTTTCGTTTCTCATGAAACACAACTATTGCTGATATGTTTTCATTTACAGCCTACAAGTCATTACAAATTATCTGGATCTTTTTAATGTTGTGAAAACTAAAGAAATGTTAATAGATTTTCGAAAGAATCCGCTGCCTGTTCCAAGTGTGGTCATTGATGGTCAAGCTGTGGAAAGAGTTACTGAATACAGAACCATTTTAGACAACAAACTGACTTTTAATATATAAAAAAGTACATTCGCAAGACGTGACAATCAGTAATGTTTACTTTACAGAGATGTAGGAATACTGGCATTGATTCTGGTATTTTACACACATATTATCGCTCTTGCATTGAGTCCTTGCTCACTGTGTCTTTTATTTGTTGGTTCGGGAGTCTGAATGTGGGGAGCAAGAAAGTGTTGAACGACGTATAGTAGTGAATGTGTGCAGCAAGGTTGTTGGGATGAGAGAGACTGGAATGCAAGAGTTGTATGAAAGACGCGCAAAACAGAACGCCAGGCAGATTGCAATTGATACTTCTCATGATTTAACCCTTTCACCGCCAAAGTCGCATTTTAGCAGCACAGTGATTATAATACCTACGTCACTAAATGTCATCAAATTGGGGTCTATTATCCAAAAACCCTATTGTCTTAGTTTTGGGAAGTAAGGATAGACCTTATTTTATGTATTTCAGAGAAGAATCCCCATTACTGAGGATGGATTTTGTTCTCTACCCAGGTAAATTTGATGGAACATTTGGGCTGAAATATGGCTGGCGGTGAAAGGGTTAA
>CM065683.1:52694486-52704486 GCA_017654935.2 Phymorhynchus buccinoides | reverse complement strand
CGCACACACACTCACGCACACACACACACACACACACACACACATACACACACACACACACACACACACACACACACACACACACACACACACACACACACACACACACACACACACACACACACACACACAAAACAACCCAACACAACAACACTTTCTATTTATGTCAAAAATGAGATCTTTCAATAAATAATAGGTGAAGACGGGGTAAAAAGCCCATGGGCGGGTAAGAAGCCCATGCTTATTATCTCATGAAATAAAGCAAATCTCAAATTCGCCCATGAGACGAATGCTAAACATTAACACTCGTCTCATGGGCAAAATGTGACTCAAATTTGCTTTATTTTATTAGATAATTGGCATGGGCTTCTTACCCGCCCATGGGCGTTTTACCCCGTGTAACCCCTATAAACGTACACAGCTTTTTAAAAACATAGCCTGTTACGAGATGAAAGTTAATACTACAAGGGGTGAGGATGGTGACACTGTAGTAGAAATTTGTTCCGACTAACATCACAACTGATGTGAATAGACGTTAAATTAAAAATACGTTCATTCGCAGGAGTGTTTGTAAGGCTTTGCACTGCAGTGACGCTCCCATCCCAATGTTCTTATCATGTTTGACGTGCGTCAGTTCCAGTGCTGAGTTTGCTTTCAGAGGGGCGATTCAGCCTACCCGTACTACCACAACAGCAGCAGCGGAGGCAGTATCCACCAACACCACCACTACTACTCCAGCACTGATGCCAGTCGTCACAGTGGCTCCGCCTCCTTCTCCCGTCACCCCTACGCCTACCACTCGCGACCCCCCACCGCTGACGACTACCCCGTGTACCAGTACCCAGGCTGGGGAGGCGGAGGAGGAGGCAACACCCCCACCCATCTTCAGCTGGCGGCTTACGACAACCATGGTTACAGCAACACCGCCTACTCCACTGACGGCTCCTACAAGATGCCGCCTTGTGAGTCAAAGTCTAAATTGTATTTACGGAATGATGGACGTTGAATAAGCGCATAAAAGGATTTTATTTTTGGCATAGATCCATTTGTAAGCAAAGAATGTGTGTGTGTTGTAAGCGCATGTCAAGGATTTCAAAATGATTGGCATAAAGGAGTAAGCTTGACAGCTTTTTTTCATCCTGTCCTCAGAATTGTAGTAATACGAAAGCAACTCGAATAACTCAACATGCAAAACAAAACATTCCAAACTACTAAACATTAGCCTAATAATATAACGCATTGAAATAACTCTATTGTGAGAGAGAGCGAGAGAGAGAGAGAGAGAGAGAGAGAGAGAGAGAATGGGATATTGAAGTGAATGTGGTTGTCCCTTCCCCATTTCATTTCCTTGTGTGTGTGTGTGTGTGTGTGTGTGTGTGTGTGTGTGTGTGTGTGTGTGTCTGTGTGTGTGTGTGTGTGTGTGTGTGTAGGCCTATATGTGGGTATGTGTGTACGCGTATGCAAAGAATAAACACACCACAAAGGACACTTTTATTATTACGTTCAATCAAAAGCCTCGTTTATGCTGCAATTCTCTGCAAATCTTCAGCGTCAATTAAAGTCTAAGTACTGCATGAAAATCAAGGGAGATGACACAAACACACACAGACAGACAAACAAACTAGTAGAGGTGGGGAGAAAAACCGGTTTGAACCGAAAAACCGGTGCTAAACGTTCGCGGTTCGAAAAGCCGGTTCGAGTTCCTGTGAACCGGTTTTTTAACTGCAAACTGAAAGTAAGTTTTTCTTAGAATAACGCAATCTTTTCGAAGAACAACACTGATTATCAGCGCAGATTGTAAGTCAAGAGTAGCTGTTTCTAGTTTGTGGTGGTGTATGGCTTTGACTGTGTTGAATATTCTGTGTGTGTCATAAGTTTCTTTATTGTGTGTGTGTGTGTGGTGTGTGTGTGTGTGTGTGTGTGTGTGTGTGTGTGTGTGTGTGTGTGTGTGTGTGTGTGTGTGTGTGTGTGTGTGTGTGTGTGTGTGTGTGTGTGTGTATGTTTGTGTGTGTGTGTATGTGTGCAAGCGTGCGTGCGTGTAAATGACAAATAAATATGTTTTGCATAGGTGAAACTAGTGATGCGAGTACTGGTTAAAAAAAAAGGTTTGGTAAAACCGGTTCGAAAAGGGAAAACCGGTTTAAAACCGGTTCGGATTTTTGAACCGGTTCTCAACTCTACAAACCAGCTGACGTGAAATCCAGCCATGTCCCCCTCTGTTTTCTGCAGCCTTCTCCTCCTCAAGCGACAGGAAGAAACGCTATGCGTTCTCCGACACTCCAGACAGCAGCGGTGCCGACACCCCAGACGGAGCCAGCAGCGGTGGGCGGCAGGCGTTCAGGAAGAGGGTCATCCTCGTCGTCCTCCTCCTGGTCCTCCTCATCGCCGTAGTCATCGGTGTCGCAGTCTATTTCGCTGGTGAGGATCGTAAAGGGCCAGCCATACTGCATACGATTCGATCGCAATTTCTGATCGGATTATTAACATTTTGAGGCACGATTCTCGTGGAATTCTTCCGTCTGTATCAATAAATCTGATGAAATCCTACTTGTTATGTTCATTTATATGCGTACCCCCTCCCGTAGGCTACACGAATCTGATTAAATATCAGAAATGTTGAATCAGACTGTTTTCTTTTTCTCTTTTTTATTGAAATTTTTTTACGTTTTACATTATTTACAGACAATAAACCAAAAATAAATCAACAAGAAAAGAAAAATAACAACAAGCATAACAGAGAAGAAACCACACATGGCATACATTTAGAATATCATAACTTATATTATATAGGAGTCATAATTATCCTCTTGCACACATATGCATGCGTACTTGTCAATCAATATTCTTACGCATGATGGATGAGAGGGCTAGAGGGGGGGGGTGAGGGGGGGGGGATTGGGGGGGGGATAGGGGGAGAGAGAGGAGAGAGAGAATGAGAGATAGAGAGAGAGAGAGAGAGAGGGGGGGGGGCCCTTTGGTACTCATCTCCCTCTCTCTCTCTCTCTCTCTCTCTCTCTCTCTCTCTCGGTACTACCCCCAACTAAGAATATCACGCGCTGAGCCCCTACTGGTGTGGTTGCCCCCTGGCGGTTAAATCAGCGTCCTACGTAGACCATTGAATCAAATAAAGTATCTTGCACTTAACATATTTGAATGCACACCATGTGCACAACATCTTGACTTGAATTAACACAGTAGGACCTTCAAAAACATAGTACACGGTCAATCTTCTTTTATTGTGGCTAAAATATACATTTCACCAATGATATTATTCTTATCACTTTGTGAGAAAAATATTTGCAAGTGTGTGTGTGTGTGTGTGTGTGTGTTGTGTGTGTGTGTGTGTGTGTGTGTGTGTGTGTGTGTGTGTGTGTGTGTGTGTGTGTGTGTGTGTGTGTGTGTGTGTGTGTGTGTCTGTGTGTCTGTGTGTCTGTGTCTGTGTCTGTGTTTCAGTGAGTCGAAGTTCCGATGACCAGTCAGATGCAGAAGACATAGAACGCTCAACGTCAACTCCTGTCATTCAAGGTTCGTTGACTCTGTGGACTAAACAACATAGAATCATTCGTTGTACACGCACTCATCAATAGGCCTACACTCAGCAATTCATTTATAATTCGCACATTTAATCGTCCTATTCTTTATTCGTCCTATTCATCCGAGCACCCGTCCAATCATCTAAACACAACCCATTTATCGATTTTACATCCATCCATCCTCACATACACTATCAAGTTTGATGTATATCCTTCTGAAACGTAAGTTTGATGGATTAAGCTACTTTATTGTTATAGTTATTATTATACTTATTGTTAGCTACTTTAGTCGAAATAGTTGACAAGGTGTTTTGTGCTAAATAAATGAAACCTTTTCTTTCTCAAATCCTTCATGTTTATTCACAGTGCCTTCTGTGGAAGTGTCCTTGAGAGTGACCAACATAGAGTACACTGCTGACCTGAATGACCCTAATTCAGAGGTCTACCAAACTACCAAGCAAGACATGGAGGAGTTTGTAAGTGGTCCCCCCGTGGGGATACCGGGGGTCTTTTTGTATAAATAGTTCCCCCACCTTCTGGAAGTTCTGTGCTTGTAACTTCCTCTCATCTGTCACTCTCTTTGAGTCTGCCTTTTCCCTTCGCTTACTGTCATCTACTATCTTTCTGCCTAACCGGTCCATTCTCCTGCCTTTTTTCACGAAACACTTTCAAAAACATTTCCTCCAGCCAAAGTCGGACTTGCTGGGCCTAACTATTTCTTAGTTAGGCGCATAACGGCAGCATGACGCATCTGCGCTCATAATTGACAGAGAGAGTGATCAAAGAAGAAGTAAGTGTTCAAAGCAGTATATGTGATGTAGGCCTAGGCCTGTTTTAAGAATGAGCCAGTTTGATTTTCTGCATTCGATTCCAGCACTGAACTTTGACACAGCTTCGTAAGTCCTATACTAGCTAGCTTGCTGGTGGAACAATCTGAGTGTCCTGTCTTTGAACAGTTATTATGATCAGTCCATGCTTTCCATATGCCAAAACTTTGCATATTGATAACAAACATGCAGGGAAGTGGGAGAGAGATAAGAAAGAAAGAAAGGGAGAGAGAGAGAGAGAGAGAGAGAGAGAGAGAGAGAGAGAGAGAGAGAGAGAGAGAGAGAGAGAGAGAGAGAGAGAGAGAGCATAAAGTGTGTGCGCGCGCGCGTGTGTGTACGTGTGTGTGTGTGTGTGTGTGTGTGTGTGTGTGTGTGTGTGTGTGTGTGTGTGTGTGTGTGTGTGTGTGTGTGTGTGTGTGTGTGCGTGCGTGCGTGTGTGTGCGTGCCCGTGCGAGCAACACCTCTGTACTTTCACATTCTTGTCCCTGCACTTTACTAATTCTATTTTCTCTTCGGTATATTTTGTCCCTGTCTTTCCCGTTCTGATGTACATGCATACCGATATGCAGTACTGCTTGCCATGATCAAATCCAATATACTTTTCAGATGGATGCTTCCATGCGTAACACCAACATCAGTGAGCTGTATGATGGCGTGAACGTCACCGGCTTTCAGTGAGTTTTACTAATAATTGTGTTGGTATACTTTCTTCAGATTTTTCTTTAGTCCGAATAATTATGCACATAGTAAAAAGCGCATTGGGGGGTACTTTCTCATGAAATAAAGAAAATTTCAGTCAAATTTGCCCATGAGACGAATGCTTTAGTCCGAACTAAATTTGCTTCATTTCATGAGATAATTGGGGTGGGCACCCGCCCATGCGCTTTTTACGTGTTTGTAAAAGCACTATTATTTAACAAAAAGTGTTTAGCATTCCCCATACATATATGCTTAATAAGAACAAAAAGGACTATTTATTTTTTTCTAGTGTTCTAAATCGTGCTGTTAAAAATATTTTTCGACGGTTAGTATGTCGACATTAAGCATTCTATTTTGTGTTGTTTCTCAGTAAGCTTTTTGGCAAAGGTCAAGATGTGCCCCCCCCCCCCCCCCCATTTCTCGGTTAATTGTATTTTTCCGTTTTTGCCTTTCTTACCATACATAAAGCTGTATTTTAGGAACCTTTTTAGCTAATAACATTTTTGGAATACTAACCCTATCCCTAACCCTAGCCCTAACCCTAACCCTACCCCCCACCCTATAAGACGGGAAAACGCAACGAACCACAACTGTGACAAATCGCGGTGTACTGCAGTACATAAAGGGGGGGGGGGGGGGGGGGGGGGGGGGGGGTAGGGTTAGGTTTATGGCTAGGGTTTAGGGTTAGGGTTAGTATTCCAAAAAGAGAATTAGCTGAAAATGTTCCTAAAATGCAGCTTTATGTATGTTAAGAAAGGCAAAAACGGAAAAATACATTTAACCGAGAAATGCAGGGGGGGTGTGCACATCCTTTACCGTTACCACCTTTTTTATCCCTTAATATTTCTTAGTGGACGTGTAATGGTATATTATCTTAAAAATCAACTTATTTTGTTTGGGCTTTGGCGGTATTCGCAATTATTTGTCTGTTGCATTTCAGAAACGGGAGCCTAATCGTCATCTTCTTCATTCGTTTCAAAGAACTTGGCAGTTCTCCGAGTGCTGTTATCTTACAAACCGTTGAAGTAAGTTCAGCTGTTTAAAATGATTATTTTACGTGTGTTATTTTTTAATGTCACATGTTAAGATATGGACGGATCTGCCGTGAACGTATCATTTATAAGTACACGAAGTTGCTTTGATTTTAAACAAAAAGTTTTTTTCGGATGCAGTTAGTGAGTTTGTTTATCTGTTACGACCAAAAAGGGTAGTATACATTCCCTTGTACAATTACATCATTCTGAATTACACGGATATTTGTGTAGTTTTGGTAGAAACGTTAACGCTATAAACGCCTTACTGTTTGTGCATATTATTATACGTCTTATTGTTTCTTTTATTATAATGTTATTAAAACATGAATCTGTGTCGCTATTGGGACAATAGTAACAGCGTTGGTGGAGGTGCATTACAATTAAAATAAGCCTTAACCCTTTCACCGCCAATGTCGCATTTTTGCACCACACTGATTTAACACCCATGTCACTAAAAGGCATCAAATCAGGGTCTGTTATCCAAAGACCCTGTTCTCTTCATTTTGGGAGGTTGGGATAGACCTTACTTTAAATATGTCACAGAGAAATCCCGAATACTACAGATATATTTTTTTCTTTGCCCAAATAAGTTTAATGGTATTTTTTTGCTGTAAAATGGCTGGCGGCGAAAGGGTTAATCAAAAGCGAAAGAAATATTCACGGTGGTAAAATATCTGAATACTAGCTCCATTTTTGTCTTGACTGTCATAAACTATTGAACGAGAAATAACCTTATCACATTTGTTTACTTTACAACTGTGCTGTTTCAGGGCCGAATCCAGGGGGGGGGGGGGGGTTACCTGGGTTCCGTAACCTCCCCAACCACCCACCCTCCCGCCAAAAATTAAAAGAAGAAAAAAGAAAGAGAGAGAGATTGAGAAAGAAGTCATTATTACTGTTTAACTGTTCTAGGTAACAAGGGGGTTTCGCACTTTATTTTCATAAAGAAGCTTCCGCTTCAGATCCCCGCCCTTATTTGTAGCCCAACCACCCCTCTAATGCATCCCAGGTCCGGCCCCGTGTCTCTTATTTGCTTCAATGGCTGTTATGAAATATGTCGATACATACAACTTGTTTGGGCAATCAGTGGACTTCAAAGGTCCATAATTATTTCAAATACATCATTCTTAGTACAACGGTGAATATTTGTTTCGAACAACAAGAAATATTTGACCAAACACTAAAACAGTATGAGGCCTACCTTGCTGGAAATAAATCGAATGTAATTCCCTTGTATTCAATCTGTGCCAGTGTCAGTCTATTTTTATTCAAGGAAAGACTGTTCGACCGATAGCGCACTTAATTTGGAAGACGAGTAAAATCACATTGCCCGTGTGAACTCCTTTGCTACAGCATTGACATTGATTTCTCTGGTTTACAGAGCGTAAAGGATCCAGAATTCATCAAAGAGACCATACGAGAAGGAGTGGAGAAGAACAAAGAAGCTGTCATCGTGTTGGACTTTGACTCCATTATCGTTGTTGTCATACTCCCTGAGACCACCCCCACTATTTTGCCAGCATCATCATCATCAACCACCTCATCGGCTTCCACGTCGTCTGATGGCAGTTCCACTACAATGCCGGAGACAACGTCAATGTCTTCTGCTGGCACGTCTTCAACTGAGGAGACCAGCACAGCAGGAGACACTGCGTCTGTGTCGTCTGAAGGCTCTTCTTCTCAAGGGTTCACTACATCAACGGGAGGGAGCACCACAGCAACTGAAGGAAGTACCCCGACAACTACAAGGAGTACTACAGAAACCGAAAGTAGTACCACAGCAACTGCACGGAGCACCACAGCAACTGAAGGAAGTACCCCGACAACTACAAGGAGTACTACAGAAACCGAAAGTAGTACCACAGCAACTGCACGGAGCACCACAGCAACTGAAGCGGGCACCACAATGACTGAAGGGGGCACCACCACTTCCCAAAGCACTTCTTCTGATGGCACAACCAGTGTCGAGTCTGCTACAACTACAGTGACTGTTAGTTCAACGACAGAAGCTTCTACGAGCACAGCCGCAACGACAGCAACTACTCCAGACGGAGAAGACGTGGAAGACGTAACAGGTAAGACAAGGACAAGTCATATTTTTGTTTTTTCCTTCTCTAATAACATATATTACGAAATATCGAGGATATAGATTGTTCAAGACTAGGAATATTAGTCTTTCCCATGTTGTTTTTTTTTAATTTACCATGGTCTGTATTCACATTGAGAATAGTATGAGACTTATCATCATGATATCTTAAAAGTCCTTCTGAATCCTACTTTACTTCTTTATAAAGACTTCTAAGATATCACGATGATAAGTCTCATACTACCTCAATGTGAATACAGACCCAGCTGATGCAGTCTTCCTTTTTATACCTATTCCAAACTTGCTCCAATCTGAAAGGGTCTGTGTTGTAATTGTTGTGATTTACAACTCCAATCTGAAAGGGTCTGTGTTGTAATTGTTGTGATTTGCATTCGCTTTGATCATCACAACACTTCCAACTGTATAGTCTTTCGTGTAGCCTATAGCCATATACCTCTTCTCGTCCACACTTGGCATAACTTTGTGCCAAATTATAGTAAGAAAATGGGTACTATTACAAAAGGCACAAAGACGACCGATGTACCTGTTGCGGTACAATTTGTCCAAACGGTTTTAAACCCTCGAAATGAGTTTGCTTGCTTCGTCTAGTTAGTAGGTGCAGTGTCACGGGTCCCAATGTTGCATGACAGAGCATGTTTTAGGCTTGCTCACGATTGAGCTATGTTTGTATCCTTGGTAAATACCTTTGGTCGGAACTAGAAATCCTGGACAAATAGTAAATTAACTTGACAACTGTGCATTGTCTCTTCTATTGGGACTGACTTTCTGAAGATTGTATAGAACTACTGATGGCGTCCTTTGTAGTGTGGGAATGCGACAGGAAAATCCCGATTATGGTTGCGTAAATGAATATTAAGTAAAATGCAGCCCAGTTAATGCAATGCCTTAGAAAAAGCACGGAAGATTGGCAAGCTATCCAAATGCCCAGGTATTATGAAGGTGTATCCTTTCTGTATACTTTTATGTAAAACATTAATGTCCTGGTGCATGGTTCCCAGGTCCTGATTTCACGTGCACACTGACAGTGGAGGGTGCAATGTGACAGCCTGAGCTGAACAACACAACCAGTGCCGAGTTCCAGAACCTAGCTGTATCCATAGAGTCGGAGGTAGGGTACAGGTGGCATTCTGGCATCGTCTAGCGTTTTGTGCACCCACTTCTCCCAGAACGGAGCAGGAACATGTTGTTTCTCAAAATAGAACCGATGATCTGTGCATTTCGATGTTCTGTGTGTGTGTGTGGGTGTGTGGGTGTGGATGTGTGGGTGTGTGTGTGTCTGTGTCTGTGTGTCTGTGTGTGCGTGCGTGCGTGCGTGCGTATGAGAGAGAGAGGGGGGGGGGGGTCGAGAGAGAGAAAGACAGAAGGTGAGAGAGAGGGTAACAGAGGAAAAAATAAGAGACAGAGATAATGAAAGAGTTCATCGAAGTTCTTGCATTAGCGGGTTTAATGGCCCCAAATGTTATATCTTTAACACAAACGTTTCAACCTCTTTTGTGTGTTGGTGTGTATACAGGTGGACATGTACATGAGCTTGAGCGATGCTGGGCCCGTTTACAATTACAGTAGGATGTACGCAGCATAGTAAGTCTCTCTCTCTCTCTCTCTCTCTCTCTCTCTCTCTCTCTCTCTCTCTCTCTCTCTCTCTCTCTCTCTCCTCTCTCTATCTCTCTCTCTCTCTCTCTCTCTCTCTCTCTCTCTCTCTCTCTCTCTCTCTCTCTCTCTCTCTCTCTCTCTCTCTCTCTCTCTCTCTCTCTCTCTCTCTCTCTCTCTCTCTCTCTCTCTCAATATCTCTAGATCCTT
>CM065683.1:52683059-52691486 GCA_017654935.2 Phymorhynchus buccinoides | reverse complement strand
AGAGGAGTAACATGGGATTGTTTTGATGTTTTGTAAATAAGTCTAGCTGCGCAATGTTGAACCCTCTGCAGTTTTTCAATGTGTGTTTTTGGAAGACCTGCAGGGAGAGTGTTACAATGATCTAGATGAGAAAGAACAAGAGAAGAAACTAGGGTTTTAGTAGCATGCAAAGTTAGGTAATGACGGATATGGCCGATCTTACGAAGTTCTAAGTACGCACGCTGACAGACTTTTGTAACCTGGTCACTTAGTGTGAGGTTTTCATCAAACATGACACCTAGATTTCGGACAGAGTGGGAAAAAGCAATGTTTGTTCTGTCCAACAGAAATTAATGTGGGAACAGACTATGAACATTAACAATTTACACGCACATACTATAAATTTAAGCTAAAAGTAAAGGGTGTACAGTGGAACCTCCCTTATAAGACCTCCCATTATAAGACTCCCTCCCATATAAGACCTACTTTTCTGAGACACTGCCCTTCTTTGTAAGAATTACCTCCCTTATAAGACCTAATTTTGGAGGATTTTTGAAGGTCTTATAAGGGAGATTCCATTGTATAATTATAAATAGCGATCTAGGCATAATTCTGGTTTTGACGCGCATACTATAACAATTACATTTTGTATTACTTTCACTCACAGCAAAACCCAACCGTGTGTGGACTGAATGTTGGCTAGAGAGTCCCACATGGTGGTCCCCACTCGGTGCTTATTAATTCATACATAAAGAGGATTTACAGCTGAGTTATTTCACATGGGACCCTATTAATAAATAATAATACTGGCTTTGCTACCTTAAAACTCTTAACGACTTAGGGAAATTCCAAACAATGACGTAGGCAGGGGGCAGGTAAGGGTAAACTGAGATGGAGAGTGAGGGAGGGGGTATGGGGCACTGAAAAGTAGACCAAAGCCGGCTTGATAGGATTGCACACACACACACACACACACACGCACGTGCGCGCGCGCGCACGCACGCACGCACACACGCACACACATTCTCTGTGACATTGCCGTTCATAATCTCCCCACCTGTACTTACAGATTGAATCGAGAGAGAGAGAGAGAGAGAGAGAGGAGAGAGAGAGAGAGAGAGAGAGAGAGAGAGAGAGAGATAGAGAGAGAGAGAGAGAGAGAGAGAGAGAACACTGAACACTGAAAGATTTTAATTGCACATCGGCCATAGGCCACAATGCAATGCAGGGGAGGGGGGGGGGAGGGAGTCGAAGGGTAATTTATGAATAAGAAAACAAAAACTACATAAGGAAAATAGCTATCAAGCCAAAAAGGTAATTATACACAAACAAGCATCTTTGGTATTCGATCACTATTAGTAGCAACAATGGATGCATAATGTAAGCCTAAAGTTAATATATTCAATGCAAAATAAGAACACATTTCTTTCAAATAAGACATATATCTACAGTTTTTCACTTTGCCTTCTACTAATGGCATGAAAAACATACCGATAAACTTTATGTCTATGAATTTCATTAGATGCTTTTATAAGGATATATTAAAATATTCAGAAAGTCAAGCAGGATTCCGAAAAAAAATACTCAACCGTTGATCAGATATTCACATTATATGCTTTCTGAAATTAATTGACTACTTTCTAACCAATTATATAATCGTGTATTTAATATTGATGTATAGCACTTTGATATAATACTTAGGAGAGATATCCCTCTATAATTGTCAACGTTTTCGGGATCCCCTTTCTTGTGGAGAGGTATAATTGTAGCTTTTAACCATTGAATAGGATAAATCCCTGTATTGAAGATTGTGTTAAAAAGATTAGTAAGAAATAATTGAACATGCTTTCCTCCTGCTTTCAACATTTCAGCCGAAATATCATCAAGTCCACCAGCTTTACCAATGTTTAGCTTACTAATTGCTTGAATAACTTCGTCCTGTGAAATAGGCTGATTAAGTACATGATCAGTTTAATCGAAAACACTCGTTTCTATGTTGATATCCTGATTATCTTATTCAAAATCAAATTGAAAGACATTTTTGAAGTGATCAAACCAATCGCTTGTAGTAATGTTATTCTTAATTCTCTCCCTATTGCCACATCCCATGCTTCTGAGGCGCTTCCAAAATTCTGAAGAGTTTTCAGTTTTCTTTGCTAGGGATTCTAACTTTTTAAAATTTTATATTTCTGTTCTTTACATTTTAACATATGTTTGCAATTCTTCTTTGCATCAAGATAGGTTAGTCTTGCTTCTTCGACTTGAACTTTAATGTCTTTTTGAGTTAATGCTAACCTTCCTTCTTGGATGATCTGTCATCTCTTTCTGAATTAATGCCTTTTTACGCAATTTTCTGATATGATTTAATTTTTGTCTAGTTTCTTTTTTTACCTTGCGACATTCTTCATCGAACCATGGAGAGCGTTTCTTCATATTAGCATAAATAGGTTTTACCATGCATGCACTACGCTCCTTTAGACACTCAAGAATTCAGAAATTCTAATTCTGAGATGGTGGGAGCATGACGGATTGAATAGGGAAGACTGTTCCAGACAGTAGGACCTTGGAAGGAAAACGATCGTTCTCCCCATTGTTTTGTTCTAGATTTAGGAATTATAAAGATGCGACTGTCAGAAGAGGAGCGAAGAGATCGTGATGGTTTGTACAGATGAAGCAGTTCAGAAAGATAACGTGGAGCAGTCAGAGAGAATGTTATAGCAGCTCACAGCTATTTTGTACTCTATTCGTTGGGAGATAGGAAGCCAGTGAAGTTTAATGAGCAGAGGAGTAACATGGGATTGTTTTGATGTTTTGTAAATAAGTCTAGCTGCGCAATTTTGAACCCTCTGCAGTTTTTCAATGTGTGTTTTTGGAAGACCTGCAAGGAGAATGTTACAATAATCTAGATGAGAAAGAACAAGAGAAGAAACTAGGGTTTTAGTAGCATGCAAAGTTAGGTAATGACGGATATGGCCGATCTTACGAAGTTCTAAGTACGCACGCTGACAGACTTTTGTAACCTGGTCACTTAGTGTGAGGTTTTCATCAAACATGACACCTAGATTTCGGACAGAGTGGGAAAAAGCAATGTTTGTTCTGTCCAACAGAAATTAATGTGGGAACAGACTATGAACATTAACAATTTACACGCACATACTATAAATTTAAGCTAAAAGTAAGGGTGTACAGTGGAACCTCCCTTATAAGACCTCCCATTATAAGACTCCCTCCCATATAAGACCTACTTTTCTGAGACACTGCCCTTCTTCTTTGTAAGTAAATTACCTCCCTTATAAGACCTAATTTTGGATGATTTTTGAAGGTCTTATAAGGGAGATTCCATTGTATAATTATAAATAGCGATCTAGGCATAATTCTGGTTTTGACGCGCATACTATAACAATTACATTTTGTATTACTTTCACTCACAGCAAAACCCAACCGTGTGTGGACTGGATGTTGGCTAGAGAGTCCCATATGGTGGTCCCCACTCGGTGCTTATTAATTCATACATAAAGAGGATTTACAGCTGAGTTATTTCACATGGGACCCTATTAATAAATAATAATACTGGCTTTGCTACCTTAAAACTCTTAACGACTTAGGGAAATTCCAAACAATGACGTAGGCAGGGGGCAGGTAGGGGTAAACTGAGATGGAGAGTGAGGGAGGGGGTATGGGGCACTGAAAAGTAGACCAAAGCCGGCTTGATAGGATTGCACACACACACACACACACACACACACACGCACGTGCGCGCGCTCGGACGCACGCACGCACGCACGCACACGCACACACATTCTCTGTGACATTGCCGTTCATAATCTCCCCACCTGTACTTACAGATTGAATCGAGAGAGAGAGAGAGAGAGAGAGAGAGAGAGAACACTGAACACTGAAAGATTTTAATTGCACATCGGCCATAGGCCACAATGCAATGCAGGGGAGGGGGGGGAGGGAGTCGAAGGGTAATTTATGAATAAGAAAACAAAAACTACATAAGGAAAATAGCTATCAAGCCAAAAAGGTAATTATACACAAACAAGCATCTTTGGTATTCGATCACTATTAGAAGTAACAATGGATGCATAATGTAAGCCTAAAGTTAATATATTCAATGCAAAATAAGAACACATTTCTTTCAAATAAGACATATATCTACAGTTTTTCACTTTGCCTTCTACTAATGGCATGAAAAACATACCGATAAACTTTATGTCTATGAATTTCATTAGATGCTTTTATAAGGATATATTAAAATATTCAGAAAGTCAAGCAGGATTCCGAAAAAAATACCCAACCGTTGATCAGATATTCACATTATATGCTTTCTGAAATTAATTGACTACTTTCTAACCAATTATATAATCGTGTATTTAATATTGATGTATAGCACTTTGATATAATACTTAGGAGAGATATCCCTCTATAATTGTCAACGTTTTCGGGATCCCCTTTCTTGTGGAGAGGTATAATTGTAGCTTTTAACCATTGAATAGGATAAATCCCTGTATTGAAGATTGTGTTAAAAAGATTAGTAAGAAATAATTGAACATGCTTTCCTCCTGCTTTCAACATTTCAGCCGAAATATCATCAAGTCCACCAGCTTTACCAATGTTTAGCTTACTAATTGCTTGAATAACTTCGTCCTGTGAAATAGGCTGATTAAGTACATGATCAGTTTAATCGAAAACACTCGTTTCTATGTTGATATCCTGATTATCTTATTCAAAATCAAATTGAAAGACATTTTTGAAGTGATCAAACCAATCGCTTGTAGTAATGTTATTCTTAATTCTCTCCCTATTGCCACATCCCATGCTTCTGAGGCGCTTCCAAAATTCTGAAGAGTTTTCAGTTTTCTTTGCTAGGGATTCTAACTTTTTAAAATTTTATATTTCTGTTCTTTACATTTTAACATATGTTTGCAATTCTTCTTTGCATCAAGATAGGTTAGTCTTGCTTCTTCGACTTGAACTTTAATGTCTTTTTGAGTTAATGCTAACCTTCCTTCTTGGATGATCTGTCATCTCTTTCTGAATTAATGCCTTTTTACGCAATTTTCTGATATGATTTAATTTTTGTCTAGTTTCTTTTTTTTACCTTGCGACATTCTTCATCGAACCATGGAGAGCGTTTCTTCATATTAGCATAAATAGGTTTTACCATGCATGCACTACGCTCCTTTAGACACTCAAGAATTCAGAAATTCTAATTCTGAGATGGTGGGAGCATGACGGATTGAATAGGGAAGACTGTTCCAGACAGTAGGACCTTGGAAGGAAAACGATCGTTCTCCCCATTGTTTTGTTCTAGATTTAGGAATTATAAAGATGCGACTGTCAGAAGAGGAGCGAAGAGATCGTGATGGTTTGTACAGATGAAGCAGTTCAGAAAGATAACGTGGAGCAGTCAGAGAGAATGTTATAGCAGCTCACAGCTATTTTGTACTCTATTCGTTGGGAGATAGGAAGCCAGTGAAGTTTAATGAGCAGAGGAGTAACATGGGATTGTTTTGATGTTTTGTAAATAAGTCTAGCTGCGCAATTTTGAACCCTCTGCAGTTTTTCAATGTGTGTTTTTGGAAGACCTGCAAGGAGAATGTTACAATAATCTAGATGAGAAAGAACAAGAGAAGAAACTAGGGTTTTAGTAGCATGCAAAGTTAGGTAATGACGGATATGGCCGATCTTACGAAGTTCTAAGTACGCACGCTGACAGACTTTTGTAACCTGGTCACTTAGTGTGAGGTTTTCATCAAACATGACACCTAGATTTCGGACAGAGTGGGAAAAAGCAATGTTGTTCTGTCCAACAGAAATTAATGTGGGAACAGACTATGAACATTAACAATTTACACGCACATACTATAAATTTAAGCTAAAAGTAAAGGGTGTACAGTGGAACCTCCCTTATAAGACCTCCCATTATAAGACTCCCTCCCATATAAGACCTACTTTTCTGAGACACTGCCCTTCTTTGTAAGAATTACCTCCCTTATAAGACCTAATTTTGGAGGATTTTTGAAGGTCTTATAAGGGAGATTCCATTGTATAATTATAAATAGCGATCTAGGCATAATTCTGGTTTTGACGCGCATACTATAAACATTAAAAGATTTTAATTGCACATCGGCCATAGGCCACAATGCAATGCAGGGGAGGGGGGGGAGGGAGTCGAAGGGTAATTTATGAATAAGAAAACAAAAACTACATAAGGAAAATAGCTATCAAGCCAAAAAGGTAATTATACACAAACAAGCATCTTTGGTATTCGATCACTATTAGAAGTAACAATGGATGCATAATGTAAGCCTAAAGTTAATATATTCAATGCAAAATAAGAACACATTTGTTTTTCAAATAAGACATACATCTACAGTTTTTCTCTTTGCCTTCTACTAATGGCATGAAAAACATACCGAGAAACTTTATGTCTATGAATTTCATTAGATGCTTTTATAAGGATATATTAAAATATTCAGAAAGTCAAGCAGGATTCCGAAAAAAATACCCAACCGTTGATCAGATATTCACATTATATGCTTTCTGAAATTAATTGACTACTTTCTAACCAATTATATAATCGTGTATTTAGTATTGATGTATAGCACTTTGATATAATACTTAGGAGAGATATCCCTCTATAATTGTCAACGTTTTCGGGATCCCCTTTCTTGTGGAGAGGTATAATTGTAGCTTTTAACCATTGAATAGGATAAATCCCTGTATTGAAGATTGTGTTAAAAAGTTTAGTAAGAAATAATTGACCATGCTTTCCTCCTGCTTTCAACATTTCAGCCGAAATGTCATCAAGTCCACCAGCTTTACCAATGTTTAGCTTACTAATTGCTTGAATAACTTCGTCCTGTGAAATAGGCTGATTAAGTACATGATCAGTTTAATCGAAAACACTCGTTTCTATGTTGATATCCTGATTATCTTATTCAAAATCAAATTGAAAGACATTTTTGAAGTGATCAAACCAATCGCTTGTAGTAATGTTATTCTTAATTCTCTCCCTATTGCCACATCCCATGCTTCTGAGGCGCTTTCAAAATTCTGAAGAGTTTTCAGTTTTCTTTGCTAGGGATTCTAACTTTTTAAAATTTTATATTTCTGTTCTTTACATTTAACATATGTTTGCAATTCTTCTTTGCATCAAGATAGGTTAGTCTTGCTTCTTCGACTTGAACTTTAATGTCTTTTTGATTTAATGCTAACCTTCCTTCTTGGATGGTCTGTCATCTCTTTCTGAATTAATGCCTTTTTACGCAATTTTCTGAAATGATTTAATTTTTGTCTAGTTTCTTTTTTTTACCTTGCGACATTCTTCATCGAACCATGGAGAGCGTTTCTTCATATTAGCATAAATAGGTTTTACCATGCATGCACTACGCTCCTTTAGACACTCAAGAATTCAGAAATTCCAAACAATGGCGTAGGCAGGGGGCAGGTAAGGGTAAACTGAGACGGAGAGTGAGGGAGGGGGTATGGGGCACTGAAAAGGAGACCAAAAGCTTGATAGGATTGCACACACACACACGCACACGCACGCGCGCGCGCTCGGACGCACGCACGCACACACACACATTCTGTGTGACATTGCCGTTCATAATCTCCCCACCTGTACTTACAGATTGAATCGAGAGAGAGAGAGAGAGAGAGAGAGAGAGAGAGAGAGAGAGAGAGAGAGAGAGAGAGAGAGAGAGAGAGAGAGAGCCAGCCCAGCCAGCCAGCCAGCCAGCCAGATCAAAACATCAGCAGGACTTCATCAGCACGGGCCGAGAGAGAGGTCGAGGTCGAGAGAGAGAGATACGAGCAGGACCTCATAACCACAATTAATGTAGTTTTTATGCTGGGGAAAGTGCCAGTGTGTGACATTGCACTGCGCGGGGGGTGAGATGAATAATACATACACTGAAGGTCACATCATCGATCGACCTCCTCACGTGCACACACACACACACACGCACGCACGCACACACACACACGCACACACACACACGCACGCGCGCGCACGCACACACACACACACACACACACACACACCACACACACACTCACACACACGCACCTGTCATTCTCGCTTCGACCCTGCTCCATCTTCCCTTCTTTCTTTTTCTCCCTCTCTATCCTCAACAGTTTTCTAATAGGGGAAGACGGGGTAAAAAGCGCATGGGCGGGTAAGAAACCCACCCCAATTATCTCATGAAATAAAGAAAATTTCAGTCAAATTTGCCCATGAGACGAATGCGACACATTAAGGCTCGTCTCATGGGCAAAATGAGACTGAAATTTGCTTCATTTCATGAGATAATTGGGGTGGGCTTCTTACCCGCCCATGCGCTTTTTACCCCGTCTTCCCCTACCCTTGGTGGGTGTAGGTCGGTTCACCCGTGTTGAGTGCACGCACACACGGCCTGAGGAGAAAGACTAAAGGGCCGG
>CM065683.1:52664628-52675059 GCA_017654935.2 Phymorhynchus buccinoides | reverse complement strand
TTCTTTACGCGTTGTCCATTCCCTCCCCAAACATTTACGAGGTGCAGTAAATCCCACATAAGCCTGCGCCAATGGCCCATTGCAAACTGTTGGTATATAAAATGTGATGAAGTTGATTTGACTAAATTCGGATTTCACATATCTTTAACGTTTTGTGCCTAAACATTATAGGACATATGAGGCTACTTTGAAATTGTCTGAATATTTGACATCATTCATGACTTGTTTAATCTGTTTCTTGATTTTGAATTGGGGTGAGTTATTCAAAGTTTTCCATGTTTCTGTATAACGCATCCAAGGGCAGAAAGAGTGATTTCTTTGTTACAATTGGTTTAAGCTGTGTTCAGATTCTCTGTTTGGCAGCTAGGCATATGAAGAGTAGAAACACGACTTACAGTAACCCTTTCACCGCCAATGTCTCATTTATGCACCACAGTGGTTTTTAACACCCATGTCACTAAAAGGCATCAAATCAGGGCCTGTAATCCGAAGACCCTATTTTCTTAATTTTGGGAGGTAAGAATAGGCGTAATGTTATACATGTCACAGAGGAATTCCCAGTATTGAAGATATTTATTTTTTCTCTAACCATTTAAGTTTAAGGGTATTGTTTGGCTGAGGAATGGCTGGCGGCGAAAGGGTTAAGGCTATCTTCTCTGAAATAATACAGTGTCACTACCCGTGTATTTCACAACACATCAATCATCTGTAACCGCTACCAATTTTTACAAAAAAACTGTTGATCTTTATTATTGAGTGAACACAACAGAAACGTTAGCCCTTATTTCCCGGAAACGTTTATGTGACAAATTTCTTTTGTGATCGAATGAAAACGTTTAATTATTTATTAGTTTATTTCCGTTAACTTCACCTCCTTTTCTGTCCACCTTTTCCCCCGTTTAGATCCAGTGTACGAGATCGTCCCAGACAAGCCCTTCGGTCACGTGAAGAGGACTGCGGATGGACGCAGTGGCTTTGTCACCACACAGTGGCTTGACCCAAAAGGGGCCACTTTGCTGTGTAAGGC
The DNA here is from genome assembly GCA_017654935.2 of Phymorhynchus buccinoides. Classification (NCBI taxonomy): domain Eukaryota; kingdom Metazoa; phylum Mollusca; class Gastropoda; order Neogastropoda; family Raphitomidae; genus Phymorhynchus; species Phymorhynchus buccinoides. The sequence goes on along the minus strand of CM065683.1, from coordinate 52,674,032 downwards.
TTGTGGCTTTCCTTTGGGAGGGGTTCCTTTCGATGGACCCTTGCCTGACGCGGACACGGGCCTGTACTACTGGGACGTCAACTTCAACTGCTATGACGAGGAGGACGCCACGCTAGAGGAGTGTGCAGAGTGGAGGTATGAAAGGGCTCACGTGGTTAGCGAACACGAGGACGGGTCCGTGAGCTACGTGACCTCGGACTATCTACGACCTGCCAAGGTGTTCTGCTTCAACAGCACCGGTACACACTTTTTGTCCATCTGTTGCGTAAATATCCTAGTGAATTGAAATAAAATTATCAGTTTCTCCCTCTGGTTTATTAGACTTTTCCTTTCGTTCTAGTATTTAAAAGACATTGTGCATCTCCTGTTATTTGAAATACGGTATATTTCTCCCTTTTATTCGTAAAGCCATCCCATTTCTACTTTTTTGTTATTTGTCCATGCTTCCTGTTGTTTAACATACTTTTTATTTTTTCTGCAGTTTAAAAATCTTGTATTATTTCTTCCTATTACTTGTTTTTCCATTTCTTATTTGAAAGGGAGTAGATGGTATCATATGAGTTTCTCTGTATGAGGAACATAAAAATCGTATTGCGAATATTCCTTTTCTCTTTTAGAAACATGATTAGAATCCGCACTAAAATGAAATTGTGAACACAATGCAACAAGCAAGAATCGTTGAAGTACTAGTAACAGAAAGCAGGGGGGGGAGGGGGTAAGGGGAGGGACAGTAAAAACAATCATGCATTAGATTTTAAAACTGATTTCAAATCACCGTTTTTACCACCCCCTCCTCTTCCCCTTCCGCCTTGTCTTCTTTCCTTTCCGCGGTTGATTATGCGTACTTGATTGTGTAGCTGCCACCTAAATGATAGCCTTCTTCCTGAAACTGTTTTTTCTTCTTCTGCGTTCCCAGACCATATGGCCATAATGGGTAACGTAAGTTACGTATGTGTCCAGTTTTCAATTTTCACTGGTCTCCCCACTGCGTACAGCTGACACATTCCGATTTCGGAGAGGCTCAAACAAGACAATGTATTTGGAAGATTTTTTTAAAGGCAGGAGAATGGGCCAATAAGTCACAAAGATTGTAAATGACAGAAAGCAAAGGAAAAAGGCAGAGTCAAAGAGAGTGGCAAATTAGAGGAAGTTACAATCACAGAACTTCCAGAAGGTGGGGGAACTATTTTATGAAAGACCCCCAGTATCCCCACGGGGAGAGTCTCGTGGAGGGGGCGGGGTTGTCCAGCTCCCCGTATGGAGGCATGAGGCATCCACCTACTGCCCCACTTCCTGAAACATTTTATAACCTTTTTCAGAAGAGTGGGGTTGGGGTGCGTATGATGATGTTCGTCCGTCCCGTGGGATGATGACCATCAGTCAACAATAATTTTGTTGCTAAAGACGTTCAATGAGGATGAGTTAGTAGATGGCTCGTTAGGCCAACGCGTGCTTGGGACGTTCTTTGGCAGTGAGGACAGGGGAGGGAGTCGAGGGGATTTGTTGGACTAATGAACTGCTGCTGCTCATGCCGGCTTTGCGTTCCTCCCCCGTGCCTGGGTTGTTTCGATGCGGTAAGCTTCGAAGTTGGTGGCTCGCTTGGCCCCCTCCCTTGAGGTGTCAACAGAAACAAAGAAGACCACGAAGTAAAGAAACCAATGGATTTTAAATAGATACTACTAGCGTGATTCATAGCGCCTTTTTATGAACAAGTTTGTTGTGTTTTAGTTTACTTTTTTTTTACACCTGTTTTGTTTCGATTTTGTTCTAGTTCATTTACACAACCTGAACAACTCTACCGGCATTCCCCTTCTCCTGGCCGCATCAGAAGACAGTGAATACCATGAAGAGCAGTACCTGGGAATCTGTCGTGATGAGTTCACCGACCACGCTGCCTCCCTCGTCTGCAGGGAGCTGGGGCTGGGGTTTAACTCTGGGGTGGCCCTGCACTTCCAGCCGTTCAGGTTTTCAACAGGAAGCAGTTCCCTCTACATGGTGTCCTGCAACGGGACAGAGGCAGATCTTGACCAGTGTGACTACAATTCAACGGCACCTGACCTGGGCTGCTCTACCGGTTTCGCCGTGGTTAGCTGCAGTCCTCAGCTTGACGCGGGCGATGAGGCGGGTTAGTTGGAATAAGGAGTGTATAGTAACAGAAAAATGTAATGGAACTTTTTCCTTTTATTTTTTTTGTCATTGGATTTTTTTAGACCTAGATTTATTTTAATTGGATGGGAAAGAAAGTGATCATTGGATGCCAAATAATAATAATAATAATAGTACATTTATATAGCGCTTTACCTCAGATGAACCCAAAGCGCTTTACAATCAATTTTTCATCAACAAATAGACAACAAAAACAGCATTCAAGAATGACACCAACCAGCAACAACGCATACATACAAAGCAACTCTCTCTCTCTCTCTCTCTCTCTCTCTCTCTCTCTCTCTCTCTCTCTCTCTCTCTCTCTCTCTCTCTCTCTCTCTCTCTCTCTCTCTCTCTCTCTCTCTCTCTCTCTCTCTCTCTCTCTCTCTCTCTCTCTGCTTGGTGTGTGATTGTAAAATGTGTACATGTTTTTGCATGTTGTGTGTGTGTGTGTGTGTGTGTGTGTGTGTGTGTGTGTGTGTGTGTGTGTGTGTGTGTGTGTGTGTGTGTGTGTGTGGCCTATCTTCATTTTTTTGTAAGTGCATGCATGCATGCAAAAACATTGCAGATGGTAAAAGTGAGTAATGTCATCTGCGTTGTTTCCATCTCCAGAAATGTCTCTGAAACTGGACTATGACCAACAAACAGTTCTGGTCTATAAGGACGGTGGTTGGGGCTACATCTGCGACGACCGCTGGACTGACAGAGAGGCCGATGAGATGTGCAGACACTTGAGCTATGACCACGGCCTGGCCAGACGGAAGACGGACGTAGAAACCACCTACCGGCCTTTCCTGATCCACAACGTGTCCTGCGGTGCAGCGGACCTCTGGGACAACTGCAGCCATACGGATGTGGACTCCGATGTCTGCGTCAGCCGGTACCCTGCTGGGGTGTTCTGCTACAACCAGTCAGACTGTTAGTAGATCTAGTAGTTAGGTGTTATGTGTGACATTAATGGAATTGCCTCCTCTTTATTTTCATTCAAACTTATAACTCGTCCTACGGCAAATATTCATCTTCAGCTTACAGCAGAAGCTAGCTAAAAAGAAGCCGCCCTATTTTTTTAAAATAAAAATCATTAAACCCCAAGTGTCTGGCTCCGAGCCATTGATAAATAGAAGGAAGGTGTTTTTTTACACTTCCTTAATCAAATATATGTAACATTTGCCCCCATCCCTGCCCCATCCACTAACACCTGAAACAGTGCCTAGACCAACATAGCATTGAACCGCAATCCATTGGGGGGGGGGGGGGGGGGGGATTGCATGTACATCTCTTAGAGCATGCAGGACCTATAGTTGACAAATCGACAGACGAAATTATACAATGAATATGGACAAAGTAGCGTTTCATTCGAGAGTGAACAAGTTGGGGGGGTTTTCTGTGTAGGATTTCACAAACTATAAACAGAATGTGCACAAAGCAGAACAAACTAATGTTTAAATGCGCTATATCAACCACGTTGTGTGTGGGACGACGGCTTAATGCTATGCTTTGTTTATTTGTTTTCTACACAGTGGCTCTGTACTCGCTGTACAATGCCGACGACGAAAATGCAACCTACGGGTGGGTCCACGTCACCAGAAAGGGAAGCGAGCGACGACTATGTGCCGACTTCAACTACCCAGAGAACATGTACCGAATCCTGTGCCGGCATCTGGGCTACATCGATGGCGAAGAGTACCGGGGAAACCTGCCTCAACAGACGGACCTCTTGTACTGGGACACTCACTACGAAGACTGCGATGAAGACGACAGACGTTCCCTGCAGATGTGCAGCCAAGGATGGGAGAGCGGAGAAGTGGCAGAAGACCATGGCGGCTCTGAGAATGGCAGTTATTCGGCAGTGACTAGTTCCTACTGCTATATGTCTGGCGTCAAAGCTATTTGCTACGATCAAAAAGGTAGCTGTTGTTTTCTAGGCTTTTTCTTTTACATAGAAAAAACAACAAGTTGACCCCTATGTCAGCAGTGAGTCAGTTATGCATATTGTGTTGCTGCAATAACGGTGTGGGGGTTGAACAATTAGTTACCCAGACAATTGAAACATACTAGGAGTGCTTTCAATTCAAATCAATTCAGTTCAAATGAAGAAAATATTTTTTCAGCGTGCACTTAAATCTAAAGCTGACGAGACATATGTTATAAACTAAGACATAAAATACATGCATAAAAGCACATGGTATTCACATAGAACGATTAAGTTTGTTACACACACTCCCACCCCCCCCCCCCCCCCCCCCCCCCCCCCCCCCACACACACACAACACAAATAAGTAAACAAAGTAGTAATAGTTCTCCGTAAGCAAAAATAAATAGTAACAAAAATTAATTTCCCATAACAACAATAATTCTTCATAGCAAGGAAATATTAATAAAAGAAAACATCATAATGATAACATAACTGCAAACAGTAACATATCATAAAGTTATGCTATTCAGTACACACACACACACACACACACACACACACACACACACACACACACACACACACACACACACACACACACACACACACACACAGTCAAAGGCATGTTTTTAACAGTGAAAGGCATTTTGCCTTGGTAAGAAAAGAACTGAATATTGTCTCTTTACGTGCTGCTTTCAGTGACCAACAGCCATGTGCTGTAGTCTGTCTGTGAACATGAGCATGGGGTCATGTAGCAAACTGCAGTTTGGTCCTTGAAAAGTTGGCATCTCTCATTGGCTCCTATTTTGCTATATCACTTTTGTGTACAGCATGTGGAATAATACATACCGTGCCGCAATAAGGAGAATGTGGTTGTTCTGGTCCTAGTTGCTGCTTAGATAGCCAAGTGAAGCATACCATAGTAGCAAGTGTTTGTAGGATGTTCCGTAAACAATCAGGCTCTCTGTAACAAAACGGCCTATGCATGCTAGTCCTCACACCTGACAGTATCCACTTTACCTTTTTTTTTATGTTTCTCAAATACAATGTTTGCGGGGTATTTAAACTACAAATTTGCCTAATGTTTAACGGTAAGCAAACTTGATACAAAGTCCTTTCACCTAACAGTCTTAGTTCACCCTCACTCTCTCGTCATTGTCAGAGCCTCTGTTCAAATCCACTCTCTTCAATCACAGACACAGGGTCAGCGGTTCCATGACGCAATCCATCAACAATACTTGTTGCGTTACTTTGTAAGAGTTTGGTTAACCCTTTTTTCCGAGCTAAAATATGCAACACACGCCACTTTTGTTAATGTGTTTAATCGCCACGAGATTCAGCTCAGGAAGAATTCTCAATAAAATAAAATTTAAAAACTGTAACTACTCAATCTGGAATATTTGGAAGATTTCAGTGCAACTCGCCTGGATGGTTCTCTGGGTTACGATTTTGTCATTAACCAAGTCTGCTGGATATGCTCTGCTTCGATTCACTAAAAACAAAACCCTCTTGCCTCTGTTCACCTACAGCGAAGGTGCACTCTGGCTTTTTCAACACCAGCGGCATACTGGAAGTGGCTCACTCCGACTCCTACAAACAGGTCTGTGTCCAGCGCAGCACCTACACCCAGGAGGCTGCTGACCTCATCTGCCGCAGCCTGACCAAGTCCCTGACCTCTCAGGCCATGAAGGTCAGAAGCAACGTGTTCATGTACACCTCTATAGCCAAGGTGCACGTCAACTTCTCCTGTGATGGAACCGAGCAGCACCTGGACCAGTGCATGACTTTCACCGGGAGCGATGGATACAGCCATGAATGTGACTATGATGAAACTATGGTTGCTGTCATCTGTTATGAAGAACAACTGGCAGGTATGTTTTGGGTGATTAACTTTGTCCATGTGTATTTCTTAAGGTTTTAGTGCCAATAAACTAATGTGAAGACATTTAAAAGATAACTTCGTCCATGTGTATTTCTTAAGGTTTTAGTGCCAATAAACTAATGTGAAGACATTTAAAAGATAACTTCGTCCATGTGTATTTCTTAAGGTTTTAGTGCCAATAAACTAATGTGAAGACATTTAAAAGATAACTTCGTCCATGTGTATTTCTTAAGGTGTTAGTGCCAATAAACTAATGTAACAACATTTAAAAGATAACATCAAGATAAAAGTAAACTTATTTTTTTCAGTGGGAAATATCGTTTAAGAACATGTGTGAGCCTAGTGTCTGAAGCGTTTGTGAGTTATCTTTTGGCAAGTGCTGACAATAAGTGTCGTTTCTGTTCATTTTTGTATCTTTTTAAGTGGAGTGAAGTTCCGTAAAATAACACCATGCAACTAAATATCATACTCTTTTCGTGGACATTAAGCCGTGGATTTCAACGTCAAATTCAACAGTAGTTGTCTATTTTGTTTTATTTTTCTTGTTTTTTTCCTTATTCATGAACTGAACCGAAATAAAACATCTTTCCTATTTTTGCAGTTCTACACATCTACTGGGAAACACTACCAAATTATAAAACAGAATGATCTATGGTTATGTAATGAAGCAAAGAACAAAGAACCTAACAACACTGCTGCTACAGAGAGCAGGTTTTGTGATTTCTTCTTCTCCATTTTACCTTATCCCTTAACATCAGGAACTGCCCGCCAGACCTGTGGTCAACTCTTAAAACGCTGTCAACACCACCAGACAGTAAACCAAAGACATTTGTCTTTATTTTAAAAAAAGGGAAAAAAGGATTTTATATTTCAATTCTCAATGCGCTCTCCCAGTTCCGTCGAGTACACAGCCTTCATAGGCTCCTTCGACGAATAGTACCAGAACCAGAACCAGAATCTGGCAAGATCGCTGGGATACCACGAAAGACTTGGCCACTATTCTCCTCCGTCTTCCTCTGTTTTCTCATATCTTCTGTCACTTAAGGACTCTCTCATTTTCATACCTGTCTGTTCTAGTATGTTATGTTCCCACCTCTGTTTCTGTAGGGCAGTTTTTCAGAGTAGTGGGCAGATGCTTAATTGCATCTCCGTGCGCTGGAATTAGACGCGTCCTACCCTTCACTAGTTTGGTCTAGAATTCATCATCATGAAAATATCCAGTAAAATGTATGATTTACCCAACCATTAGAATCTTCAGTACGTTGAAGGCAGACGGTGTAGCGAAGAAGAAGGGACCATAAACAAAGTATGAGATATTAATGTCTTTCCTTTGTAGATAACATAACAGATTTGGCCATTGGGGTCGACGGCAGCGTTCTGGTGAAGAGGTTTGGTCTCTGGGGCCACGTGTGTTCGGAGACCTGGACTGACCACGAGGCCGCCGCTGTGTGCCGGACACTGGGCCACTACTCCGGGGTGTCCATGTCCAGTGATGCCTGGGGCACCAAGCTGGCTCAGTGGGTGGACACCATGGACTGTCCTGCCGGGGCCAGTAATGTGAGCCAGTGTTCAGTCACTCTGAGGGATTACACTGTGCCTGAACATGAGGACTACACATCATGTTTTGCCAGGCGTGCCAAGTGCTTCGGTGAATTGGATGGTGAGAGAATATTCATTTTGATATGTTATTTCCCAATGTATTATCAGTGAAGCAAATTAATCGCTGTAGGCTATTATGCCAGTTTGCGTGTTCGAATAAAGTCCCGAGTGGTTTTGAAGTTTTAGAGACCAGTAATATAGTTCTAAAAGATGTTTGTAGATTATAAACAAGAACTAAGTGCTTTATTGGTATGTTTATATTGTCAAGACATACGTGGGTGCACTTGCGTCCAGGTAACCGATGAGATCGGAAATGCTTAACTGTGTTTTAACCCGGCTAACTGAGCGATAAAGGTATGGAGTAAAACGTAAGGTGCGAGTGAAGACTAGGAAAGGGGTTTGCGAAGGAAGGTGTTGTCTTGCTAAAACAAAACAAAATTCTGTTACAGCAGTTATCAAGTCTTTTCCTAGTGAAGGGAAATGTAATGGATCTGGTCAATAAAAGATTTTAACACCAGAGCATGGACAAGCATGCATTGTATGTCTGCTTAGTTTGTTATTTTTTATATATAAGAAAAAAAATTATATGTTTGATTGCTTTGGAGTCTGTATGTCTACCTGCGTGCGTGTTTGTTTTTGTTTTGTTTTTCGTTCATGCTTGGCTTGTGTGCCTGGTCACCTTCCAGTTCCAGCCCTGTTCTTCGTGGACAACCACAACCTGACCATTCCTGAGCACCAGGGCAGAGTGGCCGTGACCTACCAGGGCGTCACGGGCTACTACTGCAGCCAGACCGTGGACAGCGCACAGTCCTACAGCACACTCTGCCGACTCATGGGCTACCCCCGCGGCGGCCAGAAGCTGAATCCTGCCCACGCCTCCCTACTACCCATGCTGCATGATGACTGGGAGGGTTGGAGCGGCGATCTCAACTGTGGTCGCTGGGACAGGAACGTCCACCCCGTCAGCTGCTTCTCCAACTGGCGCCAGGAAGACACGCATTACGACACGTATAGCGACACGCACAGTTACAATTCCTATGGCGCGGAGTCTTCAGACAGCTTGTCCTGGTGCGGCCAGTATGTACCTGCGATCGCCTGCTGGGAATCGGAAGACTGTGAGTTTGGGTGTCACCTATTCACTGCTTTCTTTTCTATTTGTAGGCTTAGGTGCCGTTTGTTGTTTTTGTTCGTTATGCTGAGTTATTTTGGTGGGTGTTTTTTTGTATGGACATACCATGTGTTGTTCTTGTGTTTGTGGCTGTTTGCTCTTGGTGTTATTATTGATCATAGATTTTGCTTCAAATTGTGAAATGCTTTGAACTTGCAACGTTCGTACAAACCTAACCCTGAAAAGTTATTTTTCCAGTTTTCTTTGATATTTGGATGCACAAAACATATACTTTAAGGATACACATGTGACATTTAGACGCTAAGACCCGTGAACGCTCAAGCGTGAATTCGAAAGAATTTCACGTTATATCAGAATAGCTAACTGCTGTTTTCCACCATCACCCACTTCTGTTTTCCTTTAAAAACAAAAAGTATACGCAGTAACATTTGACTTGCATGTTTCGTCATTTTTGTACTCCCTGTTCAATGAGAACAGGAAGTGCCTCACAATCAAAATGAATACTTTTGTACGAATATAATTATGTAGCTATGATTTTGTTTGATATGGCAAGCGCTCACAGCTTAAAGGTGAAGCGCTATATAAATTTTCTTATATATATATAAATATGTTTATTTATAATCATAATTGTATGCAAAAAATATATAAATTAATCCAACACCAGGGCTCACAGGGACCCCCATTTGGGGGTCTATGAAGCACTAAAATTCTCAAGGACCCTCTAAAAGAATGTA
>CM065683.1:52622128-52659628 GCA_017654935.2 Phymorhynchus buccinoides | reverse complement strand
TTTGTTATTGTTGTTTTATCCGAATCTGAATGACTTGAATAAAAGCTGTTATAAATTTTATATGACATTGTTAATCGCATAAAAATGTTACTGAAGTGCCAATAAAAGTAAACGTTTGTGATTAAATTGTGGACGTATTGCTCGCGCGCGCGCGCGTGTGTGTGTGTGTGTGTGTGTGTGTGTGTGTGTGTGTGTGTGTGTGTGTGTGTGTGTGTGTGTGTGTGTGTGTGTGTGTGATCGTTTTCAATCAGTTCTGGCCAATCGTCGTCAGTCTGAACAGGTTAGGCTTTCTTGTGGAGTTCCCCAGGGGTCTGTGCTTGGTCCTGTCTTGTTTACTTTGTATACGTCACCTCTTGCCAATGTCATCGACCAACACAACATGAAACATCACTTCTATGCAGATGACTCACAACTCCAAAATAGTACAACCCCTGAAGATCTAGATTCCATTCTTTCAGAAAGTAACAACTGCTATATGGATATTCAAAATTGGATGGTTCAAAATAAACTTCAATTAAATGGTGAAAAAACGAAGCAATGCTTATAGGAACAAAAAAAAAACTAGCCTCTGTTTCCATAGAGTCAATCCAACTGGGTAACAATATCATTCCCCTCTCAGACTCTGTCAAAAACTTAGGTGTCACTTTGGACAATACTCTTTCCATGCAGAGTTTCCTGACTCAGACCTGTCAGTCCTGCTACTATCAAATTCGTCGCATTGGCTATATTGGTAAATATCTCTCAGACGAAGCCACAGAAAAACTTGTTACTTCCCTCATCCTGTCTCGTTTGACTACTGTAGTGCTCTCCTTTCTGGCCTATCAGTCTCTTCTCTATCTTGTCTCCAGCGTATTCAAAACACAGCTGCTCGTCTTGTCCTTAGGAAGAAAAAGTTCGATCACGTTAGCCCTCATCTCCGTTCTTTGCACTGGCTTCCTATCGCAGAGAGAATTGAGTATAAATTAAACACCCTTTGCTATAAATCTTTTCTCATATGACTTCGGTCGAGAAGATGTAAAACAAAATAATTCTATAAATCTATCCATAAAGCTGCTCCATCTTACCTCTGCGACAATATTTCCATCTATACGCCAGCTCGCACTTTACGTTCAGTTTCTTACCCGCTTTCTCTCCAGATCCCTAGTAGGTATAAGCTTTCAACTGTTGGTCGGTGCTCTTTTGCTGTCTCAGGACCAACATCTTGGAACACACTTCCTCTCTCCCTCCGTCAGCGACCGACCCTCTCAGCCTTCAAATTTAACCTCAAAATGCACATGTTCGCCTGTCATTGAGGCTCCACTCTCTTTCTCTTCTCTCTCTTGCCTTTAGGTCTGTTTCTGCTGTATACTATTTGTGTCAAACGTGTGTGTTCGCTTTGTATTGCATTTTTGTTTGAATGCGTTATGAATGCTAACGTGTGTGCGCGCTTTGATTTGATTTCTATCAAGATTCAGCGCCGTATAAATACTATATGTTGTTGTTGTTGTTGTGTGCGTGTGTGTGTGTGTGCCCGAATAATTATGACCAGCCCACAGTGCCAGATCGGCAGAGAAGCCAACTCCTGTTCTGGAAACCTTGATGGACATTCTAGTATAATTAAGATGCCTTTCCCAAGCTATCTCCCCACTCTCTCAGCCAAGAGGATTTTACGGACAGTTGACTTTGGGGATTATCCCATGTGATTCCAGAATTGCAGCAAGAAGGGCCAGCGCAATGTCTCCTTGTCTGAGAATTAGCCTGTAGTCTTTTATAGCATACCAAACTGTATAAACGATTTCACAGTGCTGTCAAAAACCATTGATCATATCCAGGGTCCGTTTTCGTTGCGCTCGCTCAAATCGGCAAAAACGGTCTAATTCGTTTGCCGATAGTTCGCGTGACGTTTTGATCTTACCAAACACCGAGCAAGCGGCGAACTACCCGGAACTAGTAGGAGGTGAATACATTTATTGTTGTTGATTGGTCCATTCAAGTTTGGTTAAAGTAATTTTTTGTTTTACCAATCAGACAAGAGCTTGTAATATTCTTCCGCAAACGTTTTCTAAAGTGTTTCTTAGACCCCTTTTGGCGTAACAGTTAAGCGCACGGCGACCGTCGTCTAGAGAAACTCGACCCAGGTCCTAATTTGTGCACACCCGTTATGGCCCCAACATGCATCTGGCAATAAAAGAAAAAAAATGAAAATATGGCCTAGCCCGCCAAAACAGGGACCAAACAGACATTATCATTGTTTGTACACCAGTAGAACATTCATAAAGAAATCGGAGATGAATAAAAAGATGCTAACCAAAAACAAAAGCAAACCTAGTGCAACGCATGAATCGCTCATAAGAAGAGAAGTAGAATAGGAGGATGTGATGATGAAGACGACAAAACAAATGACAACTCAAAACAGCCTTATTTCCGCTGAGGCAGAATATGGTCAACTTAGGACGCTCATTTCGCCGCCAGGGGGCAATCAAACCAGTAGGGGCTTAGCGCGTGACATTCTAAATGTTGGGGGTAGTAGTCCCTCTGTAGTAGTCCCTCTGTCTCTCTTTCTCTCATTACCCCCAACTAAGAATATCACTCGCCAAGCCCCTACAGGTTTGATTGTCCCCTGGCGGTGAAATGTGCGTCCTAAGCTGCTCATTAGGCCCACGTCACGGAGCATAGAAAAGACTTCTTGTCTACCTCTGTGGGCCCATATGCATAAGATAATATTTGCAAGCTCGATCCTGCCATATTCGTCTTCATTTTGTACTCTGTGTTCTATAATAACGGCAGTAGTCTGCAAAATGAATGCAACTGAAACGATGGCCGACACATGTGCACTTTTCTTATATGTATCTGTGTGTGCGCAAACATTTGTTCCACATTATACAGTTTAAACTACTGAACCGATAACTGTAAACTGAAAAAAGGGCAGAAATATATTTTGTGTGCTTAGATGTGTCCCGTTGATTACACCCAAAGATCAGGTATTAAAGTAGTAACAACACTCTCACACACACACACACACACACACACACACACACACACACACACATATATACACACACACACACACACACACACACACACACACACACACACACACACACACACACACACACGCACGCACACACACGCACGCACGCACACGCACACACGCACACACACACACACGCGCGCACGCACGCACACGCACGCACACGCGCGCGCGCACGCGCACACACACACACACACACACACACACACACACACACACACGCACGCACGTACGCACGCACACACACGCACACACACACACGCGCGCGCGCGCGCACGCACACACACACACACGCACACGCGGCGCACACACACGCACGCACGCACACACACGCACACACACACACACACACACGCACACGCGCACGCACACGCACGCACACACACACACACACACACACACAAACGTCCAAAAGGCAATGTAATAAATCGGGTTGATGCAAAGAAATTTGAACGAAACACGGAAAAGATAACTACAACCACGTAGGCTACACATGCAACTACTCTAGTGCGCGTTTTTCAACAGTCTGGAACCCCTAGACCAAGTGAGTAAGTAAATTCAAGCATATTCAAATATTGTGAACGCTATGAACGTCGTAATAATCAAATTGTTGATGGAGGATGCCAGAAGAAGAAGATTGTTTATGAATGTATACATCAGTATTTCTGATTGTTTTGTGTTTATTACTATTGTTATTGTTGTTGTCTAAAAGTTCACTTTGTAAGCGCTCTGAGCACTTTGGAAAAAGAGCGCAACAAATAACCATTATTATTAGGGGAAGACGGGGTAAAAAGCGCATGGGCGGGTAAGAAGCCCACCCCAATTATCTCATGAAATAAAGAAAATTTCAGTCAAATTTGCCCATGAGACGAATGCTAGACACTAACGCTCGTCTCATGGGCAAAATGAGACTGAAATTTGCTTCATTTCATGAGATAATTGGGGTGGGCTTCTTACCCGCCCATGCGCTTTTTACCCCGTCTTCCCCTATATTATTTGATTCATTATCAGAGCCTTATTATTTTCATTTTTGTCATAACCTTTTATTGTATTGTGCTAAGATCGGATTTGTATTGTGGTCATATCACTGATTAAGAAAATAGGCCTACTCTTAGTCTTCTTCGCTGTTATAATAAAGTTTCATCGTAGGCTCTACTAAACAGTTTTAAAAGAAGATTCCAGTTTTTGCTGCTGTTGCATTTGTTATTGTTGTTTTATCCGAATCTGAATGACTTGAATAAAAGCTGCTATAAATTTTATATGACATTGTTAATCGCATAAAAAGGTTACTGAAGTGCCAATAAAAGTAAACGTTTGTGATTAAATTGTGAACATATTGCTCGCGCGTGTGTGTGTGTGTGTATGTGTGCGCGCGCGCGCGCGCGCGAACGTGTGTGCGTGTGTGTAGGCTACATGTGTGCGTCAGTGTGTGCGCGCGCGTGTGTATGTGTGCTTGTGTGTGTGTGTGTGTGTGTGTGTGTGTGTGTGTGTGCGCGCGTGTGTGTGCGCGCGCGCGCGCGTGTGTGTGTGTGTGTGTGTGTGTGTGTGTGTGTGTGTGTGTGTGTGTGTGATCGTTTTCAATCAGTTCTGGCCAATCGTCGTCAGTCTGAACAGGTTAGGCTTTCTTGTGGAGTTCCCCAGGGGTCTGTGCTTGGTCCTGTCTTGTTTACTTTGTATACGTCACCTCTTGCCAATGTCATCGACCAACACAACATGAAACATCACTTCTATGCAGATGACTCACAACTCCAAAATAGTACAACCCCTGAAGATCTAGATTCCATTCTTTCAGAAAGTAACAACTGCTATATGGATATTCAAAATTGGATGGTTCAAAATAAACTTCAATTAAATGGTGAAAAAAACGAAGCAATGCTTATAGGAACAAAACAAACTAGCCTCTGTTTCCATAGAGTCAATCCAACTGGGTAACAATATCATTCCCCTCTCAGACTCTGTCAAAAACTTAGGTGTCACTTTGGACAATACTCTTTCCATGCAGTTTCCTGACTCAGACCTGTCAGTCCTGCTACTATCAAATTCGTCGCATTCGCTATATTGGTAAATATCTCATAGATGAAGCCACAGCAAAACTTGTTACTTCCCTCATCCTATCTCGTCTTGACTACTGTAATTCTCTCCTTTCTGGCCTATCAGTCTCTTCTCTATCTTGTCTCCAGTGTCTCCAGCGTATTCAAAACACAGCTGCTCGTCTTGTCCTTAGGAAGAAAAAGTTCTATCACGTTAGCCCTCATCTCCGTTCTTTGCACTGGCTTCCTTCCTATCGCAGACAGAATTGAGTGTAAATTAAACACCCTTTGCTATAAATCTTTTCTCATATGACTTCGGTCGGGAAGACGTAAAATAATTCTATAAATCTATCCATAAAGCTGCTCCATCTTACCTCTGCGACAATATTTCCATCTATACGCCAGCTCGCACTTTACGTTCAGTTTCTTACCCGCTTTCTCTCCAGATCCCTAGTAGGTATAAGCTTTCAACTGTTGGTCGGCGCTCTTTTGCTGTCTCAGGACCGACTTCTTGGAACACACTTCCTCTCTCCCTCCGTCAGCGACCGACCCTCTCAGCCTTCAAATTTAACCTCAAAATGCACATGTTCCCCCGTCATTGAGGCTCCACTCTCTTTCTCTTCTCTCTCTTGCCTTTAGGTCTGTTTCTGCTGTATACCATTTGTGTCAAACGTGTGTGTTCGCTTTGTATTGCATTTTTGTTTGAATGCGTTATGAATGCTAACGTGTGCGCGCGCTTTGATTTGATTTCTATCAAGATTCAGCGCCGTATAAATACTGTATGTTGTTGTTGTTGTGTGCGTGTGTGTGTGCCCGAATAATTATGACCAGCCCACAGTACCAGATCGGCAGAGAAGCCAACTCCTGCTCTGGAAACCTTGATGGACATTCGTGTATAATTAAGATGCCTTTCCCAAGCTATCTCCCCACTCTCTCAGCCAAGAGGACTTTACGGACAGTTGACTTTGGGGATTATCCCATGTGATTCCAGAATTGCAGCAAGAAGGGCCAGCGCAATGTCTCCTTGTCTGAGAATTAGCCTGTAGTCTTTCATAGCATACCAAACTGTATAAACGATTTCACAGTGCTGTCAAAAACCATTGATCATATCCAGGGTCCGTTTTCGTTGCGCTCGCTCAAATCGGCAAAAACTGTCTAAGAAACACCATTCGTTTGCCGATAGTTCGCGTGACGTTTTGATCTCGAGCAAGCGGCGAACTACCCGGAACTAGTAGGGGGTGAATACATTTCTTGCTGTTGATTGGTCCATAAAAGTTTGGTTAAAGTAAAAAAAATTTACCAATCAGACAAGAGCTTGTAATATTCTTCCGCAAACGTTTTCTAAAGTGTTTCTTAGACCCCTTTTGGCGTAACAGTTAAGCGCACGGCGACCGTCGTCTAGAGAAACTCGACCCAGGTCCTAATTTGTGCACACCCGTTATGGCCCCAACATGCATCTGGCAATAAAAGAAAAAAAATGAAAATATGGCCTAGCCCGCCAAAACAGGGACCAAACAGACATTATCATTGTTTGTACACCAGTAAAGAAATCAGCCTTATTTCCGCTGAGGCAGAATATGGTCAACTTAGGACGCTCATTTCACCGCCAGGGGGCAATCAAACCAGTAGGGGCTTAGCGCGTGACATTCTAAATGTTGGGGGTAGTAGTCCCTCTGTAGTAGCCTAGTCCCTCTGTCTCTCTTTCTCTCATTACCCCCAACTAAGAATGTCACTCGCCAAGCCCCTACAGGTTTGATTGTCCCCTGGCGGTGAAATGTGCGTCCTAAGCTGCTCATTAGGCCCACGTCACGGAGCATAGAAAAGACTTCTTGTCTACCTCTGTGGGCCCATATGCATAAGATAATACAATGTATTTGCAAGCTCGATCCTGCCATATTCGTCTTCATTTTGTACTCTGTGTTCTATAATAACGGCAGTAGTCTGCAAAATGAATGCAACTGAAACGATGGCCGACACATGTGCACTTTTCTGATATGTATCTGTGTGTGCGCAAACATTTGTTCCAAATTATACAGTTTAAACTACTGAACCGATAACTATAAAAAAAAAGGGCAGAAATATATTTTGTGTGCTTATCTGTGTCCCGTTGATTACACCCAAAGATCAGGTATTAAAGTAGTAACAACACTCTCACACACACACACACACGCACGCACGCACGCACGCACGCACGCACGCACGCACGCACGCACGCACGCGCGCACGCGCACACACACACACACACACACACACACACACACACACACACACACACACACACACACACACGTCCAAAAGGCAATGTAATAAATCGGGTTGATGCAAAGAAATTTGAACGAAACACGGAAAAGATAACTACAACCACGTAGGCTACACATGCAACTACTCTAGTGCGCGTTTTTCAACAGTCTGGAACCCCTAGACCAAGTGAGTAAGTAAATTCAAGCATATTCAAATATTGTGAACGCTATGAACGTCGTAATAATCAAATTGTTGATGGAGGATGCCAGAAGAAGAAGATTGTTTATGAATGTATACATCAGTATTTCTGATTGTTTTGTGTTTATTACTATTGTTATTGCTGTTGTCTAGGAAAGTTAACTTTGTAAGCGCTCTGAGCACTTTGGAAAAAGAGCGCAACAAATAACCATTATTAGGGGAAGACGGGGTAAAAAGCGCATGGGCGGGTAAGAAGCCCACCCCAATTATCTCATGAAATGAAGCAAATTTCAGTCTCATTTTGCCCATGAGACGAGCGTTAATGTCTAGCATTCGTCTCATGGGCAAATTTGACTGAAATTTTCTTTTTGCCCATGAGACGAATGCTTGACATTAAAGCTCGTCTCATGGGCAAAATGAGACTGAAATTTGCTTCATTTCAAGAGATAATTGGGGTGGGCTTCTTACCCGCCCATGCGCTTTTTACCCCGTCTTCCCCTATTATTATTATTATTATTATTATTATTATTAGAATGCATTTGTTTAAACCAAGAAGAAGACGTAATAATTCTTATGTCCCATATGTGCCTTTCCAGGTCGAGAGGACGTTAAGCCCAAATTTTCGTTCGGGAGGCACTTCTTCTGGCATCCTTGTTGTGCTCTGCGATCTTCATGTCGATGCTGCTTTGTTGTGTATGAATACATTTGCTTAACCCTTTCACCGCCAATGCACATTTTAGCACCACAGTGATTTAACACCTGTCACTAAAAGGCATCAAATTGGGGTGTATTATCCACATACCTGATTGTCTTAGTTTGGGGAAGGATAGACTTTATTTTATATATGTCACAGAAGAGTCCACAATACTGCAGATGGATTTTTGTTCTGTGACCAGGGCCTGTATTCACGTTGAGATAGCATGAGACTTAGCATCATGCTAACTTAGAAGCTCTTCCAAAATTCCATAAAATCCTATAGGACATTGGAAGGGCTTCTAAGTTAGCATCATGCTAAGTCTCATGCTATCTCAACGTGAATACAGGCCCAGGTTAATTTAATGGACATTTTGGCTGAAATATGGCTGACGGTGAAAGGGTTAAACCAAGAAGAAGACGTAATAATGCGTGTCAAAATGTTTGTGGGGGGGGTACTTTTCTGGCAGGTGCACCGACTCCAAGGGAGACTACTACAATAAACATCATGGCCGGCGTAAGAAATGTTGACAGTCCTGCCGAGTTTAACAAACTGATAAAAGATGCTGGAAGGTATTAGTGACAGTTTGACTTTTAAAATAATTGAAAACTGAATACTCCCATTTGTTTTATCTGATTCATTTCCTTCTTCCTCAACTGCAGTGCCGACCAGTAGTCTAGTCATAACAATACATAACTTGGTTATAATTTTATTTTTATATAACAATCACAATGACTATGCAGTATGTCTTATTCAAGTTGTTGTCTATGCTGCTTAAAATATTATTAATAACAAATGGTTAGAGGCAGACCGTAAACACGACCGCAATTAGCTCATTAAGAAGCAACATTCTGCCTTGCTCGGGTAAGGGTATGGTTATTTTCATGAAACGGAAAGAACAGTACCCATCCACCTCCCTGGAATCCTACCCTGGCGGAAAGCGATGAGAAAAAACAAGAGGGAAAAAAGGAAATGATGGCAAACATCCAGATGTACATAGTTTTTTCCTTTTCTTCACCTAATCATGTAAATAATTTGTATTCTTCTAGTTCTACTTCTAGTCAGACCAGTTATAAAAAAACCTAATCATGTACATTTATAAACAATCTTTTTCTTCCTCTAGATAGTCATTTCAGAAATAAGAATTCTTGTGTTTGTACACCAACTCAGACTCTCTTTTGAACAAGAGAACAGAGCTGCTTGCTGCTTGCAATGATTGACATATAATGAACCTGATATAATTGCTATAACTGAAGTAAAACCCAAAAGATGGAGATTTGCTACATGTATACAGGAATCAGAAATAGCGTTGAACTTGAAAGTATTTGATATATTTCATAACCTAGAGAAAGACGTAAGAGGTGTGGCACTAGTGAAAAGCTCAATGAAACCATCTTTATGTGGACATCTGACTTCTGATTTCCAAGAATCAATATTTTGTTGTGGACTGCAATTGCAAATTGAACAGAGATGAAATCCTGAGCTGTGGCTATTGAACCCCTCCCCCCCCCCCCCCCCCCCTCTTCTTGTCGGAACCCGAAGCACATGTCATAATATCGTCTGCCATTTTGCCAAAGGCTGTCTGCAATTGACTGGCTAAGTATGCTTCATTCTCATTGGATAATGAATTTTCTTTAGCCAATCGTCTTGCTTGATACAAATGGCTATCCGATTTTGCGGAAGTGATGCTGACATCATGTCAAACTACTCGCGAGCGTGGTGATAGTAGGGCCTATCATTGTTGATGTAGCCTGCGTTGTAGGCCTAGAACCTGACTTGCGTTTTTTACAATGGACTGAAATAAACTGGGTGAGATTTTTTTTCTAAGCACAAGCACTTGCACGGCGGGCAGGTCGTCGAGTTCGCCACCTGCCCAACACTTACGACTACCTGCCCCGGGCAGTCGGGCAGCGGTTACTGTCCGACCCTGTCCAGTAGTTTTGTTTTGTCTCTTGTGAATAAAATAACATCACTTTACACTTGTCGCATAGTTGTTTGTTTGTTGTATAAACTATATTCTTATAATCTTAGTGAACATTTTCAATGAGAAGTATTTGGTCTACAAAAGGAGATACGTGAAAATGCTCCTTTGTCCTTTCATTTCTATGTTTCCAATTTTGAAAGTCGCCAGGCTTGGGTAGGCATAAACATAACCGGAGATTCAATGTGCAAGATTAAGGCCTAGTTAGTTGCAGTACAGTAGTTCTAGTTGCCCAGCAGCAGGATTAGGGTAAGGGTTAGTTTAGCCAAACCCCACAGATTACAAGTTGTTCATTGCAAACTAAAAGAGTGTCCAGAAGAGATGGAAGGAAGGAAATGAACTGACCATGTGGAAGGTGTTGAAGGCTGTGCAAGTAAAGAACCAGAGGCTGTTTGAATGATACTGATCAGAGTTGGGGTGGTGTTTTCGGTGGGGGATTTTGCTTGTGTGACTGCACGTCTGTTGAATCTTCTTCAGGCGGTTGGTGGTGGTGCATTTCTGGGCAGACTGGGCCCCTCAGTGTGGCCAGATGGACGAGGTGATGAAGGAGCTGGCCAGCGACATGCAGTATGTGGATGTCATCTTCCTGCGGGTAGGTAATCCATAATGGGTTCTGTGTACCTCACCGTAAAGTTGAAACCTCACTCCTTTTGGCTTTTGCGAATGTCACTCGTTACTGGGAATTCTAAGAAATAGTGATCGTTATAGTAGTTGTTACCTATGCAATTATATTTTGTTAAAACAATAGAAAATGAAATAAATTTCTCAGTACTGTAGCACTAGCAGTATTGAATTTCTTAGTTCTGACTGTAGGCATTAGCTTTCCTCTAAAGTTCTTTCTGTTACTGTTAGATTCCAGTTCTGTGAGGGTGGACAGTTATTATGTTGTTATCTCAATCTGGTCGTGTTGGTGTTATTTTTTGTTTGTTTGGGAGTTTCATTGTTCTTGGGTGGTGTTTTTGTTGTTGTCAGTTAGTTGGTTGGTGTGTGTGTGTGTGTGTGTCACTGTGTGTGTGTGTGCTTTTTTTTGCTTTTTTTCTTCTTCTTTTTTTTTTTGGGGGGGGGGGGGGTGAGTTGCAATTGTTGGTCTTTCTGATCAGATGATTTTTTGTTGTTTGTTTTTACCTGAATAGCACTATAGTATTGGATGCTTTGAAAAGAAAAGAGAAAGGAAGCTCTGATCTTCCATTAGTTCTGTTCTAAGTTTTTGGTTTAAGATAAACAAAACTGCTGTATTAAAAGTTTGGTTGATGGAATTATTATTAGTTTGTTTGCATTTTTTGTTTCATAAGTTTTACTTTTAGAAATTAGAGTACATATGTATGGCTTGGTTTTGAATAAACACCCTTTCTTATATGCTAGATACTCTTGCTAATATATTAATAACACAGCTCTAAGATGTGTTTCCAATGTTTTGTCTTCCTTGCTAATGAAATAACTTGAGCAATCAAACTGTTGCTCTGTGTGCATGTGTTATTTATTGTTCTTTGGGCATTTTGATGTTAAAGCAGCCGCAAAGTGAAAAGTTGCTTAATGTTTTCATGCGAATTTGTGTGTTTGTTCCTGGCTGGCTGGATGACTATCTATCTGGCTGACTATCTATCTAATGTTAGCACGATAGCGTTTGAACGGAGGGACCTGTCACCTATGACCCTCACATTTTTTGCATGCGGATAGAAGGTACTTTGGATATTTAGGCCAAGGTCAAAGATGAAGGTCAAGGTCATTAGAGACAAAAAATGTGTTCTAAGTGCTGTATGTCTGCTCAAACACATGAGTCGATAGGCTACGAGAGCTGATGGTAGAGTGACTTTCCCTGTTTTCCCAATTGAATTAGGCAAGATCACTCCCGCACACCTTGAAATTACTTCCCTTAATTATTTCCGAACAATTCCTATTCCTGCTGATTGATTTACAGGTGGCTGCTGAAGACCTTGCAGAGGTGTCTCAACAACATAATATTGTTGCTGTACCTACGTTCATTTTCTTCAAGGTAAGCCACATTGACTTCCCAGGTTTTATTGTTATTACCTATTGCCAATAAGAAGAACAGCATTTGACAATGTCTCTCCGTCAATGTTATATTTTATTGTAAAACATTCAGGATAAAAACACAAACAAAACAAGATAAAAACTTTTCCGAATGTTCAACTTGAATTGTCTTTGTCCAGGAACAGAATCCTTGACTTATGCTTTATTGTATATACAGTGGATAACTGATAACTCAAAAATACTGGATAACTCCCAATAATTTGTGGGTCCCAGTGTAATAATCTCTATGTTGAAAAGTCTTTTTAACTCAAAATAAAATTTAAGTCCCTTCAATTTTGACTTAAGCGATTTTTACTGTATATACATAGTGGTTCTCTGTGCAACACATGCATTCTGAAATTACTTTCATATTCACATACATGTGCACATATCCATGTTGATATTGTGTGCATATTCACTTGAGATTGTTTGCTCACACACACACACACACACACACACACACACACACACACACACACACACACACACACTGTCATGAAGCTAAAATAGCCTAACTCCTCATACGCACAATTTAAAGCAAAACAACTGAAGGAAACTCACAAACTCACTTTTAATTAATAAAACAAACGAGTAAAATAAAACAACTTTTGTACCAACACAGCAAAAATTATTACAAAGAGTATACCGGTAAATAATAAAATCAATTCACATTCACTCAACAGTATTCAGAGTTAATTAAAGTTTACTAATGAAGACAAATACTGGCCAGATTAACAAAATAATCCACTTAGTCGAGCAAAGTCTCAGAACTTCACGAGCCTAATTCAATTGCATATATATATATATATACTAACGAGTGATATCTAGTACTCAACTTCATGTGGAGGCACGTATGTTTCATAAACTTGTGTTAAAGACAGGCACAGCCTAAACAGATCCACTTCTTCTGCAGGTAAAGATGCTCAAATTTCACAGCATAAACAATTCCACTTCTTCTGCAGGTAAAGATGCTCAAATTTCACAGCATAAACAATTCCACTTCTTCTGCAGGTAAAGATGCTCAAATTTCACAGCATAAACAATTCCACTTCTTCTGCAGGTAAAGATGCTCAAATTTCACAGCATAAACAATTCCACTTCTTCTGCAGGTAAAGATGCTCAAATTTCACAGCATAAACAATTCCACTTCTGCAGGTAACGATGCTCAAATTTCACAGCATAAACAATTCCACTTCATCTGCAGGTAACGATGCTCAAATTTCACAGCATAAACAATTCCACTTCGTCTGCAGGTAAAGATGCTCAAATTTCACAGCATAAACAATTCCACTTCGTCTGCATGTAAAGATGCTCAAATTTCACAACATAAACAATTCCACTTCGTCTGCAGGTAACGATGCTCAAATTTCACAGCATAAACAATTCCACTTCTGCAGGTAACGATGCTCAAATTTCACAGCATAAACAATTCTACTTCCTCTGCAGGTTACGAGGTTCAATGTTCACAGCATAAACAATTCCATTTCTCTGCAGGTAAAGATGCTCAAAGCTCACAGCATAAACAATTCCACTTCTTCTGCACAAGATTTACAAAGTAGTTTTTGCTGGGAGACGGGGTGAGTGTTGGACAACCTTCTCCTCCCCTCTGGCCTCTCTATCTGACGTCTTAACACATTCTACCCCATCCGTGCAGCCGCATTTATCTTCCCTGGCCCAGCTGTGCAGAGAGCTTTGAGCATAACGATAAAAATGTTTAGAAAAATTGCTATAACTGTGAAACAATTCACTGTACTGTTTAAATATTTTACGTGTTATTGTCAAATGCATGTTTTAAAGGTTTACAAAGTTTCATGGAATTTGAAATGCGGTTTGTAGTTCTAAAAATAACTCTTTTACACACAAAAAACAGTAATAAAGAAAAGGTTTGTTCTTTATGCAATGATCGAAAGTAGAGCTTTCTACTTCACCTACATTCGCTAAAAACTCAATACAATCGCTATTTTTGTCATTATAATGGTCTTAAATCAATCCAAAAACAATTTTACTTGTCGTTTTATGACTCGGACACAACAGATATCAACCCATCATCGAAACAAATCGGTACAAATACAAGAAATCTGCTCCAAAATCAATAAACTCTAAGCATGACTGGAAAGGAAGTGTCTGTAAACAGGCTAAAGCTACCAAAGTGAACAATTTGAGGATGAGAACCAAGCTAGACGCTTCAGTTTGAAGATGGGTTTGTATTACGAGTTAACTCGTAAACAGGCAGATATGGTTGGTGTGAGTTTACGAGTATACTCGTAAATGGGGTAGAATGAGTTAATCTTATGATCTAATTTTTCTGACGTAAAGGAGAACTTACGTCATTTATATTTAATGAAAATGATAAAAGCTATTCCCAGTCAAATGCAAAAAAAAAGATCCTACATACTTGACACACACACGCGCGCGCGCACACGAAAAATGAAAAATAATAGATACATAATGTTATGCATGTATGGGCTATGAAGTATAAGGAAAATGATCATAAATCATTGCAGGAAACTCAGCAAGTGGACAGAATTGATGGGGCTAAGGCTGCAGAGCTGACCCAGAAAGTGGGGAAGCATGCCTTTGCTGTGCCCCTCAAAGGGCCTCTGCCACAGGCCACACAGCCCCCTAAGGCACAGGTATGGTAGTTTGAATTGCATGCAGCGCCACAGTTGTGCCTTGAATTCACTGTAATATTTGTGTGCCCAGAAAACCAAAAAGATGTAGCATGTTTGGGGAAAATATGTGCATAAACGATGCATACATAATCTCATGTTTATCATTGTCGCTCTAAGTAAGCTTACTGTTTGTACTTGTGCATATATACAGGGCTCCCAGGGACCCCCATTTGGGGGTCTATGAAGCACTAAAATTCTAAAGGACCCTCTAAAAGAATGTGCAGGGGGTCCCAGGGATGCACTAGAAACATTATTTGTTAGCAAATCCCACCTCTAAGACCCTCTATGCTGTAAGTGAAGGAGTCCCAGGGACCCCTTGTTTTGTGGGACGATTGGGAGCCCTGATATATATACATACAGAGTTTCTGAAAATGTAGAGATTGTGGGTATTTACGCACTAGACCTCTCAAATCACCCCCTAAAATATCAAACCATGCTTGAGATTCACCCTTTAAAATCTCAAGTAGTAGGGGGTGAGATGGTGCATTAAAATGATGATTAATGCGTCAACAAAGTTGTTACTTTTCAGTAAGCCAATGATGATGCTCATATTTCAATCGTCTGCTAGGCAGTCAACAAGCTGGAGTTACATGTCTAAAGTTCTACAAGATTGTGCAGAAAGCCCTAATCATTGAAAGCTCATTGCTCATTGGCAGACCCTTTTATCAGACCTCAATAAAAATGGTTTCATACATTTGACATTCCTTTGATCAACATCGCTCTTAAAACTTATCCCAAGTTTTCGTCTTGACCCTTTAAAATTTAAAACTAGGGGTGAAGATGCCCCTTAACTCAATCACATCCTTCCGCATAAATATATGCGATATGTGACATCATCACTGATGAATCACCTAATTGTATGCAGAAGAAATGCAAAACTGTCAGCCTGATGAATTCAAGGGAAGTAAATCTGTGTGTACACCATAGTTTGGTCATTTCTAAATGTGTTTCGCTCCCCTAGACCACATTTAGGCATCTTAATTTGCGTTTGTAGTGGGGAAACCAATTTCTGTAAAAGGTTTTTCTATAAAAAGTCTGAACTGCCGTTTCCCTATGTCTAAGCCTGAAGTAAAAGCCCGTAATCCTCTTTCATTTCTGTGTTTGTTTATGCCTGTTTTGTTTGAGTGTATGGCGGGAGTGATTTCTTGAGATTAAAAAAAAATTCTAAATCATGCAATTTCTAGGTTTGTGATTGAGTTAATAAAACTGTAAACAGGAGGTGAGCGTACCCCTTAAGAAATTCAAAAGCAAGAATAAGGAACCGTGATATATGTTTGTCCATTGTGTCTGTTTGTATGAGTGTATATATATATATACGTTTTGTTCAGGTCTACCTGTTTTTATAAGTGTCCTCAGTATTATTTCGACTTCTGTAAGAATGTTTCTAGTATAATTTGTTTTTTTGGCAATTTTGTATTTAAAAAAAAATCAAACCTATAAGTAAAATGTGAAAAACAATTAAAGCTGAGTAACTGATTTACTCATTTCAGGATCTGAACAGTCGTCTAAAGCAGCTGATCAGCTCTGCCCCTGTCATGTTGTTCATGAAGGGAGATCCAGAACAGCCCAGGTGCGGTGAGTATCATTTTACGAAAAAGAAAATGTATTTAACTTCCTCCGACCTAGTACAGGTACATATGGGACATTTGTAAATGTAAAGATAGTGGGTCGATCCTGGAGGCTCTGCCATGCCAGGAAAGACCCAGATTTGTTTTATGTACTAACAAAAACAAATTATCATTTTATTTTGCACAGGAGTCAATGTGCACAGCCATATTTCTATACTCTTTTTTTTTTTAAATAGAAACTGCACAAAGAGCATTTCTGTTCATATTTTTTTTAAACATGCAGGCAGATTTCTTCTTTCTTTCTTTTCAACTTTGTTACAGTTTAGAGCTTTGTTAGTTTGGGTTTATAGGCAAGAATCACATTTCTGCTCGTAATGGAAGATAATTTATGACAGAAAAGATCACAGGCAACTGCTCTTGCAATTAACATATCGCCGCCCACATGCAATACAGACGTAAGTCGAAAGACGTCACTTCACTTGAGAAGCAAAAAACTGATTATTTCGGTCATTTCAAGTCAAATTGCTTCAGATGTTTTCATACGGCTTTATTTCGAGCCATCAAATAACTTTGTCACTTCAGTTTTTCAAATAAATCACGACTTATTTAAGTAATATTGAAATAAGAAATTTTGCCCACAAATCATGGTTTTAGACTGAGAAGAAAATTAATTTTAGTCCAAAATGAAGCATTGTTGAGAATAATACCTTGGCACTCCAATACGCCCTCCAATATATTTTTAGATGCAAAATAATAGGAGAAAATGTCAAAAGTATTTGTTGATTTGACTCAATGAATGTTGCTTTCTTATTCTAGTATATGCAAAGATCTCAAAATCGAAAAAAATTAAAGCTATTTTAAGGCGATTTTAAAGCTATTAGTTTTCGCTAAAGGCAAATGTTTTGTTTATCGTCTTCTGAAATTATGACGTTGAAAAGGTAAACTGACGTCAAATGACAAACAATTGTGTTTTGTGGAAGCTTTTTCAACAATATTATTTTGATCACAGCGTCGTTCTCTTTTGGAATTGCGGTTCATGAAGTTGGTGAGTCTTATACTATGTATAAGCAAAAAATCTCAAAATCGATAAAAATTGCGTTACGTCTGTATTGCATGCGGGCGGCGATATAATAATCTCCCCTACTATCTGCCCTATGGTCAAAAATGCGAAGATTTATCTGGTTTATCTTTTGTTAGTCTGATCGGCTTAAATGAAGGCATGAAAACAAGTAAGCCCTCTTTGTTATTGTCGCTATTGTTTTGTTAAGTCATTTTTGTTCTCACTAATTTTGCACTTTGACTGAAGGTGTGTTTGCTTTTGGCAGGTTTCAGCAAAAAAACAGTACAGCTTCTGAATGAACGAAATGTGAAGTACAGCACCTTTGACATTCTCACAGATGAAGAGGTCAGACAAGGTCAGTGCAAGCTGAACGTCTCATGTTTATGTTTGCTTGTGAAAAATAGGTTTGTTTCTTTATCCCTCTTGATGTGGATTTTTAGATTAATGTACTTGTGGAATGGTAGTGATTCAAAATGTTGAAAAACTGCAGTGTTTAAGCTTACCATAGACATACATGTACATGTGCGCGCACACACTCACACACACACACACACACACACACACAACTCTGAAAGAGTCCATTTTAAAATGTGAAGATAGTGGGTAGATCCTGGAGGCTCTGCAATGCCGAGAAAGACACACACACACACACACACTCACACACAAACACACACACACACACACACACACACACACACACACTTCAAACATCATAACACAATGATTTTTTCTTTAGCTTACAAATTTAAGTCACTGTCAATTAGAAGCACTAATGTGATATCTCACTCAGGTGAACCTTGATTGTTCCTCTCCTGCCATTTTATTTCACCAAAACGTTTTGAAATGTTGTGATCATAAACCCAGCATGGGCTCTTTCAGTGTTGTGTGAAATGTTGGAAAGAAAGGCCAAGCTTTTTTGTGGGCAGGCCTGAAGACGTTCTCTAACTGGCCGACGTACCCCCAGCTGTACGTGAATGGGGAGCTGCTGGGAGGGCTGGACATACTGAAGGAGATGGCAGAGTCTGGGGAGCTGGCTGATGCCTTGCCCACACAGGAGGACCTGGACACCAGGTACTTAATCCTCTTTACCGCCGCGAACATTTTAGCAAAATACTGTATGTAATGCATGGACTATACGGCGACACTTTTTTCCAGACTGAGACCCCCCCCCCCCCCCCCCCCCCCCTGCAACTTGTAATATGGCTGATGATCTACTAAGAAAGTGTTCAGGCAAAATCAGAATTTTGAGTAAAATATGGGATTCTGTGCCTTATTGGCCTCTGCAACTAGGGTTATTAACGCCCTTGACAGTGAGAGTGAATCCCTTTTTGGTCAGTGCTGACAAGGGCATTCACTCTTGCGAAAGGCAGCCATTTAGTGGCCTCAAATAGGGTTATTGGTGAGTGTTATGCCCTTGTTTGGTCAGTGCTCAACCATCTTCCCTCACCCACCAAGGGCATTCACTCTTGCAAAAGGTGTTCTTTGCAGTAGCCAATAGTTCATACAATACCTTAACCTTTATTAGCCGATGTCGTGGGGCCTGTTCCTTCTTGGCTGAACCGTGGGATCTAATGATCTAACTCAAACACGGGTAACTAAAAAACACTGGATAAGTCACAATAATGTTTGGGTCCCAGTTAAATAATCTTTATGTTGCAAAGTCTTTTTAACTCAAAATATTGGCTGTCTCAAAATAAGATTTTGGTCCCTCCAATTTCGACTTAGCCAATTTCTACTGTACATGCAATCAATCATGGCAAAGTAAATGTTCTCACTCTGATAAAGTGTGTGTGTGTGTGTGTGTCACTGTGTGTGTGTGTGTCAAAGTCAATGTCAAAGTCAAAATTTTATTTCCAGATGGACATCGAATAAGCATTACATTATGCTTTTTTGCATCAAGTCATCCATAACAAAACACACTGTGTGTGTGTGTATATGTGTGTGTGTGTGTTATTGGTGGTTTCAGACTAAAGAAGCTAATAAAGCAAGCCCCTGTGATGCTGTTCATGAAGGGCAACCCTGACACCCCACGCTGCGGCTTCAGCAAGACCATAACCCAGCTCATGAACGAAGCAGGGTCAGTGTGTGTTTGTGTGTTACGTTATTCTTGTTGTTGTTGCTGCCTGTCTGTCGTTTCCGACAATGACTGCCGTATAACAGTGGGGGCAGCTACTGTTCCGGCGGGCTGGGCTACAATTTGTTTATAGTGGAGAAGCCTTGCCCAGGATACATCGCCCACTCACTCGGCCAAAGGGATTTGAGGACGAGAGTTGACGTTGGGGAAGGTCCCCCAAGGCCAACCAATCCCATTGGCTGCAGCACTAGAGCCGGTGCAAATGCCCCCTTAGTTAGAGAGTCATGGTCTTCAACGAAAGACTAAGCTGTACCATGAGAAAAACATATATAGTACAGCTCTCATTTACTATTGGCCCTCTCTACAGGCTAATGCCAACAAGTGTTAAAAACCATGTAAAAGGCCCAATTTTACGTTATTGAATTATCTCTCTATATTCCATTGTATGGATGTTTGGCCGTGCCTATGTTTCTTCTTTTGAAAGGACATTCTTTGTTCTCTGTTGAAACTGTCTAGGGCTAGAGTTAGTGTCAGGCCAAGATAGGTTACGTGTTCATATAGTCTCAGGCCAAGATAGGTTATGTGTTCATATTGTCTAGGGCTAGAGTTAGGGTCAGGCCAAGATAGGTTACGTGTTCATATTGTCTAGGGCTAGAGTTAGGGTCAGGCCAAGATAGGTTACGTGTTCATATTGTCTAGGGCTAGAGTTAGGGTCAGGCCAAGATAGGCTACGTGTTCATATTGTCTAGGGCTAGAGTTAGGGTCAGGCCAAGATAGGTTACGTGTTCATATTGTCTAGGGCTAGAGTTAGGGTCAGGCCAAGATAGGCTACGTGTTCATATTGTCTAGGGCTAGAGTTAGGGTCAGGCCAAGATAGGTTACGTGTTCATATTGTCTAGTGTTAGAGTTAGGGTCAGGCCAAGATAGGCTACGTGTTCATTGTCTAGTGTAAGAGTTAGGGTCAGGTTAAGGTTGCGGCTGTAATCGGTGTAAAGGAGAATAGAGCTTCTTTTATGTTAAAAACAGATATGTTGAAACCCAGACATGCTTCTACTATTCATGCTTGTGCTCACATTAGTGTGATTATCCTTTATGACAAATCCACCTCAAACCACTTGGTTTAAGCAATTTTATTCGAATACATCAATAATGAGGTTAAGGGGAGTAACAACAAGCAAATACTTATGACTTACCCCTTCACAATGCATAATCAACAATTTACGTGACCGAAGGTGATCAATTCTTACCATAGAAGAAAAACAAACCGCATTGACATCAACGTAAGAAGTATTCAATGCAAAACAATGTTTTCTGGTGTGTGCATGTGTGTGTGTGTGAGACAGACAGACAGAGAGGATAGAGCCTGTGTGCATTAGTGCACATGTGTAGATGGTACGAAGAAATTGTTCATCAGTATTGAATGGTTGTTTGCGTTTCTCCAGGGTGAAGTATGAGACGTTTGACATTCTGACGGATGACGAGGTGCGGCAGGGCCTGAAGAAGCTGTCCAACTGGCCCACCTACCCACAGCTGTACGTCAACGGGGAGCTGCTGGGGGGCCTGGACATTGTGCAGGTGATGGTCGAAATACACGTTGTTATTTTTCACTTTTCCCCCATGGCAACTGGCCCACCTACCCACAGCTGTACGTCAGCGGGGGGAGCTGCTGGGGGGCCTAGACATTGTGCAGGTGATGGTCAGAATGCACGTTGTTATTTTTCACTCCCCCCCCCCCCCCCCCCCCCCCCCATGGCAACACCAGACCTGTTTACTCTACTCTTTTCGAGTAGTATTCTACTCAATTTGGACCTCTACTACTCTTCGAAATTGAAAAAAATGCTCTAATTACTCAATTTAAGTGAACATTATTTGATGGTTTAATGAAGAGGACTACTCATTTCACACCAAAACTACTCATTTCAGCTCTCCAGACTACTCAAGACTTGTGTAGGGGGTAACCAGGTCTGCAACACAGTGATACGCTAGTAATATCATTGCTAGTATAACACTGTGTTGTCATGGGGAAAAGAGTGAAAAATAGCAACATGTGTGTTGACATGAAGGAGACAGATGGTTTCTGAGCTGCTTTATTTTAAATGTCTTGTTACTTAACTCATTCCATGCTGGCCAGTTGCTTCCCTTTGCAAGCGTTCTGTACTGGCCGATTTGCATAGGTTGCCAAAAAATTATTTTCTAAATAATGGTAACAGATACAAACGTGACATTTTGGCAATATGTACACAATATACAGGACTAACACCTGCAACAGTTTCAAAGCATCCACTTGATTAGTTTTGATTTGTGATATTTTAAAATAAATGCATGTTTTGTCAAGCCAGGCACACTCATAATAGTGAAAATATAATTTTAAGGTCCCAAAATAGCCTACAGCCAGCATTTGTCGTACCCTTATATTTAATTCACTACTTGTGGCGGTGCCATAGCCGATGAGGTTTAACTGAGGCGTGGTCACCGCTACAGCTATCTGTATTGATTTTTTTAAATCGGGACTTTACTGCCTCCGTCCATTGCCTCCAGTATTGTTCCAACCATATTTGTATTTACAAATGTCCCATATGTGTCTGATTCAGACCAAGAGGACGTAAAACTCCATTTTCTCTCTTAGCCTACAGCCAGCCAGTGAGTGTCGAGAAGCATGAATGAAGCCCTCTGAGCCACTTTGAAGCACGCATGACTGTTAACCTATGAACTATGAATTTTTAAAGTTCACATGCGATATCCCGTTACCTTAGTAACGAGGCGTTGTGCGCATGCCCTGCGACGAGAGCGCAGGTTAGCATAGAAAGAGTTAATGTCAAGCAAATAAACCATTTGCTTTTGACGTATAGGCCCAGGTCCCTGCATGCACGTGTACATGTGTGTGTTTTCTTGAGGGAATATTATGTCTGTATACATGCTTGTGAAGGTTATTTTTATTGCATTTATGAAAGAGAGAGAGAAAGAAAGAAAATTCTATGGCATTTATAAAAGAGAAAGAGAGCGAAGGGTGGGGTAGGTAGCCTTTAAGGCCATTCTTAACCAAGCCAACACTTGGTTTGCCAACTGTGTTTGACAACACTTCCAACTAGTTTTGCATCTGAATCGCACCAACACATGTTGGGGAACATTTTCTGCGGGGTTGGCAAACCAGGTTGGCACACAGGTATTTGGTTTTCAAGCTGTGGTTTGGGAACCTCTGTGTTCCTTCGTTTTGATTGGTCGAACTCTTTCATGTTGAAGATTCCTTTCGTGACGTATGCATATCATTAACCGGCGCGGTTAAGAGCCACAACCTGTGTTAGCCCACATTGCTGTTTCCAAACTAGTTGTCCAACACTCTATTCGTATGCAAAACCTAATCCACCGAACATGTTTACCAACCAGAACTACGTCTGGTTAAGAACAGGCTTTACGCAGCTTTTCATAATCAGCAGGGCTTAATGAACTCAATGTAGAGAGTGTTTTATCTTTTGCTAGTGTGGATTTTAACGGTTTTC
Source organism: Phymorhynchus buccinoides (assembly GCA_017654935.2). NCBI lineage: Eukaryota > Metazoa > Mollusca > Gastropoda > Neogastropoda > Raphitomidae > Phymorhynchus > Phymorhynchus buccinoides. Next base: position 52,636,572 of record CM065683.1, on the reverse strand, counting down.
CATGTTTGTTTCAGGAGATGAAAGAAACTGGTGAACTGCAGGATGCACTGACGACATCCTGACTGAAATGAAACAAGATCTCGCAGCTATTCCACCAGGCTGTCCCTGTTTGGTTGAGATGATGAATGTTGATATATGAAAACAAGAATTGGTAGCGTAATCAGTTTTTGTTATTCTTCAATGTTGTATGTTCAGCTACATTTTCCTTCTTCTTCTTCTTTCAATAAGTATCCTCCTTCAACATTTTGAAGATTATGACACTATAACAGGGGGCTTCCGTAAATATTGCAATCCAAATGAATGGCTGCCCAGATGGTCAGCTACAAGGGGACAAGGAAGGAAGGGGGGGGGGGGGAGCGATTGGGGAGGGGGGGGAGCAGGGAAGGATGGGTTGGGACTGGGACTGGGGGAGGGGGGGGGGAGGGAGGAGGAGGAGGGGTTAGATCCGGGCTTTGAATTCCTCCACTGAGGCTGATGTTGTTGCCTCAGATGGAAGACAATTCCATTCCGCCACAACCCTCAGAAAGAATGAAAACTTCCAGTAGTTCGTCTTGCATGATGGTAGTAAATAGGCTGCGGCATGCATTTATCTTGATTGTCGGGTTGGTGGATGGGGGAACTGGCCTATGAGGAGTGTTGATGGCCACCTCTCCCTGATGAAACTTGAAGTAGGTGGCCAGCCTTGCAGATCACCGCCTGTCCTTGAGCGGGGGCCACTGCAGCTGAGACATCATGTTGTCGTCACTGAATGTCTGACGATGCCGATTGACAACCCAGTGTGCTGCGTGGCGTTGAACCCTCTCAATTTTGCCGTTCTTGGCCGTGTGTGGATCCCAGACAGGTGCGGCGTATTCCAGGGAATACTTGCTGAAACTGTCATCAGCGATGTACTGATTGTGGGGTTTTGCCATCAGCTGCCTCATTTGTTTGTACCAACCATGTCTGTATGGACATGTATAGTTTGTATTTTTGCATCCATTTATGCCCCTGGATGCTTTAACGTAACGCTACGGGAATTCCCCAATACCCCCCAATGTGTTCATAGCGTAAGTCGCCGTGACCTTCAACCTGGTACTTTTCCGTCACGTGCTGACCGCGTGAAAGTGTGTAGAATGGACCAAAAACTTCGTAGCATCCTTGAGACAGACCAATGAAACTGCTTCTAGTATTATGGGATAGTAATTCGTGTCCATTCATAGACGAGGAGCTAAAACTGCATGCGTGTCAGTGTAGCAAAGCGTGGGTACCAAATTTGTCGTCTGCTCGAGCACTGCTGTGTGTGATTGTACGGATTTCTCGGCATTTCGGAAGATGAGTAGGATAATATTATTAAAGAAATGGAAAAATATAACCATGAAGAGTTAGAAGAAGGGTCAGATGTGGATTTAGCAGGTGGTGTAGAGCAAAACGTTAGCAATTACGAAGTCTAGTCAACACTCAGCTTGCATCGCGTCAAACAAAATGGCGGACTAGGTACGGCATGCCAGGATGCCATCATTTCGAGAACCAACTGGCCCATACACGCATTTTCAAACACTGCGGCCCCTCTCTATTATTTATTTTTGTTTTATCCCACCCATTCTTCAAAACAGCAGCAGACAAAGCAAACAGATGTGCAACACACAAGCAAGTAAACAAAGGTCCACACTTGACCCACTTTTGTGGGTCATAGCAGACGATACTATAGGCCTAGGCCTACATGATTTGGGGAATCAAGCGACAGTGACAGTCCGTCCTTGGCCTACATCACTGCTCGTTTGTCAGCTAATTCTCTGTTATTGCAAGAATTAGTGTTTTTTGTGACTACCATGACACAGCAGTAGAATGTATGGAGGGTGGAGGGTAGGGGATGGGGGTGGGGTATGCACACCTGTATGATGGGGTGACACCAATGACACAACGACAGTGGTGGTACACACTGTGACTTATCACTGTACAGCTCTGATTGAGTGTGTGTATGTGTTTTATAAAGTGTATTACAGTGTGTGGAAGTGTATACAAACAATGTACAGTTGTGGTTTGAACTACATCCAAATAGGTTTTATTGGTGACAGTTGACAATTTTCTGTGTCACTCACTGGATTAGCAGTATGAACTGAAGTGATGGACAGAGTACAGACTAGGTGAGGTAGGCTTCAGCTTTCATTTTCACCCTAGTAACGTGCATGTTCATGAATAAACTGCATGTCAGTGTGCTGTTTTACAATGTTAACCATAATATGTGACACATTTGGTGACATTTAGTTGACAATGACACGACACTTCACTCTGAGACACACAAAACACACTTCACACCTGCGAACAAAGCCTCATGACCACACATGCAAACTTTTATGGCTGTAGACATTTATTTCTAGCAATGGTGAAGCATAAACCACACTAACCCATTTTGGGCTACATTTGCCAAAAGAATATGAAATCTAGCAGAAGTTTGGTCTCAAACAATCCGAATATAAGAGGGTTAAAGTTTCAGTTGCTTTGATAGTTTTACCGTGGGTTTTTTTTTCTTTCTTAATTTGATTTGCAGGCTTTAGAGTTACGGTAGTGTTTTATTCTTCTTGTCATGTTTTCTGCAGTTTATAATTTTAGAAAAACAACAACAGTATTCTATTATTGGTCTTTTTATGTATTAATGTTGTGGTGAATTTTTGTTCACAGTAATTATTAACAAGCAAAACCTGGAACAGTGTGGACTGAGTATTTGCCTGAGAACATAATGATATGGTATGATACCATATTCCATTTGGGTTGATACTGTCTACAGTTAGGAATCATTTTTCTTTTAATATTGATATCTGTAGCATTGTAATTTGCATTGAGGTGTTAAAACCATCTTTCTCATACTTGTTTTTAAAGAAATGATGGTGGGGGGGGGAGTAGGCATAGTAGGAAGCGTGATAAACAAGGAGTAATAAACTTACAGAAGAGACATAGAAACTGCTTAGGGTTTGGCGCTTAGTTGAGGAAGCTGAAGGAAAGTTCAGAGAAGTACGGAGCAATTTGACAGCGCAGCACCTCAACATCTCAACACAGAATGACTGGTGGAAGAGAGAAAGAATTTAGTCAGTGGGCTGATTTGTCAGATGTATTTTATGTTTTCTTTTTCAATCTTCTTCTTTTGAGATGTACTAAATGTACACAGAATGGACAGTGACGGTTTTCAGAATATACCTTTAGCTGTCAAATCCTTTGACTATTACTATTAGCACAGCGAGTAAGTATTTGACTGAGGGCAATGCGGAAATAAAGTCTGATTCAGTAAATTCCAGGTAATTGAATTTTAGAAAGGCATTTTGTATGCCAGTCTGTCGCTTCTCACAATGGCTTCAAGATACCAAAGGTTGCAGCTGTCTTTCTGGAGGGCTGGGATGAAATTTGTTTTTAATGGTGATTTGGATAATATAGTCTAAATCTTAAGAATATGCATTCTGCAAAGACAACAGATTTTGTCATTTACCATGTGTTCAACACTGTGCAATTGTTCCTTTGCGACAGGGTTTTTGTCAGATCCTGTCAGATTTCAGAGTACCAAACAAAGCATGATTGATTAAAATGTGCCTGATCTGTAAGACTCGTGTCAAGGAGTATGTATGTGCAAGGAGAGTGGATGTGCATATGTGCATGGAGGATGAATGCTTACAGTGTATTTGATCTTTAGTTTTTTGCTTGGCATTTTCTCCTATGTTACATATCGTCAGTGAAATCAAAGATTCTAAAAGGGTAAGATGGACCACTTAAGAGTTACGGCGAACCGGGCTGATAGAGTTATCGTTAGTGGGAACAGTACACCACACACAGTGGAGGCTATCTAAAAACTCAGACTGGAATTTGAACGCAGAATTCAACTGGCTTATCGACGTGTAAATGTGTACTGTTTTTAAGGGACATAACCAGTGTTTCTGTCCTCACTACTCATATAGGGAAACGAGACCTTATGTTAGTCTTTTCTTTTCAGTGTCTGGTGAAATTCAGAAACCTCATCTCTGTTTGTGGGGGTTTTGAGTTAGATACATAGTCAGCTCTCTCATTTTCCCCGCCACATTCCAACAAAAGCTTGTATCTCTAACAACTTTCTATCTGGGGTAAATGAGGTTGTGTAAATAGAAGTAAGTCCCAAATTCAGATCTACTTAAGGACAAAAACCTCGTATCTTCATTCTTTTCAAGTATTACAACAACAACAACAAAAATTTTAGCAAAACGCAGGACTAAACTCGCAATGTCATGGAACAACATATTCATCATAGTTAATAACTTGTGGTAAATGCGGTTAATTTTTTTAAGTTTTTTTCATTTTTCTCAAAGCTACCAAAATCGAGATACAACATTTCTGAATTTCACCGACGATATGTGTAAGCTGTTTAACAGACTCCAGGGATCACCTCAACAGCCGAAGCAATTGAACACTATGGTACAAATGCACCAGCTAGGGATGAGAACCTTACGTGTGTGACTGTTTTTGATTACCCCGCCACGTGCGCAGCCACACTCCGACTTCGGAGGAAACGAGGATATAAATATTAAAAGAAGAAGAGAGTATTGGAATCATACAAATTTTTTTTAAAAAGGATATAAAGATTAATTGCATTTAAATTACATGTACTTTTTTTTTTATAAAAGAAGAACAAATAGTTTTATGTGTTCAACATCTGACACAAAAACAGGACAAGTACACATACTTTTTTTTTTTTTTTTTTTTTTTTTTAAGGATTTATTTTTTCAGTTATTATTTTATATAATTTTAGCCATTCTGTTTAACAAATGTAAATTTTCACAAGGGTTATGCGATTTCCCTTTACACACATGTTGCATACATTGTCCTGAGCAAGGACAGCGTGGGAAACACCATCTACACGACGGAGGGTAGATGCAGTGGTCATTTAAAGTCCGGCAGATTTCAGATCTCATTACTTTTGACGCTTTTATGGTTTCTTACCGTAGCTGCTTCACTCCTCCCCGGCGACGTCATTGCACGGCCTATAATGACGCACAAGTACTGCTTTGTACTGCATTTTGTGCCTTATAAAAAATGTATGGTTGCTGGCTTATGTCAAAACTGTAGGTGTCTGAATTTATTTTGTTACAAAGTTTACTGAATGTGTACAGTTTTCTTCAGTTTTATTAGGATTCTACCCTTCAGGTAGAACACTATTGCATTTGTAAGGTTTTTTTCTCCTCCTTTTTCTGCCCCTTTTTTTGGTCCGATTTGGCTGAGATTTTCAGGAAAGTTGCGGGGCATTAAGTGATTGCCAAATTAGTAATATTAAATCATTTTGCCAAACATTCTGCGAAATATGGCCAAAAAACTGCAAAATCGGCACACATTCAATCTTCATTAACTCAAAAACGGCTGAACAGATTTCGTTCATATTTTCAGACTTTGCTCTAAAGTTGATTTGCAACATTTACGGTAGATTACTGAACCGAAAGTATGAACCGGAAGTGCCCTAGCTATGGTCAGACAGCTTTTATTTGGTTAACAGACTAGCCAAAACCAGAAGTGACGTCACAAAACTAACTATTGGATTTTGTAACCCTTACTCTGGCCCAGGTCTGAAAGGAGTTTGTTGATGATAATTTTATGTTAAATAGTTTGGAAGTTTTCCAGTTGATGTAAATTGGGTTGCGTCACTTTAATTTATTTCACTGCCATGAATAGATACAATAACACAAACTATCCTTATTGCAAAAGGCCCTATCTTAAGGCAATTCACAGTTGAACTTGCCTGCAAGGAAGACGTCTTGATATGCTTAACCTGATGTAGCATGAAGAATAAATTGGAATTACTGGCATGCCTGACATCAATTGTTTATGTTCATAACATGGTGCCTATTCCATGCAACTCCCTTTCAAAGTGCATAAGGAAGAGCCTCCCTAACAGAATCACTCACCAAGTAAATATTTTCTCTCGTCTACATCATGATCCTGCCCTTTGTTTCCTTCTGAAATATATATTCGCTACAGTCGTGCATCCAGCCTCAGTGAGATTAGATTGAATGGTGTCTTGACGGTGTAAAACGGAAGGAGATGGGTATAATGCTACTTGTTTGCCATTAGTTATGCATGTAAAGCGAAACTTAAGCTGATCGAATGAAACAGGTTCATACAACGTGTATGTTTGAAAGACAGTCTCTGGTCCTTCACTATCTGACCCCAACTCCAAGGGTGAACCCCTCTCACTGCATGTCCATTAGCCTATTAAACAGGTTTGGCAATAATGGTGGGACGATATTGGTGGATTTCTGTTCTTTACATTAGACTATTGGTTCTCTGTAATTCTCTGTCTCTCACCATCTGTGTCTGTCTCTGGCTCTCTCTCTCTCTCTCTCTCACACATTTTGTAAAAATAGGCTTCACCTAATCTTCACCCTTGAAAATAGTTTCATGTTCAGTGTTCTCTATGTCTCTGTCTCTCTCTCTTTTTTTTGTTTCTCCCCCCCCTCTCTCTCTCGCTCGCTCTTTGTGTGTCTGTCTGCCTCTGTTTCGCTCTCCCTCTCTCTCTCTCTCTCTCTCTCTCTCTCTCTCTCCTCTCTCTCTCTCTCTCTCTCTCTCTCTCTCTCTCTCTCTCTCTCTCTCTCTCTCTCTCCCTCTCTCCCTCCCTCCCTCCCTCTCTCTCTCTCTCTCTCTCTCTCTCTCTCTCTCTCTCTCTCTCTCTCTCTCTCTCTCTCTCTCTCTCTCTCTCTCTCTCTCTCTCTCTCTCTCTCTCTCTCTCTCTCCTGTGTGCAAGTGTAGATTTATAATTGCACATTGATATTTTGGTAGGTAAAAGGTTTGGGAATTGGTAAAGTTTGCATGACAAATATGCTGGAAATCATGCAAACGTTCTCCCTGACGGTAAACGAGTTCTAAAGAAAACACAGATGACTGAACTGCATCAAGCTGACTGCATGTTGAGTCAACGTTGCATCAATATTCAAATTTCATTTGTACCTTTCTAAAGTCGAATTGTCTTTCTTCTTTCTTTCCTTCTTTTTTTATTACAAATAACAAGACTGTACAAGTATAAGTAAAAGAAGTGAAAAACACAAAATGCTGGCTTATTCTGCATTGAATATGCACCTATTAATCAAAATAAAGAGCATTAATAAAAGAACTTAAGAAACAGAACAAGATATGATAGTTTTCATGTCGATCAGTTGACTGAGGCTATGGCAGTTGTAATACAGTTTTATTCATTCAAGATGCACAGACAAATGTGCAGGCCCTCGTCACAATTTTAAAGCACGCTACTTCATGTAGAATTAGAGCACAAGCTATATTTTTTTCTGTCACATGTCAATGTAATGTAGTCCATAAGATGCTTAGGATTTACTGTGCTGGAAAAAAATATTTGCACCCTTGCTGGGAATGGTGATTTTGGCTCTACATGAGCAGACTAGCCCATTGTGTGACTCGTGATTGTAATGAGCTTAGAGCTTGGTCTGGTTTTTATGACAGGCACATAACATTGCATGTAGCAAGACATAATTGTACATTAGATAACCAATAAAAGCTAAATTGTAGTTGGATTCGCAAGTGGTAATAGCGGTATTATAGCGGCATTATAGTGACGTCACAAAGGGTCCTGTTTCTCACAGAAACTACCAGCTGCGAAGGTGTTTCCCATCAATTTATGTTAGGGGAGGGTCTAAGGTACATGTGTGCCAAAGGACATGGCTTAAACCTAATTTGAAATTTGCCATTCGTATTATCCCATTGTTTAATTACAAATAACAAGACTGCATAAGTATAAGTAAAAGAAGTGACAAACACAAAATGCTGGCTTATTGGGCATTGAATATTTTATATTATGCACCTATTAATCAAAATAAAGAGCATTATAGAAGAACTTAAGAAACAGAACAAGATATGCTAGTTGTCATATCGATCAGTTGACTGAGGCTATGGCAGTTGTAACACAGTTTTATTCATTCAAGATGCACAGACAAATGTGCAGGCCCTCATTGCCATTTTAAAGCACTCTACGTCATGTAGAATTAGAGCACAAACTATTTTTTGTTGTTGTCACATATCAATGCAATGTAGTCCATAAGATGCTTAGGATTTACTGTGGAAAGAAATATTTGCACCCTTGCAGGCAACGGTGATTTTGGCTCTACATGAGCAGACTAGCCCATTGCGTGACTCGTGATTGTAATGAGCTTAGAGCTTGATCTGGGTTTTATGACAGGCACATAAAATTTCATGTAGCAAGTCATAACTGTACATTATATAACCAATAAAAGCTAAATTGTAGTTGGATTCGCAAGTGGTAATAGCGGTATTATAGCGTATATAGTGACGTCACAAAGGGGCCTGTTTCTCACAGAAACCACCAGCTGCGAAGGTGTTTCCCATCATTTTATGTTAGGGGAGGGTCTAAGGTACATGTGTGCCAAAGGATTTTGCTTAAACCCTAAGTGAAATTTACATTTAATATTTTACAACAAGCGGGATGACTATTTGTTTTACTATTAACTACTATCAGGATTTTATTTAAACATATTTTATCATTGAGAAGAAGCAAGCACACTTGATGACAATTTTCCCGGAGGTAACTTTTTTTTACCTCTTTGAAATTTATCAGAGTGTGTACAGGCTCTTGTTTTGTGAAATATTTCAAACTGGAGTTAAAATCCAAGCTCCAGTGTGTATAAGCACTGTTAATTAAAGCACAAAAGCTCACACTGCAAATTTTATGACAGTTTTCATAGATGTAAAAGGCAATTTAGTGTTGTTGATTAACGATGAGTGTCATGCTCAGATATCAGCATGAAAATGTCACTCTCACCAAAGATTATAAAATGGTAAGATGGACTACTTAAGAGTTACAGCGAACTGGGCTTATAGAGTTATCGTTAATGGGGTAGTTATACACCATTCACAGCGGCGGCTATCCAAAACCTCAGACTGGAATTTGAACGGAGAATTCAACTGGCCTATCGACGTGTAAATATGTCACGTTTAAAAGGGACATAACCAGTGTTTCTGTCCTCACTACTCATATAAGGAAAAGAGACCGGATGCTTGTCTTCCCCTATATACAGTCTTTGCTCTCACTAACAAACACCTACACTCAAACTCACTCACACACACACACACACACACACACACACACACACACACACACACACACACACACACACACACACGCATGCATATGCACATACACACACACACACACACTTACGCATGCATATGCACACACACACATACACACACACACACTTACGCATGCATATGCACACACACACACACTTACGCATGCATATGCACACACACACACACACACACACACACACACACACACACACTTAAGGGCCAGCCACACGTCCACTAAAATCACACGACTACGATACAATTCGATCACGTGATCTCGAAGCACAAATCACATTTGTTCATTGAGTACAGTCATGCAATTTTAGTGGATGTGTGGATGGCCCTTTACGCATGCACACACACACACACACTTATGCATGCATATTCGCACACGTGCACACACGTACGCATGCATACACATACTCACACACACACACACTTCCACACCTTACCGTTTAAAGACCCAGTGATGCACCATGATTAAGTTCCTTGGTTTTTTCTGGGTTGCTGTGACCCACATGCAGATTTCCCCATATTCAAATTGAGGCTGCTCTTTAAACTGATGTGTCGGATTGAATTTGGGGCCATTTGTATGGGAGTCAGACTTGATCAAAACAAGATTTATTTCCAGTTATAAGAGGAAAAACAAGTGAAACCCGTGATTTTGACACGTGATCTGGTGGATCTTTAATATACAAGCTACGCCTAAATTCATGGGAAAACTAGATTTACAGAAACTGCTTGTCTTTGCTCTCAGAAATTATCACTTCATGATTCATCACCTATTATTCGAGTGTCCAGTATTGCTCTTTAAATATAAATGTCTGATATGGACTTTTTTCAAAAGTATAATATTGTCAAGGATTCTTTAAATGATAAGAAATAAATGTTACTCTGATTGCAAAAGCTATGCTATTTACACCTAATGTATTTTACTGTAGATGTTTGATTTGCTGTATTTTTTAATGTTTTTTTATTAACCTTTTTATTAATAATTTGTGATTCAGCACAGGAAAACAAGGCTAAAGTCGGGCAGCCGCAAGAGAGAGAAAGAGAGAGAGATTTGATTGATTGAATAATTTTTAAAAATACACTATTAGAGATAGATGAATTCTGTTTTTTGCCTGTTAATCTGTTGTCTCTGGCCTTTCTGAAAATATGAATAAGTCAAAAGTGATCATTTACGACATTAGCCTTGTTTTCCTGTGCTGCATCACATTTGTTCATTCAATTGGTTGGTTTCTTTTCTAATATTACATACAGCGTATAAAGAAAACACCTTATATGTAATATAGTGGACTCTACCATCCAACACCCCCCCCACACACACACACACACACACACACACACACACCGAGATAAACTGCCCAAGCACCCACACACACATAGCTTACACACACTACCCATGCACATGTGCGCGCGAACATACACGACGAAAATGGTGTTTTACGTCCTCTTGGTCTGAATCAGACACATATGGGACATTTGTAAATACAAATATGTTGGGAACAATACTGGAGGCAATGCCCGGAGGCAGTACGAAACCAGTAAAGTCCCGATTTTTTTATATGAGGTAAGTATTATCCACACACTTCCACACCCTTTATGTACTATACGTAGGTGGACTTGTTATATACCTACCTACCTCCCCCACCATCCAACCCGCCGCACTCCCCCACCCCCACCCGCTGCCCCCTGCTCCCCAACCAAAAGCGTGTTCTCATGCTGTTGCGACACATTACCTTACACAACCTGCAGTATATTCTGATCGTGTCCTGATAACTTGAGCAAACAGTGAGGGAAGAAAGCCACTCGAACAGCCAAGGCCGCAATACAAGTGAATAATGGGCAGAGCTGACTGTTTGTATATCAGATAGTGTGTACATGGAAGGGGGAAATGTCCTGAGGTTTGTCCATGGAATTAGCATGGGGGTAGAAGGTAGGGTATGGGTTAAGACTTAGTCATTGTATACTTTGGCTCCCAAGAATTTCGCCTACAGGTCGTGGTTTTACACTAAGTTTCAGGCAATTCAAGAAGTGCACATTCTACACATGTCATGTACTCTGGATCACTCAGAGTTTCTTTCCCTGTCTTGTGTGGTTAATATATCGACTGTTTTTTAAAAGCTGTCAACTATTTATACATCTATATGATTGCAGATTTAAAGTGTCTGCACCGTTTTAAAAATTTATTGTACGTCTGTTAAAAATGTCGGGACTTTCCTGGTATTGCAGTACCTCCAGGATCGTCCCACCATCTGTACATTTAAAATTGTCCCACATGTACCTGTTCCAGGTCGGAGGACGTTAAACAGATTTTATGCACCGTTTGTTTTTTCTTTTCAAAACGCAACCACCTGTACACCTGAGTTAAGTAACTGCAATCTCTTTGGGGAAAAAAGCAACCCTGTTAAAAACCAAATTGATATTTACTGTCTTAAATCATGTATGGCACTTCATCCCGCTTGGAAAACGGTTCCCGAAGCCCCAAACTTTGGAAAGCAGCTATTCATTTGTGGACAGTATTGTGGTGCTGTCAAATACCTGAAAATCCATCTGTTTGCATTCGTCTAAGAACGATAATATAGAACAGTTTTTAAAAGAAATAACTCTAAATAAACTCAAGGAGAACCCAAAGAACAATAACTCTGGAGATCGCACTCCTCTCTATACAGATTTTTTTTTCCCTCAGCTTTTCAAGTTTATTTTAATCTTCAAAATAGTATTTCTTTGTGTTTCAAAATATACATGTGTGCAGTGTTCTACCACTTTATCATAAAGTGTATCCATTAATCTGTTAAAATGTTTACAGGATTTCTTAACATTGTTTGCATAAAATGTTGAGGGGGTATTGGGTCGGTTAAAATAATATATCTTTATTTTGTGTTTAAAAAAGTTAAAATCCTATTTAAAATCATTTAGGGACCACATAATTAAAAACCTATCGCCTATGATAGAGAAACATATATTTTTAAAAATTACATTAAAAACGCACAAAACGTATATACACATATATTTACATTCGTATCAAATACTTAAGGTATGAGTTATTTTGGATTTTGTTTTCTCTAAATATACTCTTCTTCTTCTTCTTCGATCGCTCAGACAGTTTCCTGTCAAATATGAGCGCAGATGCGTCATGCTGCCGTTCTGCGCCTAACTAAGAAATAGTTAGGCCCAGCAAGTCCGATTTCGGCTGGAGAAAATCTTTTTGAAAGTGTTTTGTGAAAAAAAGGCAGGAGAATGGACCAGTAAGGCAGAAAGATAGTAGATGACAGCAAGCAAAGGGAAAAGGCAGAGTCAAAGAGAGTGGCAGATTAGAGGAAGTTACAAGCACAGAACTTCCAGAAGGTGGGGAACTATTTATACAAAAGACCCCCCGGTATCCCCACAGGGGGGTCTAAATATACTCATTTTGTTTTATCTTGTCTGGTTTTGATAGTATCTGTTTTAATTGCCCTGTGGGTGGCACCAAGGGCTCTGCAATAGAGTCCCCACCCTGGGCCTTCCCAAACCACGCATTATTTTATATTTGAAAAAAACACCGTGACATGCATAATATACATATCTACACACATACATATTTACATAATTAAGGGTACAATGCACGCTTTGAATACAGTGACAGATCAACAGCGGAGTAAGAAGAGGAGAGAAGTACAGAGAGTGGACAGGGGAGGGAAAGAAGATTGAGAAAGAGGGGACTGAGGGGGAGACAATGAGAGACAGAAGATAGAGTTGCAGATCCTTCTTCTTCTTCTTAGCTTACCCTGGCTAAAAGACTCCAGGGATCACCCCAACAGCGGAAGCACTTGAACACTATGGTACAAGTGCATCAGCTACGGATGAGAACATTTATGTGTGTGACCGTTTGATTATCCCGCCACGTGGGCAGCCACAGTCCCGTCTTCGGGGGAGAGTTGCAGATGAGATTCAATTGAAAGTAAAATAATAATGAACATTTATCGCGCTCTTTCTCCAAGGAGCTCAGAGTGCTTACAAACATGAATTGAAATAATGACAATTACAACAACCATAAGAACAGCAATAACTAAAACAACAACAATGTGGTAATGGTAATTCATAATAGGGGGAATATACGATAGTGAACAGATCAAGACGACAACAAAAAGTGGGAGAAAGAGATCGAGAGAAGACTTGTAAAAGAACTAACACAGTGCAGTTCTCAGCCCTAATGATTTGCTTGGGGGCAGCAACATTGTTTATGCGTTAAGAGGGGACTTGGCGTGCATGTTAAGGCAATGTTTGTTTCTCGGTTTCTACTGAAGTTATTGTTTTGAGATGTCCAATGCCCCAAAACTGTTTCTAGAGACATTAGTCCTTCAAAGTTTGCAACAATCCCAAAATACATTTTGTGTGATTTTCTTTCAAAATGGCACGCCAAGTCTCTCTTTAACTTTGAATTGTCCCCAATAAACAGTATGTTGAAAGCATTCCAAATGCCCGTAATTTGGCAAAACATCCCTAGTTTTTTGCTCAGTAAGCAAGCTTTAACAAGCTTTGGATTGTCGATTGTTGAAAATGGAGATGCACGCGTGCAAAACTACACAACCATCGAGTCATACTCTATGCTCATTGTTGTGCCGAGTCCTAAAACGCATACAGACAGCAACAAATATTAAGTTTCTACTGAAGTTATTGTTTTGAGATGTCCAATGTCCAAAAACTGTTTCTATTTGATCAAAGAAACCACAAACACCACTAACTGTGTAAAATAAAAGTAAAAGATTGTGCTGGTTTACTTTTTGTCCCAATGGGGGACAGACAGTGTTGACAGTTAGTGGTGTTTGTGGTTTCTTTGATCAAATATTATCTCCCACCATTATGGTGAGAACCACTGGCATCCTTTATGGATCCACCACTATTAACAGTGGCATTTTAAGCTATAAAGCCTTTTCAAGCCACATTTGTACAGTGCATGCAGGGTTGGTAGTGTTTTGTGGTATAGTTTGTTCATAATAAAAACTGTTTCTAGACATATTATTGTCAAAATTTGCAACAATCCCAAAACACATTTTGTGTGATTTTTCATCAAAATGGCACGCCAAGTCTCCCTTTAACTTTGAATTTGACCAAAGTCGTTTTCACTGCATGCCCCCAATAAACAGTAGGCCTATGTTGAAAGCATTCCAAATGTCCGTGATTTGGCAAAACATCCCTAGTTTTTTGCCCAGTAAGCAAGCTTTAACAAGCTTTGGATTGTCGATTGTTGAAAATGGAGATGCACGCGTGCAAAACTACGCAACCATCTTGTCATACTCTATGCTCATTGTTGTGCCGAGTTCTAAAACGCATACAGACAGCAACAAATATTAAGTATCACTAGCCTTCTGCACAAGAGCGCA
>CM065683.1:52592128-52614628 GCA_017654935.2 Phymorhynchus buccinoides | reverse complement strand
ATACAATTAACCGAGAAATGCATGGGGGTTGGCAAAACTTTTTAACACAATCTTCAATACAGGGATTTATCCTATTCAATGGTTAAAAGCTACAATTATACCTCTCCACAAGAAAGGGGATCCCGAAAACGTTGACAATTATAGAGGGATATCTCTCCTAAGTATTATATCAAAGTGCTATGCATCAATATTAAATACACGATTATATAATTGGTTAGAAAGTAGTCAATTTCAGAAAGCATATAATGTGAATATCTGATCAACGGTTGGGTATTTTTTTCGGAATCCTGCTTGACTTTCTGAATATTTTAATATATCCTTATAAAAGCATCTAATGAAATTCATAGACATAAAGTTTATCGGTATGTTTTTCATGCCATTAGTAGAAGGCAAAGAGAAAAACTGTAGATGTATGTCTTATTTGAAAGAAATGTGTTCTTATTTTGCATTGAATATATTAACTTTAGGCTTACATTATGCATCCATTGTTACTTCTAATAGTGATCGAATACCAAAGATGCTTGTTTGTGTATAATTACCTTTTTGGCTTGATAGCTATTTTCCTTATGTAGTTTTTGTTTTCTTATTCATAAATTACCCTTCGACTCCCTCCCCCCCCCCTCCCCTGCATTGCATTGTGGCCTATGGCCGATGTGCAATTAAAATCTTTCAGTGTTCAGTGTTCTCTCTCTCTCTCTCTCTCTCTCTCTCTCTCTCTCTCTCTCTCTCTCTCTCTCTCTCTCTCTCTCTCTCTCTCTCTCTCTCTCTCTCGATTCAATCTGTAAGTACAGGTGGGGAGATTATGAACGGCAATGTCACAGAGAATGTGTGTGCGTGTGCGTGCGTGCGTGCGTGCGTCCGAGCGCGCGCACGTGCGTGTGTGTGTGTGTGTGTGTGTGTGTGTGTGCAATCCTATCAAGCCGGCTTTGGTCTACTTTTCAGTGCCCCATACCCCCTCCCTCACTCTCCATCTCAGTTTACCCTTACCTGCCCCCTGCCTACGTCATTGTTTGGAATTTCCCTAAGTCGTTAAGAGTTTTAAGGTAGCAAAGCCAGTATTATTATTTATTAATAGGGTCCCATGTGAAATAACTCAGCTGTAAATCCTCTTTATGTATGAATTAATAAGCACCGAGTAGGGACCACCATATGGGACTCTCTAGCCAACATCCAGTCCACACACGGTTGGGTTTTGCTGTGAGTGAAAGTAATACAAAATGTAATTGTTATAGTATGCGCGTCAAAACCAAAATTATGCCTAGATCGCTATTTATAATTATACAATGGAATCTCCCTTATAAGACCTTCAAAAATCCTCCAAAATGAGGTCTTATAAGGGAGGTAATTTTAATACAAAGAAGGGCAGTGTCTCAGAAAAGTAGGTCTTATATGGGAGGGAGTCTTAATAATGGGAGGTCTTATAAGGGAGGTTCCACTGTACACCCTTTACTTTTAGCTTAAATTTATAGTATGTGCGTGTAAATTGTTAATGTTCATAGTCTGTTCCCACATTAATTTCTGTTGGACAGAACAACATTGCTTTTTCCCACTCTGTCCGAAATCTAGGTGTCATGTTTGATGAAAACCTCACACTAAGTGACCAGGTTACAAAAGTCTGTCAGCGTGCGTACTTAGAACTTCGTAAGATCGGCCATATCCGTCATTACCTAACTTTGCATGCTACTAAAACCCTAGTTTCTTCTCTTGTTCTTTCTCATCTAGATTATTGTAACATTCTCCTTGCAGGTCTTCCAAAAACACACATTGAAAAACTGCAGAGGGTTCAAAATTGCGCAGCTAGACTTATTTACAAAACATCAAAACAATCCCATGTTACTCCTCTGCTCATTAAACTTCACTGGCTTCCTATCTCCCAAAGAATAGAGTACAAAATAGCTGTGACCTGCTATAACATTCTCTCTGACTCTGCTCCACGTTATCTTTCTGAACTGCTTCATCTGTACAAACCATCACGATCTCTTCGCTCCTCTTCTGACAGTCGCATCTTTATAATTCCTAAATCTAGAACAAAACAATGGGGAGAACGATCGTTTTCCTTCCAAGGTCCTACTGTCTGGAACAGTCTTCCCTATTCAATCCGTCATGCTCCCACCATCTCAGAATTCAAATCCTCTTTAAAAACACATCTTTTCAGAAAAGCTTATCACAACTACCTTCTAGTGTAACTGAAATCCCTGAAAAGTATGCTCCTATTGGCGTTGGCCCCTTTCTTATTTTTGTGTATGACTGGGCACCTTGCATGACTTGTGTATGTGTGTGTGTGTGTTCACGCCAGTGTATGTGTGTGTGTGTGTGTGTGTGTGTGTGTGTGTGTGCGTGTGTGTGTGTGTGTGTGTGTGTGTGTGTGTGTGTGTGTGTGTGTGTGTGTGTGTGTGTGTGTTGTGTAGTGTGTGTGTGAATTATGTGTGTGAATGTGTGTGAGTGTGTTGTTGTGTATGTGGGGAGGGAGGAGGGTTGTGGGGTGGGGGGGGGGGGGGTGGCGGGGCGTGAGTGGTATGGAGGGGGGGGGGGATGAGACGAGGGGTGAGGGGAATGAGGGACTACGTTTGTGTGTGTGATGTATTTGCGCGTATGCGCGTGCGCATGTATTAGGTGTTTATAGGTGTGGTTTTCTCTGTACAAATGGGAGGATGCGTAGACATTTGGTTATGTTTGTGTGTGCGTGTGCATGTGTCGATTTATGAATTGAGTGCTCTGTAAATATTTTATGACGCTTATATGAAGTCTTTTATTACTACTTTTAACTTTTAACTATTTGTCATTGTAAACGCCTTGGGCTCCTGGTTTTATCGGGAGGTAAGTGCGTCATAAATTTTCATTATTATTATTACTATTATAGTTAGTATGTCTCTCTGTGTTTCTGTCCTTCCCTGCATAAAAAGCATTTCGTCCGTTCGTTCTCTGTCTCCCCGCGCGCGCGCGCGCGCGCGCGCGCGTGTGTGTGTGTGTGTGTGTGTGTGTGAGTGTTTTTCAAAAGTTTTCTGAGTTGTTTTAATTTTAACATTGTACCATGCTGAAATACCCAGATGTAGCCTAAATACGAATGAAATGCGAATACGAATGTTTTATTGAGGGTAAAAAGGATAAGTTGCAATAGCTTCTTTGCACCTGGCCCTCTCACGCACACACTCACACCATGCATCAGGCAAAGAAAAATTTACATAAAAACAATCAAGTCAAGAAAATGAAACAAAAATTGGCACATGAAATAACTGACAGAGAATCAAATTGGAAAAAAAGCAAACATGGATAATAATGAGCAATGCTGAACTTGAATTGGTGGTTTGAATTGATTACGAAAAAAAGAACACAATTCTGAGACAAATGACAATTTTTCAGAATAATAGCACTTTTAAGGGGGGGGGGGGAAAGAAAAAAAAAAAAGAGGATAAGATGGGAATATAATTTATTTATTTTTGTTAGAGAGAGAGAGAGAGAGAGAGAGAGAGAGAGAGAGAGAGAGAGAGAGAGAGAGAGAGAGAGAGAGAGAGAGAGAGAGGGGGGGGGGGGGAGGAGAATGAGACATTCATTCAGATATACAGAGAGACATAAAAGATTTACAAGAATCTTGGCATAAGTTAATGTTTGCAGTAAAGCTCCTTAACTGATGTATAAGATGATAAAGAAAACTGATAGTACAACAGAGTAAGGCTTACACCGAGGGAATG
Source organism: Phymorhynchus buccinoides (assembly GCA_017654935.2). Lineage (NCBI taxonomy): Eukaryota > Metazoa > Mollusca > Gastropoda > Neogastropoda > Raphitomidae > Phymorhynchus > Phymorhynchus buccinoides. The sequence goes on along the minus strand of CM065683.1, from coordinate 52,610,939 downwards.
AATTAAATCCAAGACTGTGAGATAGGTGCCGTTTCGTGCTTTCCCGTTTCGTCCATTCTGCATCTGGGGCATGTTCCTTTTCCTGTTTACATTTCCTGCGCATAACTGTTTTCACCCTGCCTCTTACTGCTGTTCGTCTTTATCCTATTCTCTCCTTCTTTCTTTTCCATGAAAACTTCAACATGTGATTCAGTCTGTTTTCACCTGGTTGTGTCAATCAGTTCCTAAATAAAACGTACAATGTTATGCACGTTTTTACTACCTCCATCCCCAACCACCTCTTGCACTGGGCATGCAGTCGATTTGTTTTTAGGGCTGTAAGTAAGCCAATTATAATTGTTTTTTAAATCAAATTATGTACGTTAAGGTCTCTTTGTACACCTTAACATTATTCACAAAATATCTCTGTTTCCCCATGGTAGCACAGTGTCAGGCCACTCATGATATGACTTACAATTCACTGTGTTGCCAAGGGGAAATGGATGCGTTGTGAATAATGTTAACGTGTACACAGACCTTTAACCATATACAACGACGTAGCTGCCTCCTGTACACATGTGACTGAAAAAGGGTGAAACAGCATATTTTTCCAGTTGTATTTTCAGTTCTATATCAACGGGGCACATCTCACAGACACGAGTTTCTGCGACAACAAATATGATACAACAATGTTGTTGAGTGGAGGTGTATGTCCTCATGGCGGAAAGCCCTTAGGGACAAGTTGTTCTGGTGCTGGGCCGATGTGGAGATGGCCGCAAAGCGGTTGATGGTCATGAGGAGGAGGGTCTGGGGAGGAATTCGTGGAGGACGCTGAGTGTCGTGGTGGTGGTGTTCGTGTCTTTGGCGTTTGTCCGGTGGTCATCATCGGTGCTGAAGGTTCAGGTTGAAGTGTCGTCATTGGTGAAGTCTTGATCGGTGGTGGCTTCGGCGGCTAGGCTGGCTCCTGGTCTGCTCTGGTGAATCAGTATGTGTGTGTGTGTGGGGGGGGGGGGGGGGGTAGCAGCCCTGAGATCCATACTCGCAGCACCCCCACAGCACCTGATTGTCTTGTCTATATAATACAATGCAATGCTACACGATTACAATGCAAAGCAATGGGAAGGAGGGTCGGTGTGTTTCTCTGACTATCTGTTTGTGAAAAGAATGTTTGCTCTCTTGTAACCTACTATGCCAGTCTTACCGAATATAGAATAATGACGGAATATAGAATAATGACAGAATTGTCCCCGATTTCTCGATGACTGTGTAATTAATTGTCTTACCCAAAGACTCAATATCAAAGAAAATGGCAGGGGAGAAAACGTTCTGTTGAAAATCTTCTAAAGGGAGGGCGCCGTCCACTTCGCCTACGCGCGTTTCGCCTATTCTTTAATGTACGTCATCTGCCGCTTCATTTGCATTTGTTGTGTCGGCTGTGTCGTTTTGCCTATTCTTTGATGTACGTCATCTGCTGCTTCATTTGCATTTGTTGTGTCGGCTGTGTCGTTTCGCCTACTCTTTGATGTACGCAATCTGCCGCTTCATTTGTATTTATTGTGTCGGCTGTGTCGTTTCGCCTATTCTTTGATGTAGGTAATCTGCCGCTTCATTTGCATTTGTTGTGTCGGCTGTGTCGTTTCGCCTATTCTTTGATGTAGGCAATCTGCTGCTTCATTTGCATTTGTTGTGTCGGCTGTGTCGTTTCGCCCACCGCATCCCTAATAATTATATTGCCAACACATAATGTGGTTATAAGTCTTGACTTTTTTCTTTGCTTGTTTACTTTTGAACTTGCTGTTCATATTAAACAGAGAGCGCACTGCAATTACAATGAAGGTTTGTCGGTCAGTCTGTTTTGGGAGGACAGTCAAAGCAAAATGAGAACATAATCATTGGGGGCAATCATTCACTTAACCTCGGAAGCATTCAGCATTGCATCCATATGTCCTGTTATAAGGGTGGTGTGTCATTATTTAGGCGAAACGAAACTATTTATCAGTTCGTCGATGAAACGTGAGTAGGCCAAACGCGCGTAGGCGAATAGAAGCGCACCGTAAAGGGAATGCCTGAGCTAACTCTTGACCCAGCATGACCCAAACATAATCCAATCTCTGGATCAAAGCAGCTGCATGACTCCTAATCATGCTTGGTTAGGGGAAGACGGGGTAAAAAGCGCATGGGCGGGTAAGAAGCCCACCCCAATTATCTCATGAAATAAAGAAAATTTCAGTCAAATTTGCCCATGAGACGAATGCTAGACATTAACGCTCGTCTCATGGGCAAAATGAGACTGAAATTTGCTTCATTTCATAAGATAATTGGGGTGGGCTTCTTACCCGCCCATGCGCTTTTTACCCCGTCTTCCCCTAATAGCAAGGATCCTGTCATGGCCGATGATGCACATTCCAGAGAAATAAATCTGCCTGGGGTGACTTAACCCTTTCACCGCCAGCCATATGTCAGCCAAACATTTCCATTAACTTTACCTGGGTAGAGAACAAAATCCATCTGCAGTATATTTGGGGATTGTTCTGTAACATCTATAAAACAAGGTTTATCCTTACTTCTCGCAACTAAGACAATAAGGTCTTTGGATAATAGACCCCAATTTGATGCTTTTTAGTGACATAGGTGCTAAATCACTGTGGTGCTAAAATGCGACTTTGGCGGTGAAAGGGTTAAAATCAATGGAAGCAGTATGGTGTTCTTTTAGGGGCGAAAACTATCAACGATTTCTTTCCTCTGATAAACTGTTGTCATTTTCGTTATTTGTTGTCTTAAAGACCCAGTGACGCACCACGATTAAGTCCCTTGGTTTTTTTCTGGGTTGCTGTGACCCACATGCAAATGTCCCCAAGTTCAAATTGAGGCTGCTCTTTAAACTGATGTTTCGGTTTGAATTTGGGGCCATTTACATGGGAGGCAGACTTGGTCAAAACAAGATCTCTTTCCGGTTATAAGAGGGAAAACACGTGAAACCCGTGATTTTGACACGTGATCTGGTGGATCTTTAAAGACCCACAGAGCCGGCTGGATTAAGTCCCTTGGTTTTTTTTCTGGGTCGGTGTGGCCCACATTCAGACTTTCCTCGTATACGATCGAGGCTACTCTTTAAATTAAAGTGATGTCTCGTTTTCGTGCAAGAGGCAATTTGTATGGCAGCAGCACTTGGTCAAAATAAGATTTCTTACCAGCTATAAGAGGGAAAACACGTGAAAACCGTGATTTTGACACGTGACGTACTAAGATGAAACGGGTAAAGGACGAAACAAAGAATATAATACTTATAATATAGCGCATTATCTTGCTAAGCAGCTCGGAGCAGAAATGGAGCAGAACTTTGGGGGGGTGTGTCAGGATAAGCATACCCAATCGGAAGAAGAACAAGGATAAGAACAAGAACAAGAACAAGATGGACAACGATCAAATGAGACAGGGTAAAACGGAACGTCGTGTCCCCGAATCTGGTTTAAAATGGGACTTGAGCATTGCCACGGATTCTATATTTAGGTGTGTAGTGTCCATGGCATTGCGAAACAGTCCGTCTCGCAGCCATAAACGCATGAGGAACGTCTCACGCTCCTTGTCCGAAGTGTGCGTGCGAGTGTTTGGTGGTGCGCCTGGCAACGCTCGACTACAGGTGTGTTGAGTATGGTCAATATCACTAAGAGACAGGGCAGTTACAAAAGGGCGATAATATATAACACGTTCTCTCTCCTCCTCATTCCTAAAACCCTTCTCTCTCTCCCCACCCCAACCCTACTACCTCCATCTGTGTTTCATACCACCCCCATCCCGCTCACCTTCCATCGTCTTGTAATCCTTTCTTTATGTTTGTTTTTAAATTACAATTTATATTTTGGATTGATTGCATGGGTATGTCTGTACATTTATATTTTTTGTTTTCTTCGTGTATATTATGTTCTGCATGTGTTTTTCTTGCGTGTGTGTGTGTGTGTGTGTGTGTGCGTGTGCGTGCGTAGGTGTACATGTGTGCTTGTGTACATGCATGTTATATGCCTTTTATTCGTTTTTAATTTTCTAGTGATTTTGTAAAGCGCATAGAGCTTAAAGGTATGCGCCATAGAAATGTTCTTAATACATAAATACAAATAATCGTTTAATCCACCCCACCCTCCTCCCACTTCCCAAAACGCCAGGGATTTTTTTGTTCTTGCACTTTACACTCACCTGTGACCTATTCCCATCAGGAATAACATGACACGGCTGGTAAAAAGAAACATAATTATAACAGTCGTGGCTGTATTATAGATAGTGAGTACATGTATCTGTTTTAGGAGTAGGGTGGGGGTGGTAAAGACCGGGAACGCCACGACTGTCAGAATCACGGCTGTCATACTCTTTGATCTTTTGTCGGTTCCGTATCAGTGACGTCATGACTAAAATATAACGTCTGTTAGAACGATGTTTTTCACGGCTGTCAGAATTCGATGAAACGTTTGCAGTGTGTGTGTTATGTTTGCATGTGTGTGTTTATATGTGTGCGTTTACGTGTGCATGTATGCTTCTGTGTGCGAGTGTGGGTGAAAACAGAGAGAGAGAGGGTGTGGGGGGGGGGGGGAGAGACAGAGACAGAGAGAGAGACAGACAGAGGGACAGGCAGAGAGAGAGAGAGAGAGAGAGAGAGAGAGAGAGAGAGAGAGAGAGAGAGAGAGAGAGAGAGAGAGAGAGAGAGAGAGAGAGAGAGAGAGACTGAGAGAGAGAGAAAACTTGAAAACTTGAAAACTTGAAACTTGAAAACTGTAACTTTATTTTTCAAGAATAAAGATTTTAGGCAACGCCTAGTCTTCCAATCTGTCCTTGGTACATATACGAACATAGAATACAAACATGGCAAAGAGAGATAGACAGACATACAGAGAGAGAGACAGACAGACAGAGAGAGAGGGGGAAAGAGAAAAGGTATTTATGTTTTTATGTTCCTGTTTTTTTGTAGGTGTGGTGGTTTTTTAAAATGTTTTGAGAGCACGACATAAGCTCTAGCTTGATGATCCTTTTTTTGTATTGCATTATTATGTATTGCTTGGAAAATACTACACGTTCATTTCAGTAAACCAGCAAGGAGGTTTCAAGATTTGCGACCTGGCAAACCGGGGTGTGGCTGTGAGTTGGGACTCGGAATGAGCAGCTTGGGAGCAGGGCCACAAGTCAGTTGGGCCGGAGAGAGAGAGAGAGAGAGAGAGAGAGAGAGAGAGAGAGAGAGAGAGAGAGAGAGAGAGAGAGAGAGAGAGAGAGAGAGAGAGAGAGAGAGAGAGAGAGAGAGAGAGAGAATAGATTGGGAGAGGGGGGCGTAGTACCCTCCGAAAACCACCCCATACCCGATTTGACCGAGCCAGTGGAGAGAGAGAGAGAGAGAGAGAGAGAGAGAGAGAGAGAGAGAGAGAGAGAGAGAGAGAGAGAGAGAGAGAGAGAGAGAGAGAGAGAGAGAGAGAGAGAGAGAGAGAGAGAGAGAGAGAGAGAGAGAGAGAGAGAGAGAGAGAGAGAGAGAGAGAGAGAGAGTGTGTTAAAATGTTATTAGGAAAGCATCAGCAACGAGGAAGTTTTTTTTACATTTTATTTCCTTTTTGTTTTAAAAGCAAGTAGGCAATGCAGCCAAACGTTCAACAACAGTAAAATACTGAAACACTGTCGTAAACACACCACTCGTTGTACCCCAGTGTCTCCAGTCTGTCGATGTCTGTCGCAATAATAATCGCGGAGTGTTTGCTTTGCTAGTTGGCCCTACGTAGGCCTATAGGCAGGGTTTCTGAAAACGTAGGGGAAGACGGGGTAAAAAGCGCATGGGCGGGTAAGAAGCCCACCCCAATTATCTCATGAAATAAAGAAAATTTCAGTCAAATTTGCCCATGAGACGAATGCTAGACATTAACGCTCGTCTCATGGGCAAAATGAGACTGAAATTTGCTTCATTTCATGAGATAATTGGGGTGGGCTTCTTACCCGCCCATGCGCTTTTTACCCCGTCTTCCCCTATCATCTTCATAATTTCAAATGCCTCAAATGGCCCTTTGGCCCAGAGGGCGTTAAATCTCTACTTTTCTCTCTCTTCTGAAAACGTACAGATTGTGCGTATTTACGCACTGGACCTCTCAAATCACCCCCTTAGAATATCAAACCCTTAACCGTGCGTGAGATGTACCCTTTAAAATCTCAAGTGAGGTAATTATGGTTCGTGTGTTAACGAAGTCGTTACTTTTCAGTAAACTAATGACGTTGCTCCTATTTCGACGAAAATGGAGTTTTACGTCCTCTTGGTCTGAATTAGACACATATGGGACATTTGTAAATACAAATATGGTGGGAACAATACTGGAGGCAATGCCCTGAGGCAGTTCGAAACCAGTAAAGTCCCGATTTTTTAAAATTAATACAGATAGGTGGTTGCTCCTATTTCAATCCTCTGCTGGGCCTATCTTGGCTACTGCCACAAACTGGAATTGCTAGCCTGGAACTAAAATTCTACAAGATGCGTGCAGAAAGCCCTGATCGTTAAAGGTTCATAGCTCATAGGCAACCCCTTTTCTCAGCATCCAATAAAATTCGTTTCATACACTTACTATTCCTTTGATCAGCATTTACGCTTTCAAGATTGTGTCTTATTGATTTCAAGATTGTGTCTTATGTAAGCGAGTTTTTCTCATGCTTTTGAAGCTGAGGGTGAAAATGCCCCTTAAAATTGTAGTTCCACACAAACAAGTACACAACAATTAAGGGCAGAGTGACGTTAGTTTTTTGACGAGACAAAACAGAACATGTAATATTTCAACAAAAATGTCTTTGTCAAACAACATAGAAAATACAACAATACTTCATTTATTCACAGCCAAGCAGTCTCCTTCTTTTTTTTTAGCAGGAGGTGAGCGTTTAAAGCCGGCGACAGACTATGTGACTGCCTCATGTGACTCGATCAGGTCGTGACGTTTCACCTCATTTGCATACACCATCCTGCTCGATCGGTCTGACTCAGTCGGCCCCAGTCAGGTGACAGGGCCGAATAGGGCGGGTTCTAAATCGAGCTGATCGAGTCAGATGGCTTGTGACCTCTTCTGTGCGGGAAACAAAATTTGTTCTACGTCACGACCTGATCGAGTCATATGAGGCAGTCGCATAGTCTGTCGCCCGCTTTTGAGAGGATAAAATCAGAAACCCTGGTAGGCCTACCTGTTTTCAGCTGTAACCGAGGCGTGGTTACCGCTACACCTATCTATATTGTTAAAAACTCGGGACTTTACTGGTGTTGCACTGCCTCCGGGCATTGCAGCCAGTATTGTTCCCACCATCTTTGTATTTACAAATGCCCCATATGTGTCTATGACCGAGAGGACGTAAAACATCATTTTCATCACCGGCCTACCTGTTGTAGCCTACCCTCCGAAAACCACCCCGTACCCGAGTTGACCGAGCCAGTGGGCCACGAGTAATCCTCTTATCAGTCCGCAGGAGATCGATCTGTTTCAGGGGGTTTGGCTGGACTGAAAGTTCTGAAAGTACCGAGGCCTGCATGGGCACGCACGAAGATGATTTCATAACAGTGGATTAACAAACGGGGGGCAAAACGAACAGGGAGTGAAATAGATAGGGGAAGACGGGGTAAAAAGCGCATGGGCGGGTAAGAAGCCCACCCCAATTATCTCATGAAATGAAGCAAATTTCAGTCTCATTTTGCCCATGAGACGAGCATTAATGTCTAGCATTCGTCTCATGGGCAAATTTGACTGAAATTGTCTTTATTTCATGAGATAATTGGGGTGGGCTTCTTACCCGCCCATGCGCTTTTTACCCCGTCTTCCCCTAAATAAATAGGCCTAAATAGATATTTGAATAAATGACACAAGCGCATGCAACACAACAATCGCCATTAAAAAACCGAATAAAAAGGTAGAAATAACAGCATTCATGTATTTTGATTTTTAGCTACGGCCCCCCCCCCCCCCCTCCTCGCCCCTTTCACTGCATCGGTTCTTAAGGGGGTGGTAACTATGATAGCTGATGTACCTTACTTAACAAGTGTGAGAGGAGAAAGCAGTCGAATCGTTGCACGTGTGTTGGATTTGTAAGGTTGTAGGGGACGTTAGGGGAAGACGGGGTAAAAAGTGCATGGACTGAAAGTTTCTTTATTTCATGAGATAATTGGGGTGGGCTTCTTACCCACCCATGCACTTTTTACCCCGTCTTCCCCTAACGTCCCCTACAACCTTACAAATCCAACACACGTGCAACGATTCGACTGCTTTCTCCTCTCACACTTGTTAAGTAAGGTACATCAGCTATCATAGTTACCACCCCCTTAAGAACCGATGCAGTGAAAGGGGCGAGGAGGGGGGGGGGGGCGTAGCTAAAAATCAAAATACATGAATGCTGTTATTTCTACCTTTTTATTCGGTTTTTTAATGGCGATTGTTGTGTTGCATGCGCTTGTGTCATTTATTCAAATATCTATTTAGGCCTATTTATTTAGGGGAAGACGGGGTAAAAAGCGCATGGGCGGGTAAGAAGCCCACCCCAATTATCTCATGAAATAAAGAAACTTTCAGTCAAATTTGCCCATGAGACGAATGCTAGACATTAACGCTCGTCTCATGGGCAAAATGAGACTGAAATTTGCTTCATTTCATGAGATAATTGGGGTGGGCTTCTTACCCGCCCATGCGCTTTTTACCCCGTCTTCCCCTACCACCCTTCAAAAGTCTGGGTGATTCTATGCAACAGTTCATAAGGTACTGCGACAGACAACGAAACAACAAGTTAAAAAAAAAGCCAGCAGGTCAGCAACACACAGAACGCATCTCCTTCCGGTTACATGCAGCGATTCACAAGATATTGCCACAAAAAGCAACAAGGTCACAGGTCGAGGTCAAGAGTCTTTACCCTGCATCATGTATGACCTTCAGCTAATTATGCAGGCTTTCAAAATTTGAAAGATTAGATTAAAAACAAAAACGGCCAGTAAAGATGTGCCCCCCCCCCCCCCCCCCCCCCCCCTACATTTCTCGGTTAATTCCATTTTCCCGTTTTTGCCTTTCTTACCAAACATAAAGCCGTATTTTATTAACCTTTTTAGCTAATAACCTTTTTGGAATACTAACCCTATCCCTAACCCTAGGCCATTATCTAATAGGACCCCCCCCCCCCTGTATTGCAGTACACGGCGCCAATTGTCACAGTCGTGGTTCATTGCGTTTTCCCGTCTTATAGGGGGGGGGGGGGGGGGGGGGGGGGGGGGGGCTAGGGCTAGGGTTAGTATTCCAAAAAGGTTATTAGCTAAAAAGGTTAATAAAATACAGCTTTTTTGTTTGGTAAGAAAGGCAAAAACGGAAAATTGCAATTAACCGAGAAATGCAGGGGGGGTGGCACATCTTTACCTTTACCTTTTTTTAATTTCGAGGTCAAGCTTCAAGACTCAAACTCCAAGCTCATAAAAACTAACAGAACTTTCATATCGTTGTACTTACAAGGTTCAAACTTGGGCCAGGGGTGGATTGACTAATGATAATTTGGAATATTGGGTACCGATGAAGGTCAAGGTCAAGGACATATTTCTTGGAGGTGTCAACGTGATGCTTTGGCCATATCCTTCACATTTTTTTCACTACAGGCTTCAAAGTTGGCAGGTTGGTAGACTGCCTCAATGTGGTGCAAAGTATTAATTATCATAATGACCTTGACCTTGACTTTTGAACTTCTCATTTTTACCCATGACTGTAGTTTGGACACCATTGAGTTTATACCCACGAAACCATATATATTCTTGATCACCATGATCTAAGAAATGCAGTCGGAGACATTTAAAAGCCACTTGATCTTCACCTTTACATTTGACCTTGACGCTGTTACATGATGATGGCCTGTCCAGATAAAAGTGCCCATAATTTCTAAACCGTTGGCGTTAGACCCATCATCATCAAAGCGCAGACCCAGTGGAAGACATTTTGAAGGGCCAATATCATAGTGAGAGTGAGAGCTGAGGGGGCTCCGAAAACAAGTGCTCATAGTTTCAAAACCGTTGGCGTTAGACCACTACAGCCATATATATTTGTGATCACCATTAACGGGGGAATGCAGTGGAAGCCATTTTGAAGGGGGCCAATAGCACAGTGAGAGTGAGAGCCGAGGGGGCTCTGATAACAAATGCTCATAATTTAAACACCGTTGGCAGTAGACCACTATATATTCGTGATCAGCATTAACAGGGGAATGCAGTGGAAGACATTTTGAAGGGGCCAATAGCACAGTGAGAGTGAGAGCCGAGGGGACTCCGTAAACATGGATTACAGTGAGTGGGAGACATTTTGAAGTGCTCTTCTGACAACTGCTATTCTAAAGACCTGTGCCGGGGAAAAGCTGCCGCGGAGCGAAGCGGGCGCAGGGCGTAGCAAGCGCGGGGCGTTGCTGCTAGTCAGTAATATTAGCCTACCCTAGACTAACTATGCTACGTAGGCATAATTTTACGCACGATTCCGCACGATAAGGCAAGAATGAGTATGAAGCTGTGTAGTATTTAACTCTTTTAATAGAAATTGTAGACGATTAAAATCTGTTTCTAACAAAGAAGGAATGTTTGTGGTGTCGCACTGTCACGCTTCATGCGTTTCCTCAATGATGAAGCGCCTTTCCTTTCCCTATCTAACTCGTCCTTTGCAATGTTAGCTGCTTTTCATCTTCGCCTATTTTTACTTGATTCGATTCATAAACCTACCATGGGCATGCATGGGAAAGAAAAGAAAAGAAACGAAATACGCAGTAGTAGTAGTGAAACTAAAGGTCAACCACACCTGTTATTATGACCAGGTAAAAAGCTGGGTGGAGGTATAGGCCGATCGCCCCCTATCCGCCTTCCTCTCCTATTCCATCACCCTATTGTTAGGCCTACTATTATTTCCCAAAACTAACTCTAACTCCCCACCCCCACCCCCTACTGATAACGGAATGAGGGGCAGGGTGCTGGAGGGTGAGGGAAACAATGGGGTGGATGAGACAGGGGGAAATGGGGTGTGTCGCTGGACTGAAGTCGACCAACGCGCGCGTTCCGCAGGCCTAGCCTAGCCTATCCCTGTCGCGACTTCAGTTGTAGTAAGCTTAGTCCTGCGCGTTGTGAAATCGACGCATCACAATCAGCCATAGGTTGCTGCAGGTTGTCATTAGGCCTAACTGTTCTCGTTTCAACAATAAGATTTATGTTATCGAATAAGGAAACTGTTTCGTCTCAACCTTTCAAAGATAACAGATACCCGTTTTCACGGCTGAATAAAATCTGCTGGGGCCTGTATTCACATTGAGATTGTATGAGACTTATCATCATGAATATCTTAAGAAGTCCCTCTAAAGTAGTAGGATTTAATAGGACTTTAGAAGGACTTCTAAGATATAAGTCTCATGCTATCTCAATGTGAATACAGGCCATATGTCGATTGTGCTTGTAATAGATGTTATGTTTTAACTGAGGCTGGCATGAGCTGCTAAATTTTTAAACTAGGCCTACATCAGCTATTGTATTTTCAGGGTCACGGCCACTCACGGGAACGTAGTTTATCCTCGCGGAGAGTGACATTGGTGATTGTAGAAGGAGAGGTTAATGTTTACCGGGTGAGGGTGTGGTTTTTTTCCTCCTTTGGCATTCTATTGTGGTTGCCGCGAAACCCACCGCTAACTGCATAGTGTTGTGTGAAAGGCTCCGCGCTATAGGCTACCCGAAACGCGTAGAATAGGATAGCATTGAAGGTGGCTTTCTTGGGTGTTTGTTTCTGTTCGTTCAGGATATAAAACGCAGGTGAGTCCTCTCTCTTTCATACTATTAGGTCACAATAATATCTGTATTGTTAAAAAATCGGGACTTTCCTGGTGTTGCACTGCCTCCGTGTATTTCCTCCAGGATCGTTCCCACCATCTTTATATTTACTAACGTCGCATATGTGTCTGTTTCAGACCGGAGGACGTTAAACAGATGTTTTTTTTTTTTTTTTTTCTCTTCTCTCTGTCTCTCTGTCTCTCTCTCTCTCTCTCTCTCTCTCTCTCTCTCTCTCTCTCTCTCTCTCTCTCTCTCTCTCTCTCTCTCTCTCTCTCTCTCTCTCTCTCTCTCTCTCTCTCTCTCTCTTACTTTATTTACTTTATTTTTCCCCAGGGCTGGGTGAAAAAAAGCATGTAACTTGCTTATCTCATGTTGCCTGGTTAAATACAATTTCGTTTTCGTTCTCTCTCTCTCTCTCTCTCTCTCTCTCTCTCTCTCTCTCTCTCTCTCTCTCTCTCTCTCTCTCTCTCTCTCTCTCTCTCTCTCTCTCTCTCTCTCTCTCTTTGTGTGACAATTTTGGTGTCTATAGGGCCTAGGCTACCTGCACTTTTGCAGCACACTTACCTGATGCTAAGCCGACATATGGATGCAAGTCAGACACGTTCATAGGTCTATTAATTTTGTAAACACATACGTCTGCAAGTACGAATAAACGCACACACACATACACACACTCAGAGAGAGAGAGAGAGAGAGAGAGAGAGAGAGAGAGAGAGAGAGAGAGAGAGAGAGAGAGAGAGAGAGATCTTCGATCGTTGACGTCGGTTTAGAACAAACCACAGAAATAGTGCCCGATCAATAGATAACGCACGGTGCCCGACACACACACACACATACACATACACGCGCACGCACGCACGCACGCACACACACACACACACACACACACGCACACGCACACGCGCACGCACACGCGCACGCACACGCACACACACACACACACACACACACACACACATGTCCTACTTACCTGAAACCGAGAGAGAGAGAGAGAGAGAGAGAGAGAGAGAGAGAGAGAGAGAGAGAGAGAGAGAGAGAGAGAGATTCAAACTATTTATTTTAATGAATAGGCCTTCTGCCCGTATCATAGGGAGGCTGAGGGTGGGGTTATAATGACACATAGCACACAGAGAGAGTAAGAGAGAGAGAGAGAGAGAGAGAGAGAGAGAGAGAGAGAGAGAGAGAGAGAGAGAGAGAGAGAGAGCTCTAGTCCTTTGTTGTTGTTTTTAACACCACACAAACTTCACAGTAAAGGGGAATCATTGTTTTGTTTTGTTTGAAAAATACATGTTATTATTATTTATTATTATTAAGTATCACCTGTTTTATTTTGTCTCGTCAATAAAATAATATAACGTCACCGTCTTTGCATTTGTGCATTATTTTGTTTGTGTGGTGTGTGTTTTGGTCAGTGACGTTGCAGTCTGTTTCAGTTTTGGGTTGTTTTTAAGATGACAGAATCCATACACAAAATGCACTAGATTTCGCCTATTGGCGAATGGAAGTGAACTATAAATTGGTTTTAAAAAAACAGGACTTTACTGGAGTTGCACTGCCTCCGGGCATTGCCTCTAGTATTGTTCCCACCATCTTTGTATCTACAAATATCCCGCGTGTCTGTTCCAGACCGAGAGGACGTAAAACACCATTTTTTGTTCCTTCACTATAAATTGGTGCTAATTTAGTTTAACAATTTAATGTCCCATATGGTTTCGGCCGGGAAGACGTAAAGCTGAACTTTCGTTCGTTTAACAATTATACTAACTAGTGGTGGTACCATAGCCGATGAGGTTTAACCGAGGCGTGGTTACCGCTACACCTATCTGTATTGTTAAAAAAATAGGGACTTTACTGGTGTTGCACTGCCTCCGGGCATTGCCTCCAGTATTGTTCCCACCATCTTTGTATTTACAAATGTTCCATGTGTGTCTGTTCCAGACCGAGAGGACGTAAAACACCATTTTTCGTTCGTAATCAAGTGGTTGATGTTGTGTGTGTGTACACGCTTTTCTTAGCTTACTCAGCACACCGGTGAAGTCAATATCCAACAAATTCGGATATATCTGCTGCGTGAGTTCATCAGTTCGATTCCCCGGCGACTCCCTTTTTTGATACTGTCTATTTGTTTGTCTATCTCTCTCTCTCGGTCTGTCTGTTTCTCTCTCTCTCCTCTCTCCTCTCTCTCCCTCTCTCCTCTCTCCCTCTCTCTCTCTCTCTCTCTCTCTCTCTCTCTCTCTCTCTCTCTCTCTCTCTCTCTCTCTCTCTCTCTCTCTCTCTCTCTCTCTCTCTCTCTCACACAACACACACACACACACACACACACACACACACACACACACACACACACACACACACACACACACACACACTTTATGTTCTTAATGTTTTGATAGTCGCTTGTATCGACCCTAACTATGTTAAAGTTTTTGCGAAGCATGATTTGTCATTCATTTTTCCTTAGTTTTGTTTCCATTTTTTATGCATGCAAATGTGTTTCTTTGATTGTATTGTGCTTGTACGAGACCACACTGTAATTTCACCTAACGTGATAATAAAGTATTTTTGACTTTTGACTTTCACACACACACACACACACACACACACACACACACACACACACACACACACACACACACACACACACACACACACACACACACACACACACATACACACACACACACACCACACACACACACACACACAACACACACACACACACACACACACACACATTCGGTGATAAGTCATTAACACAAATAACATATTTAAACGTGTTTAATAGGATGCTTCCACCAGCTTTCAATTCCAGACAACCTCAAGAGATCCCTATGCTATAGGCCTAGGGGAAGACGGGGTAAAAAGCGCATGGGCGGGTAAGAAGCCCACCCCAATTATCTCATGAAATGAAGCAAATTTCAGTCTCATTTTGCCCATGAGACGAGCGTTAATGTCTAGCATTCGTCTCATGGGCAAATTTGACTGAAAGTTTCTTTATTTCATGAGATAATTGGGGTGGGCTTCTTACCCGCCCATGCGCTTTTTACCCCGTCTTCCCCTAATTGTCCATCAAAGGAGCCACATGGAACGGATATTAATTTTGCCTTAACAGTCCCAAGGAATTGATTGTTCAGGTTCCGGAGTTTAGGACAACAACAGAGAACGCACGCAAATCGTTGTAGTTGTTTTAACCCTTTCACCGCCAGCCATTTTGCAGCCAAAAATGTCCATAAAATGTACCTAGGCAGAGAACAAAATCCATCTGCAGTATTGGGGATTATTCTATGACATAAAATAAGGTCTATCCTTACTTCTCAAAACTCAGACAATAGGGTCTTTGGATAACAGGCCCCAATTTGATGGTTTTTAGTGACATAGGTGTTAAATCACTGTGGTGCTAAAATGCGACTTTGGCGGTGAAAGGGTTAAATCAATTTTACTTGCAAAGCATTCTGTGAGAGTGCCAGAAGCTTTAGTTTCACGTTCTCCATGTATTTGTAGGAGGGGGGGGGGGGGGGGGGGGGGGGTATGCGAAAAATGGTGTGTTTTACGTCCTCTTGGTCTGAATCAGACACACATGGGACATTTGTAAATACAAATATGGTGGGAACAATACTGGAGGCAATGCCCGGAGGCAGTACGAAACCAGTGAAGTCCCGATTTTAAAAAATTAATACAGATAGGTGTAGCGGTAAACACGCATCATAGTCCTTAAAAGTAGGAGGACCAACTATGCCTGTAAATAGTGTGTGTGTGTGGGGGGGGGGGGGGGGGGGGGGGGGTGTGGGGTGGGGGGGGGGGGGGGGGGGGGTGTAGGGAGGGAAGTGGTTGTTAGTGTGTTGTGTTATGATTATATGCAGTGCGGTTTTGTTTTTTTATATGAATGCCATTCATTGTCTAATGTGTCCATTTCATAGAGATGTATGGTGAGGATACGTGAACCAGTCTGTTAGAAATGTTTGTACGAATGGTGAGTGAAAAGCGCATTGAGTTGCTTAGCGAGATTATGCGCTATATAAGCATTATTAATTATTATTGTAGTGTTGTTCTGATTCTGAATTGTGTTGATTTACTTCTGATATCGCGACGACAATCAATATGGATATGAAAGTACCTTTCCAAGATTGTGGCTGATTTTACCGTTATATGCCCTTTCCTCAAATGGCTTTTATCATTGGTTAGCATTAGCCTGTGTGGTTGGGGCCAACAGTAACACGAGTGCTGTACAATACTCGATTTTCTACAGTAATTGAAAACCATGGTACAGTTTAGTCTCTTGTGGAAGACTATGACTCTCGAACGAGGTGGCCTTTGCACCGGCTCTACTGCAGCAGCCAAAGTGATGGGCTCACCTTTGGGGACCTTCCTCACCGCCAGCTGCTCTCAGATCCCTTTGGCCGAGAGAATGGGGATGTACCCTGGGCAAGGCATCTCCAAAACAAATTCTAGTCCAGCCCGCCAGAATAGTATCTCGACACCCACCCATTATGGCAGCGGTTTCCCTCTGGGGAACGAGCATTCCTGTGGCGATCAAAACCCGTAGATGGTTTCAAACACGCATTAAAAGATTCAATACCGATGTCCACCTCCCCACCCTATTTAATCATTCACAGCATTGTCACCTTCTGCGTGACTCTCGGGAAAGGTCACTGTCCTCCCGCGGGTAGGGCATCCCATTCCTTTGGCTACCTCATTGGTGGACTTTTAAATATTCATCTCTGCTAAAGGCGGGACATTTTGTCCTGTTGATTTTGTCTTGTTTTTCGGATAGTTTGTCCTCTCACTTGTCCACCCTCGGTGCATGACTGGACGCATGTATGAGGTGTGCTTCTTGGTTGCGTTGTTTTCATTCTTGAAATACACTAGTTTAAAGGGGGCACCCGGATGGATACGTTTTTGAAAGAAACACGTCGAGATCACCAGGAAAAATCCCTTTACAGAGATCACCGGATGGATACGTTTTTGAAAGAAACACGTCAAGATCACCAGGAAAAATCCCTTAAACAGAGATCACAAGACTCACTTTGATCTGGTTTCCTGTAAATCAAACCGTCAAATCGGCGATTCCTCCTTGGCGGAGGTGCTGGACGTCGGAATTTTTCAGTGAAAGACAATGCATGTGTCTTCTCTTTTCCAATGGCCGCCTGAGTCGCTTTAATTAGGCCAAAAATCGTTTGCATAAAATGTTCACAATGCAAGCAGTTTCAGTTTGCCAAAAGGAATATAGGATCCGTGTTCAGGTGTATTATCACGCCTTTTAACGGTCTGTCAGTCGGTCGGTCGGTCCAAAATTGTCGCACATATTGACATGAAATTGTCACACATATTGTAAAAGAGAAAAAAATACTTGGGCATAAAGTAACATTTCAGTTGTCATATCTACAGTCCTTGAACGAAAACTTAGCTTTTCGTCCTCGTCCTCCCGGCCGTAGCCATACGGGACATTACTTTTTATTTAGTTGGGGCTACATCGACGACGAAAATGGTGTTTTACGTCCTCTTGGTCTGAATCAGACACATATGGGACATTTGTAAATACAAATATGGTGGGAACAATACTGGAGGCAATGCCCGGAGGCAGTACGAAACCAGTAAAGTTCCGATTTTGTTATTAATACAGATAGGTGTAGCGGTAACCACGCCTCGGTTAAACCTCATCGGCTATGGCACCTCTACAAGTGATTTTAGTTGGGGCTACAGTCTTTAGGTATGGAAAGCATTGTATACTGAATCTTCATTTTAAAGCGTACAAAATAATAAACATACGTAATACAGACACTTCAACAGACACGACGAGTACGCGGTGCTTCTTTCGATGAGTATAAGTAGGATAAATAGTTTTAAATGTTTTCCAAAAGATATAAAAGTTACGAAATGGTGCAGAGATAACATTCTGGTTTACAGATTAAAATTATTGAAGTGCCAGGGGAGGCGACTCAGTGTATGTAATGATTGGAGTGGTAAAAATAGACCGCACTTCAAATCGAGGCTGCTCTTTAAAATGATGTTTCGTTTTCAATTGTCGCGCGCTTGTTTTTTAAAAAGGGCGCAGAATTGTTCCAAAAGAGTGCATAAGAAAAGGTTTATTCACCAAAAGAAGTATTTTGACCAAGTTTCGTGATTGGCTCGGGTGCACCTTTAATCTAGATGTATAATCGTAATGTAGGCAAGTTGTAAATTGATGTAGGCGCATTGGTGTATGGGTGTTTGCGCTTGCCTACCTGTTGTTCGACCTCCCGGAGAGACAATCTCGATTTACTGTGCCCATTTATTTTCTTTTTGTGTCCTTTCCTTTGAGCGACACACACACATTAGGGCCTAAAACTTACCGTGCTAGTATGCCTAAGTGGAATTCTTTACAGCTCAAAGGCATGGTGGTGGTTATGTCGTTATTATGAATTGTAGTAACTAAAGAGCCTATGCCTGTCAGTCGTTTCCGTCTATGATTTCCAGATAGCAGAGGGGGCAGATGCTATTCCGGCGGACTCGGCTAAAATTTGTTTTAGACAGACCTTTTTCTTTGAAAAAAACTAGGCTATAACTGATTTTCTTTACAAAATATAACATTTTAAAGACATTTTTGTTGACATGAATATGTGTGTCATCCTATCAGTAATCTGTTTTTGTTTTGAGAGTTGGTCGTAGCTGTTATGTAGACATGTTTATGGGAAATGTGTCTGCAAAAGATGTCTAAGTTCTAGCTAATGTAGGAGTTGGTCGTATAGCTGTTATGCAGACATGGTTATGGGAAATTTGTCTGCAAAACATGTCTAAGATCTAGCTAATGTAGGCCTTGTAAGAGAACCGTTTTTAAAAACAAATTAAGACACCAAGACGCACACAAATACAAATATTCACCCATCTTTGCGTGTCCGTAGTGACAGATCTAAAACTTGAACTTGAGCTTGTCTGTCTGGGTTTGTTTTTCTTCTTCGTTTGTTTAATCCCCGTTAGTGACAAGAGACTCGGCTAACGACATTAACGAGTAGTTGAGTGACCAAGGCAACGTGTTGACCCAAGCCACCC
>CM065683.1:52504628-52569628 GCA_017654935.2 Phymorhynchus buccinoides | reverse complement strand
TCATCCTGTTGTACCCCCCACCGCACACACACACCCCCACCCCACCCCACCCATCCCCACCCCCGCCCCCACCCACTCCCCACCCCCACCCCTACTCCCCACCCCACACCCGCACCCTCACGCGTTAACCTCATACTGAACGTCAATGAGCTGGAAGCCAATAGCGGGATGTTGGTACCTCGGTAAAGTAATCTCCGCTGTTCAACCGTCTTGTTGGCCGCTCGCGGGCAGTAGCGAGTTGTTTGTGTGTAAAGTGTTGATTGAACTTAGCGTCCGTTTTGGGTCCGCGCAAATGTGAATTGGGTCATATCGCGCGCGGGTATGAATGGATGCTGTTGAAATTTTGCACCAAGATAGTCACTATCACTGGTCATGCACGTTCCAAATTTCGAGTCAATGTCTGGTGTCGTTTCGCCGCGGTTTGTAAAAAGGTAAAGCGGCGCATATCGCGCGCGTTTATAAATCGATTCGCTTCCAGTTTGGCACACAGATAGCCACTGTCCCCGGTCATTTATTTTCCAAATTTGAAGGCAATCCGTCCAGAAATACCAGAGATACGGGCGCTGAGAGGCCGGTGGATACGCGTTTCACGCATTTGCCAAACCGCGCAAATGACACCGCCGCTTTGGTT
This sequence comes from Phymorhynchus buccinoides, assembly GCA_017654935.2. Lineage (NCBI taxonomy): Eukaryota > Metazoa > Mollusca > Gastropoda > Neogastropoda > Raphitomidae > Phymorhynchus > Phymorhynchus buccinoides. The sequence continues at coordinate 52,568,997 of CM065683.1, read as the reverse complement.
GCCGTTGCCATCGCCACGTTAGGGCTGATAGCAAATTTGAAGCGATTCGGTCGAAAAACGGCGGAGTTATAAGGCCCGTTCTGTGTTCCACACACACACACGGACACACGGACACACACACACACACACAGTTGGCGTTTAATAATATGATGAGAAAATAATCATAGGCCTACAAACAGAAAGCAATACTACCAACAGCTGGCGCTATATGATCCAAACAACAGCAATGCAATTGAACAATGCGGCTGCGAAAATGTTCACCTCTTATCTTTTCCCCTTCCATACCAACTCCATACACGATCTCTCTCACACGCACACACATACACGCACTCGCACGCACGCACACATACACATATATACGCGCGCGCGCACACGCGCGCGCGCACGCAAGCACACGCACACACACGCACACACGTACAAATACACACACACACACACAGACAGACACACACACCACTCTTACACTTGAAAACATAAATTTTTTTTTTTTTTTTTTTTTTTTTTTTTTTTTGCTGGTCACACACGCACACGCAGAGACATAAGGATTTTATGTGGGGTACGTTCCTTCCTGGGGCACATAATGTATGTTGGAGGTTTTTTTTTGTTCTTTCCAGATCTGTACACAGCTTACGACCACGCACGCGCGCGCGCGCGCGCACACACACACACAGAGAGAGAGAGAGAGAGAGAGAGAGAGAGAGAGAAGAGGAGAGAGAGAGAGAGAGAGAGAGAGAGAGAGAGAGAGAGAGAGAGAGAGAGAGAGAGAGAGAGAGAGGGAGAGAGAGAGAGAGAGAGAGAGAGTACACACACGCGCGCGCGCGCGCACACACACACACATATTTTCTCCCTCCCTCTTGGCAAAGACGGGTGTAAGTTGAGTAATCTACAAAACACAACGCAAACGCCCCCCCCCCCCTCCATCATTTGTCTCATCCTTACTCCCGCTACCTATGTCTGATACGGCTGGCTGGCTAGAGGCACTTTTCAGCTGCATTACACAATTTTGTGTGTGTTTCCTAAACCGAAGGACTCTCTCTCTCTCTCTCTCTCTCTTCTGTCCTCTCTGAGCTCTATGTTCGCGAGCTGATGCGCGCATGTATCTTTGTGCTGCTATCTTGCCATGGTAAGATGTTTTTAAAAAAACACAAAAACATGTCAGCTCCAATAGAGATTCGCAAGCTCATTTTTAAAAAAAACTTTTGTGCTATGTTCCAGAGGTACGAAATGGCAGCAGAGACGGTAGTCAAAAGCAGCATGGGATCAGGCAACCCTTTCAAATGGTTCTACAACTTCCTGACCCTGGACTTCAAGATCAGCAATGTGGAGGACGAATGGCAGTACCAGGAGGAGCCCCACTCCTCCCGCCGCAAGGAGATCCTCCGCAAGCACCCGGAGATCAAGCGCCTGATGGGCTACGACCATCGCATCACCTACATCGTCATTGCCGAGGTCATCGCCCAGGTGTTCTTCTGCTGGCTGATCCAGGACCTGTCGTGGACAAACATCTTCGTCCTGGCTTACTGCCTGGGCGGGGTGCTGAACCACTCCCTGGGCAGCGCCATCCACGAGATCGGCCACAACCTGGCCTTTGGTCACGGCTGCGGGTGGTTGAACCGCGTGCTGAGCATCTGGTGCAACCTGCCCATCGCCATCCCCATGGCCATCACCTACAAGAAGTACCACGCCGACCACCACCGCTACCTGGGCGAGGAGATGAACGACGTGGACATCCCCACCCGCCTGGAAGCCTACCTCTTCCGCCACCCACTGACCAAGGCGCTGTGGCTGGTCATCCACCCGCTCATCCACGGCCTGCGGCCCTTCTACAAGAGTCCCAAGCCTATCACCGGCTGGGAGCTCATCAACCTGGTCACCGTCCTGGGCTTTGACTACCTCGTGTTTCTCTGCTTCGGCCTGAAGCCGGTGGTGTACCTGGTGGCGGGTACCCTTCTGGGGCTGGGCCTGCACCCTCTGGCTGGCCACTTCATCTCGGAGCACTACCTGTTCAGCGGGGGGCAGGCCACCCACTCTTACTACGGCCCCCTCAACTTCATCCTCTTCAACGTGGGCTACCACAACGAGCACCACGACTTCCCCTACGTGCCCTACAACCGCCTGCCCGAGGTCAAACGTCTGGCCCCCGAGTACTACGACAACCTGCCCTACCACGACTCCTGGGTCAAGGTCATCTGGGATTTCATCTTCGACAAGAACATGGGGCCTCACGCGCACGGCGTGGGCTACCCTGGAGACTCCATGGAGAACAATCCTAACAAGGCCAAGATCCAGTGATGACACGAGATAGTTGAAAGGAGGAGGAAAGTGTGTGTGTCTGTCTGTGTGTGTGTGTGCGCGCGTGCGTGTGCGTGCGTGCATTAAACGCATTCCATGTTATATTAAATCCGTCTGGGATATAATCCAGCTGATACCAATTTGCTGACCACTTTCAGCTCTGGACTTGGTTTCATGTTTTGAGGCGCAGATATCTCTTTGCCCTGCAAGCTTCTTTGTGACTAACCTTAATTAACTGATTGACTTCACTATTTAATTGTGCTTTTTATCCCTTTTCGGTAAGCTCAATTCATTCAGATTGGAATTTGTTTTTTTTGTTTTTTAATTTTAAAACAGCCGATAATAGCATAATATTGAACTTACAAGGGCCTCCAAAATTCTGTTCGACTAAAAGCATATCATTTTTTTTGTATAAGCCTAATCTTGTTCACAAATAACAAGAAAATTAAAACAGCAGTGATTAACACCTCGTTTAACTTACCTCCTCGCCAGCTTGATTATATATGTAGTTATCAAACAAGGTTGATCCGAGCCTTTCTTTTAATTTAAACAACAATACGCACGTGTCATTCATTGTTGACGGAGCCAAATGTAAAGCAGAAGAGCTCGTCAGAGTTCCTTGGTCCCTTCCTCTTCTCGACACTTCAACAACAAAAATCTTCCTGAATAGATACGTTCAAGTATATGATTACTTACGTAGGCCCATTTGCTGACCTCAGAATGATCTAATATACATCTATCATTTCATTTACACTTTGTTCTTGTCCAGTTGAGAAAGACGCTGGAAGCATCAGAAGTCCCATGGAATTCCACCCGCAAAAGCGTAACATACAGAACAAGCAAATAACATTGTATTCTACACTTACAAACAGGAGGATTATTGCGTAAAAAGCATCAACAACTTAATAGACATCGTATCGTTGGAAATTCGGGACTTTCCTGGGGTTGCACTGCCTCCGGTCATTGCCTCCAGGATCGTTCCCACCATCTTTATATCTACTAATGTCCTATATGTGTCTGTTTCAGGCCGGAGGACGTTAAACGGATTTTCAATAGACATCGTAACTTCCTGAGCTGGAACGTTCATGTCGATAAGATCACAAGAAAGAAGGCCATTGTAAGGTCGATTTCCTGCAAAGGTTTTGATTTGAAAAACGACTAAGAGAGAGAGCTGGACTAGAATCTAGGTACGGTAATCATGAGTGGGTCTGAAACAGTTAACACGGGTAGTAATATGTAAAGTAGACTATACATGTGCTCCCCAAACGATTGGTAGTTTAGTCTAATCACGGATCCTATATTTCTCAATGTAGTGTCCATGGTCTAATTTACATACTACCCCGTGTAAGATAGTTAAAGACGCTCATGATTACGGCACTAGGTGAATAAAGATCATCGTGATTTTTAACCTGGTAATTAAATCGCCCAGTAGACCTGCATCCGAGTGAACCCTGCCTTTCTCATGACAACAGGCACACTTGATCTCCTTTGAATTAAAACTTCGAGAGAGAGAAAAAGATTCATTTACAAAAAAAAGAAAGCATCTTTTCCTTCAGACCATTTTCAGTATTGGTACACTCTCCTTTCTGTCTCTGTCTGTCTGTCTGTCTCTGTGTTTGCAGCTGTAGCTGTAGCCGTAGCCAAAGTTACCTCTTTGCATGTCGTTTGTTTGTTTGGGGGTTGCTTTTCGCTATACATTTCTTCCGTTTTGGGCTCACTCATGTTAACGAAGTTAATTCGTTAACACGAAGTGAGTCTATAGTATGATAATTGTTCGGTTGTGTGTCTGTGTATGTGTGTGTGTATGTGTGTGTGGTCTAATCTCCAAACTTTAACGTTGGCATTTTCTCGGGAAATAGAAGGCATACAATACATTGTTCAAACTTTGCACACATATAGATGTCTATGCAAGCTTTCAAACAATAATGATTAGAATAATACTTAAAACAACACTGTAAACAGATAACATTTTAGATTAGTGGGTTAGAGAGTATTCAACAGGCAACATGAGTTAAGAAACTCATCAACACTGAAAGCCTCGATAGCTCATTGGTGGAGTGTCTGTCTGTCATGCCAATGGTTCCGGGTCCGATTCTCGGCACGGGCACTTTAAAAAAAAAAGGTTTTAATTAGTTGTATCCATTAACGATAGTTTCATTTGTACATTAAAATTTTATTGGCAATCTTGTACCTTAGACACCTCCCTCAATCTGTGTTTGTTGTTGTCCCACATGTTCCTGTTCGAGTGAGCCTTGAAGGCTTTGCCTCTTGTTCCAATGAGGATTGGCACTATACCAGACTAGGGTACGAGTCTAGGGGGGGCAAAGTACAGTAGTGGTAAATGAAGGACCAGACCTTGGCCCAGGAAGCGCCTTCCTAGCCTACATGGTTCAGTCTGGATACTATACTGCGAACAGTATATGGAACACCCCCTGCTCTACTTTCCCTTCAGATTTTAAGCAAAGTGTAGGTCTATATGAAGGCTATGACTGATTCGGCATTGCAAAGTGCAATCTCCAGTCATTAAAGACCCAGTGACGCACCACGATTAAGTCCCTTGTTTTTTTCTGGGTTGCTGTTTCAATTGCTGTTTCAATTTGGGGCCATTTATATGGGAGTCAGACTTGGTCAAAACAAGATTTCTTTCCAGTTAAAAGAGGGAAAACACGTGAAAGCTGTGATTTTGACACGTGATCGGGTGGATCTTTAAAATGCCAAAGGCGGCATGGCCAGATTGAAAGGCAAAATAATCCTTTTACCTTTGTTTTAATCAAAACTTGTTTGAAACAAAATTAGTTGATAAAAAACAAACTAGAAAACACTCAGATTTACTTTGTTTCTCCATACAATTATGCAATTATTATTATGACCAAAGAAAAACTATGGATATGTATTATAATAATACCGGGTATATATACAACAACAAATAATAACAGCCGCACACAGGGTATATATATAAACAGCACAATCGTTTTCTTTACAGATCACAAATCAAGATTAAAAGATCACAGTAACTGGTTTTGATAAAGATGTTCAATACATGGCATTTGGATACAAAAGTTTTATAAAGGGCCAGCCACACGTCCACTAAAATCGCACGACTGTACGATACGATTCGATCACGTGGTCTCCAAGAACAAAGGTGATTCGCGCTTCGAGATCACGTGATCAAATCGTATCGTATAGTCGTGCGATTTTAGCTGACGTGTGGCTGGCCCTTAAAACTCAACTGAGCACAAAAAGTTTTATCAAAGCAAATTATTCTGCATTACAAATGCACCAACTTTTTAGTCCTTCAGTTTAGGGGAACGGAGCTCAGCTAATCACTGAGAATTTTCTTTCATACTATTTTCATCCTTTAATGTGGATATCATCTCAGTAGCCGGCCCTCTCTAGTCATGCCTATTATATTTTCAAATCATAATTTTAGAACGTAAATATTTTCGTTATTTTACATAATTTTTTACTATTTCTGGTCTTAGTGCTGATTTGCTTTTATTGTGGACTTTCAGTTTGGTGCAAAGAGGGCACCATTCTCTTGCAGAATGTCTTCTTGCTCAAGTTGACAACCACTAGAATCAAATGAACCAACTGAAATACATCTGTATTATAATAAAATTTGGGACTTTACTGGTGTTGCACTGCCTCCGGGCATTGCCTCCAGTATCGTTCCCACCATATTTATATCTACTAATGTCCCATGTGCGTGTTTCAGACCGGAGGACGTTAAAAAGATTTTCATTCAGTCAAATTAACCAAACGGTTTTATCGCATCTGTATTGTTAAAAAATCGGGACTTTCCTGGTGTTGCACTGCCTCCGGGTATTGCCTCCAGTATTGTTCCCACCATCTTTGTATCTACAAATGTCCCATATGTGTCTGTTCCAGACCGAGAGGACATAAAACACAATTTTTCATTCATTCATTCAGTTAAATTATTATAGTATTAGTAATGTCCCATATGTGTTCTTGCGACCGGGAGGACGTTAAACGTAAACTTTCATTCAGTCAAATTAACCAGAGTACCATATGTGTCCTTTGGGTCAAGAGGACGTAAAACTTGAAATTTCGTTTGAGTCAAATAAGGGTCTACGACCGATTGGACGCTAATCTCCATTTCTTGCAGTCAACTTGTCATTGTCCTCTTAAAATGACAGTAAAATAATAACTAGCAAAAATGCTCCAATTCTATTTACATATTGCTCATTTATGAGGCATTATGGATGAAAAACATCAAAATGATTCTTTTCAATTATGCCTTTGTTTTCCCATATACACTGCTATATATTCAGTAGGAAACATATGTATCAGGAAGAGAATATTATTAAAGAAAAACTAAATTATAATGAATGTTAAAAAATGAGACTGGGCAGAGGCAGAATGAAATGTAATTTTTTTTTTTAAATAGCAGAGGGAGTGAAGAAACAATTGTTTGAAAATGTTAAAAATCTGATTATTGGGGGAAAAATGTATGTTATTAGAAAGGAAACCTGTGTGTGTGCGCCAGTCAGTCAATTCCGACTATGATTTCCAGATCCTTCGGGATACTGTGTCAAAAATATCATCCATTTAAATTTACAACAACAACAACGCACACACACACACACACACGTTTCCCAAATCAGGCAATATGCAGGATTGATAGATTTTTCTTTACTATTTCACAATATTTTGTTCTATGTACCATATTAATCATATTTCTGTCAAATATGTGTACACAAAATACTGCAAGATCGAATGGGTAAACTGGTCTGCTTATTACTTGATATTGTTTTTAGCAGCCATAGCCCCCTTTCTTTCCCACTCCATCTTATGCACTTTATTTCCACTGTTTGTGATGTTTTAAATATCTGAGCAGCTTGCAAGCTGTTTTTATTTTTTCCACTTTTCCCATGTTATCTTTGTTACTTTATTTCTTTGCATTGGAATGTTGGTAGTATGACAATCTTGTTGATTTTACTGCATGTGTTTCATCTTATAATGCTCCTTTTGTAAAGCGCATCAGGACTGTATGGATTTTAGCGCTATATGAAATAAATTATTATTACTATTATTATTATTAATACACAATTACCTGTGATTATATCCGACTAACCTGATACTGTGATTGTTTTGTTGAATAAGTAGTCTTGTTTGTTTAATGGTCATTTGTTCAATCAATCAATCAGTCTGTATTATCCAAATCAAAATAAACAAGGAAATTTGGTTTGCTGTCACAATATACAACACGATGTTCACAAGAAATATCACATTTTTTTCAGGAATAAAAGATTACAAATAAAATGAAATTCACACACACACACACACACACACACAACCTGCACGCAAACACATTATGTGACATACACACACATAACCTGCACACACTGAATACACTCATGCTTCCACATATTTGACAAATGATCAATTAGATACAAAATAGTTGCAACATACATTCCCAGTCATCATTAAGCCCAGAGGGCTTTTCCAGTTTTCACATACCAATCACATTGTTTATGTTTGTGACTACAAAACTCATTGGCTTTATGCATTTATACAATTTTTTTAATGTTTTGAATATTGTAACGCTATGCATTTAATGACTTGTACATAACCCTTTGTTGTTTTATTGCAATGCATAAGCTGTTTAGTTGTTCTACATTCTTGAAGAGATGGTTTATTTAATGTTATTGTTTCAAGCCATGTTTGTTATTGCTCTCTACTTTGTATCCCTTTAACCCTTTAACCCTTTCACCGCCAGTCATTTTACAGCCAAAAAAACTACCATTCATTTTAACTCGGTAGTGACATTTTTTTTTATCTGCAATATTATTGGGAATTCCTGTGTGACATGTACAACATTAGGCCTATCCGTACCTCCCAAAATTAAGAAAATAGGGTCTTTGGATAACAGGCCTTGATTTGATGCCTTTTAGTGACATGGGTGTTAAACCATTGTGGTGCATAAATGCGACATTGGCGGTGAAAGGGTTAATACTGTTGTACACATATGAAAACCCTGCGCCTCATTCTCATTAAATAATTAGAGAAGCAAAATATTTCTTCGCTTCTCGGCTTTGCATAAAACAGTTGATAAGATATCATGTGCCTTGATGCACAAAAAAAGAAAACCTACAAAATATTTATTAGCTGACATACACTATCGGCTATTTAGTTTGTTGCATCCTTTCTTTATTCCATTTTTAATGCAAATGTTTTCCTTGTTTAGATGAATAATTCTATTTCCGATTTTGATTTTGTTTTTGTTTTTAAATGTGAACAGGACAAGACAAGCTCAAACTTTCTTGTTTGATTGTTTGTAGTTGTTTGTTGATTTCCTTTTACATACATCCGCGAATGGACAGGTCTGGAGCTGAAAGGATGACCGGACTTTTCCCACCTGGACTTTTCCCACCTAGGACTTTTCCCACCCGGACTTTTCCCACCCGGACTTTTCACACTCGCACTTTTCACACACACACACACACATTTTCTCTCTCTCTTTCTTTCACTCTGTATCTCCCCCTCTCTTTCTCTCCATCTTTTTCTTTCTCCTTTTTATTTCTCTGTCTTTGTCGTTGTCTCTGTCTCTCTCTGTCTCAGTTTCTCTCTGTCTCTGTCTCTCTCCCCCCCCCCCCCCCCCCCACCCTCCTCCCCCCTCTCCCCCACCCTCTCTCTACGTGATAAACACACGCCTTAAATGAACTTCGAATATAAAAAAAATGATCCGCGCTCGGCAATCAACAAGTAAAAACGGAATTAGAGTTGGAGGAGAAGGGTGTGAAAAGTCCGGGTGGGAAAAGTCCTAGGTGAGAAAAGTCCGGGTGGGAAAAGTCCTAGGTGGGAAAAGTCCGGGTGTAAAAAGTCCGTGTGGACGTGTGGAATAGTCCTAGGTGGGAAAAGTCTGGGTGGGAAAAGTCCGGGTGTAAAAAGTCCGGGTGGAATAGTCCTAGGTGGGAAAAGTCTGGGTGGGAAAAGTCCGGACACCGCTGAAAGACACTCTATGAAAAGCCGAGAACAGGGAGGACTGGCAGAAGCTGGTTATGAAATCCTCAGAGGCGCCCCTACGGTCAACTTGACTACGGGACTCGTGATCATGTTTTCCTTTTACACAATGACATATGAAGTTGTTTTGGGAGCTCATTCTACATAGTTAGTTGTTTTTGTTTGTATGTTTTTGATTATTTCTGTTATTGCGGCATAATATTACATTCATAAGTGAATAAGCCAAAGAAAGAAAAAACAAAAAACCAACACATAAATGTATTATTTATGTTTGCCTTTATACCAACGTTATGACAAAAAATTGTTTTAAAATTAGGTGAACTATTGAATAAAATGGATGCATACACTTCATTGCATGGATTTGTTGCAAAGTGTATGAGAGAGAGGGGAGAGAGAGAGAGAGAGAGAGAGAGAGAGAGTTTTTCACAAAGTCTCTAGATAATATATCATTTTCTAGTTAAAAATGTTGGACTGCTTAACAATAGTATTAATGCATACAATGGGACACTTTGAATTGTAAACGCTGTTTGTTGGCATCAGTAATTGTTTACCTTGATAAACTACAAATTGATACATGGTAGATATCTATAACATTAATAAGACATATTGAAGCACATGTGTATGGGGCATAGAAAAGGCATGTCTTAGTAGTGGCACGGAACTGGCAAGAAACCAAATTTGGATTGAGAAATTTGTGAAGTGATTTTGATCACACAGATCAGTCAATGTTCTCTGCCAACAGACGACATAAAAAAATCAAGGAAAAACAATAGATTTGTTATTGGCCAAGTTTTTTCTACCATAACATTCTCTGACCCTCACCTCTCTTATGCTAACGTGAATGCTCAACACCCCCTTCTCTCCAAATCCCACCTTTTGTGTTTAGTCAATAAAATGTCTGATGTCTAAAGCCACCCATGCTTATGATCGATCACGTACAAGTAAATCAAATAAGGATAATCAAATAATCAAATCTAAATATTAAAATAGAAACCTAAACAACTAAAACCTATGTGTATTGTCAACCTTATCAACCAACACATTTCATGTCCTTCAAATAGAATGGGAACATCAGGGTGGGGGTTGGATGCGGTGGGGGCTGGAAAGTTGTCCAACCAATCAATCTAGCGTAAATAACTGTGGAAAACGGTTGCTATACATCTAGATTTACAATCAGAAAATAATTACCTGGTACACGAACAGATGTTGCATTCAAATGCTGTTATTCCTTAATAAGGCCAGTTGTTTTTTGTTCCATCTCTAACTATTGGTCACTGCAACCACCACCTTTTGCAAGAGTGAATGCCCTTGGTAGATGCTTGAGTACTCACCAAACGAGGGCATAACTCTCGCCAATAACCCTATTTGGGGCCACTAAATGGCTGCCTTCTGCAAGAGTGAATGCCCTTTTGGATACTGACCAACAAGGGATTAACTCTCACTGTCAAGTGCGTTAATAACCCTAGTTGCAGTGGCCAATACACCATTATATTTTCCGGCACACTGCCCCCTCCCAGCTGTTCATTCCATGACATTACATTCACATAATGTTACACTCAGCATGCCTTTTTATAAACAGACACATCAAAACCATACATTTTAGCAGGACATAAAAGGGCTTGTCTGTTGTCTTCATTTTCCAACATTAATGCACCTTTTTTTCCTGAAAGTTATTTTGTGCTTGTCAATTTCAATAATTTGAAAATATACATTTGCCCTTCAATTTGGAAATTTAAATAAAATATAAAGGACAACAGCTTGACAATTTAACTTCATTTTATAGTTCTGTCACATGTAAGCTTTTCAACCCTCAGTTTGTGACAGACTGCACAGGTTTGCAAGATTTGTTTTTTTTTCAGCATCTGAAATTATCAAGGCAACCCGTTTTAAACAGTCAGAACTTACAATCAGTTTGATCAATGTCAACGCAATTTTGGAAAAAAAAGTCATATTTGAATATCTTAGCCACAGCTTCTCTTTTGTACAGTTTAATGAATTCTGTGTTGACCCATGTGTCAACCAACATGGCCGAAATGGTCTGATCATAACATTATCACAGCTCGTTTGCTTTAATTGCATTAAGTCGGATGACCAGATCTCTAAATTAATAAAAGAAACATGTACTTAATGAATAACAATCCAAGACGATTTCTGCCAATTTTCACAGTTCCTGTATTCATGTTTTTATTGATTTTTTTTCAAAATGTGTACTTACTGACAATCATGTTAAATCAAATTGAAAACTAGAATGAGTTTTTCAACATTTTATTTGAACAAAAGCACTACATGATTCAGGGAGAAAATACTGGCACAGGAATTTCCTTTTTCTTTTCTTTTTTTTTACTAGTATCAATGAGCTGTGAAAAATACTAATTATCAGGAAAAGGCAAAAGAAGAAGAAGGAAAAAAAAAAAAAAGGAAGAGCACTATTCGTTTCAGAAACTTGTGGAGGTGCCATAGCCGATGAGGTTTAACCGAGGCATGGTTACCGCTACACCTATCTATAATATTAAAAACTCAGGACTTTACTGGCGTTGCACTGTCTCCGGGCATTGCAGCCAGTATTGTTCCCACCATCTTTGTATTTACAAATGTCCCATATGTGTCTATGACCGAGAGGACGTAAAACACCACTTTCACCCATCACGAGCACTATTCGTTTTCCTACTGCAAATGAATTTGTGCCCCATAAAACAAGAACATGAAAACAGAGAAGCTTAGCTTTTAGGGGACAGACTGTGAGCAATTTAATTGTCTTTCAAAGAAAAAGGAGTGGTTGTACGCAGCAACAAACTCCAGATGCACGCATTTTAAAAAATACTGACTGAAAAAAATGGATAACTATATGAACATAATGGGGTGCAGACTTGTTTCTATGACCCATGATAATACAAAGCACACATGCCAACTACATGAAGACCCAGGTCAGGTCAGGTCAGGTCAGATCTTCAGGGCAGCCAGGCCTCGCGGCCTCTTGATGTGCCCTATCTTTTGATTGTTTGTTATTGTGGTTTTGTTCATCAATCAGATTGGCATAGCTGTGGCGCTTTTTGAACTATCATTGTCGTCTTAATCATAACTGTATTTAAAAACATTAATTTTGGGGTCACTTAGGAGGTTTTTGAAATGGTTAGTGTTGGAAGCAAGCTTAGTTTGTGCAGGGAGATTGTTCCGCTTGCACTGGTAAAAACAACACGGTTAGTGATAGTCAAAAGTAGGGTGCACTGAATCAAAATGAAAGTGCCGCCATGCCATAACTGGGTGGTGAGTACAAATTAACTCTGACACAAGACAATCTCTGTACATCATTTATTTGACTCCTGTCTTCTAGTCGTTAGAGACAAGAACTTACATTCAAGAGTGCCAGCCAGTAGCTGATTATTATTTCTCCGACTAAAATCCTGTTAATTTCTCAGCTCCCTTCTCACTGGGTCTGTGTGCTTGTGCATGCGCACTCCCCCAAACAGAAATAAAAATGTTTGTGTGCATAGAAATAAATCAGCAGCAATACTATTTTCATCCCCCCCCCCCCCCTCCACACACACACACTTACACTTCAAGTGGAATCTCAGTGATCATGCTAGGAATTTTGAAAACCAAGCCCATCAGCGACAATGCACCCCCCCCCCCCCCCCCAACAACCGGTATCAAAACCAGTCCCAGGGAAACAAAAACCAGTGAAAATCACAATATCAAAGCATAGATGTTAAACAATTTATCAGTCCTAGCAAAATGGACAGGTCAACTGTTTTCCAGTATTTAGGTTTTGCAATCAGTATTTTACTAATAATTATCAGTAAGCACGAACACTGAATCTTCAAGATAAGTAAGTAACTCTAATTTCTTTTTGACTTTGCACAATAATATAGCAATTTGTTATTGTGTGTGTTCTTGGTTATAAGCTTTTATTTACTCATCAGTCCACAAGAAAACAAAACAAAACAATGGTCAACCTATGGCGATATTTTTCACGCCAGAGGGCAGTCAATGCACTAGGGGCTTATCACGCGATTTTCTTACTTGGGCGTAGTGAGAGAGAGAGTGATGGTAGGACCACTCACTGTCTCTCTCTCTTTCTTTATCCCCAACTAATAATAAAGAGAGGATTAGCCCCACACGAGCGTCATGCCCTCTGGTGTGAGAAAAATCGCACTAAGTCTCTCATTGTGTTCAACAAAAGTAAAACATGTGTTAATCATCTTTGGGGTTGTTTATTTTTACTCTATTCATATTCCTCAATACAATACATTCCTCACTTCAATCTTGACAGGTTGGACACTTTCATAATTACAAGGAATAACGCAACAGCATATCAGTTAACACATAAGTTTTCTTCCCTTCTCCCTTCCCCTCACACATCCACCCCCATCTCTCACTCCTGTCACCTGCTTAATGTTTGAGATACACCAACATATAGTGGCATACCAGTTTGCACAAGTAGAAGACTTTAACCCCCAACAGACTACCGGTCATACTGATCGTGGTACATATGAAATCTTATCACACTGATCTTAGTATATGAAATGCTGAATGATATAATGCACAAGGTGGGACAATTTACAAAAAAGTTACATGGTGCATTCATTAAAACTATGCCATTATTGCAGCAATGTGCATTAGTTTCTTCCTCTTCCAAATAGCATTGCATCAAATAGATATTATGGGGGGAAAGGCAGGAGAATGGGCCAATAATAAGTCAGAAAAATAATAGATGATGATAAGAAAAGGAAAAGGCAGAGTCAAAGAGAGTGATAGATTAGAGGAAGTTACAAGCACAGAACTTCCAGAATGTGGGGGAACTGTTTGTGTGAAAGACAAACACACACACACACACAGTGCCCCTTCTGTATACCCATGGTGGGATTTCTGAACTTTAAAAATTGGATCTTTGGGTGAAGTAGTATACGGCCATCACCCTCCCACATTTTCAACATGATCAGCTCAGTAATGTGCACTGGTACAGAATGATAATATTAGAGAAACAATCTGTTAGGCAGATACAAGAATGCAAAATCACTCACTATTTACTATTCCAATTCTGAAATAATCCTAGTCTTATTGAACAGACAGCATAATAAAGCTTCGCCAAGTTCTACAGTGTAATCCAGTCACTGTGATACCATGAAAGCACAGTCGACAAACATAAGAAAATCAAATTACAGCAATGGTTGCGCCAGACTTTGCACTTTTTTTTTTTATCACATTCTACACTTTCTGTCAAAGAGCTAAGGGACTGCCACACTACATACGATTCTGTGTCAATGTGATGCGATTGTGTCGATGCGATTCATGGTTCACGTGAAATACTTGTCTAAAATAATTCTACTACTTTCGCTCTACATACTCAAGTAGACCCACTACATGAATTTCACGTGAATTTCACTCGCAGCGTCACAATCGCATCGCATTGACACAGAATCGTATGTAGTGCAACAGGCCCTTTACAGTTGTAGCTTAACCTAGGCTAAAAAAAAAACCCACAACAACAGTACACACCTGACAGATGTATGCTGGAAGCATTGTAAGACAATATCATGGTCATTTTTTAAAAATCTTAAACCAAGCAATCAACGAAGAAGAAGGGCATACTGTTGACATCATAATACTTTGCTTGGCGGTAGAAGGGCGTACTGTTGACATCATATGTGACTCGTCTCCACAAAATGAGTCGTGTTGTCCCTGGCTCACATACCCCCCTAGGGGCAAGTTTAGGTGGAAGGGGATCAAATCATCAATTTTCAGATTTTGACTTTATAAACAATAGGTCTTTCTCTGCCTCACACAGAAATATGAAAGTGTAAAAACATTCCTTTCTGCCCGCTTAAAAGTGCCTTTTATTAAAGAATATCTGGTTGTTGAGTACACGTTTTGAAACTTTTCGGTTGCGATTTCTCATTTCGCCAATTCATTGAGCATATGGCTTCAAATCTTCATAACTTTGCAACAAATAGTCCGATTAAAAAAAAAATGGTTTGTTGGAAAGCTCTTTCAAAGCAGATGAACTGTTTGGCTGTAACTCAAAAAGACCCCTGGGACATAACGACTCATTCTGTAGTGACGGGTCACACATGCACTTTGCTGGGTGGTAGAAGGATGTATTGTTGACATCATATGCACTTTGCTGGGCGGTAGAAGGGTGTATTGTTGACATCATATAACATTTTGCTGGGTGGTAGAAGGGTGCATTGTTGACATCATATGCACTTTGCTGGGTGGTAGAAGGGTGTATTGTTGACATCATATGCACTTTGCTGGGTGGTAGAAGGGTGCATTGTTGACATCATATGCACTTTGCTGGGTGGTAGAAGGGTGCATTGTTGACATCATATGCACTTTGCTGGGCGGTAGAAGGGTGTATTGTTGACATCATATGCACTTTGCTGGGTGGTAGAAGGGTGCATTGTTGACATCATATGCACTTTGCTGGGTGGTAGAAGGGTGCATTGTTGACATCATATGCACTTTGCTGGGTGGTAGAAGGGTGCATTGTTGACATCATATGCACTTTGCTGGGCGGTAGAAGTGCGTACTGTTGCCATCATAATAAACTTTGCTGGGTGGTAAAAGGGTGTACTGTTGACATATGCACTTTGCTGGGTGGAAGAAGGGCATACTGTTGACATATGCATTTTGCTGGGCGGTAGAAGGGCGTACTGTTGACATCATATGCGCTTTGCTGGGCGGTAGAAGGGCGTACTGTTGACATCATATGCACTTTGCTGGGCGGTAGAAGGGCGTACTGTTGACATCATATGCACTTTGCTGGGCGGTAGAAGGGCGTACTGTTGACATCATATGCACTTTGCTGGGCGGTAGAAGGGCATACTGTTGACATCATATGTGCATTGCTGGGCGGTAGAAGGGCGTACTGTTGACATCATATGCGCTTTGCTGGGCGGTAGAAGGGCATACTGTTGACATCATATGCGCTTTGCTGGGCGGTAGAAGGGCGTACTGTTGACATCATATGCACTTTGCTGGGCGGTAGAAGGGCATACTGTTGACATCATATGTGCATTGCTGGGCGGTAGAAGGGCGTACTGTTGACATCATATGCGCTTTGCTGGGCGGTAGAAGGGCGTACTGTTCACATCATATGCGCTTTGCTGGGCGGTAGAAGGGCGTACTGTTGACATCATATGCGCTTTGCTGGGCGGTAGAAGGGCGTACTGTTGACATCATATGCGCTTTGCTGGGCGGTAGAAGGGCATACTGTTGACATCATATGTGCATTGCTGGGCGGTAGAAGGGCGTACTGTTGACATCATATGCGCTTTGCTGGGCGGTAGAAGGGCGTCTTCCCTTTGCGTTTGCCCCTGAAGCTGTTGAAGCTGGGCAAAAGGGCTGGGCAGCGAAGGTGAAGGCCGCGACCTCCAGGGGTGAAGGCTCTCAGGGTGACCGACATTCCATGGCCTGCCGCCACCGATACCCAGCCTGACCAACAAAGCACAGTGTTCTCTTCTTAGCACCATACATTATGTACACTATATGTATAAAGCGTTTTTAAACCAATAACAGAGAAAAGGAGTAAAGAGTATGCACCACAGAGAAGAATGTACCATATTTTTCTGACTATAAGCCTCACCTTTGTATAAGGCGCACAAATTTTACCCCAAATTTCAGATTTTGTGATTATACTTTCTTACTATTTTCTCAGTCACATTATAAGGCGCAGGGGTCCGAGTCTTGGAAAAAAAAGTATCGCCTTATAGTCGCGTCGTGTGTGAGTGTGTGTGTGCGCATGCATGTGTGTGTATGTGCGCGCACGCGCGCGTGTGTGTGAGTGTGAGTGTGAGTGTGAGTGTGTGTGTGAGTGTGAGTGTGAGTGTGAGTGTGTGTGTGTGTGTGTGTGTGTGTGAGTAAGGAAGTAAGAGAACGTTGTGTGTAAGCATCGTGCTTATTTTAGTTTCTAATGATTAATTATTTGTTTGCCTTTAATGTTCTTGTTATCAATGTAAAGCGCACTGAGCTCATGTGAGAAAGAGCGCTATATAAATTCCCATTATTATTAGTCCGAAAAATATGGTAAATGAATACATGTTAAGAACTGTTTTTATGCATCAAGGAGAAGTATGTAACTAAATACATGTTAATATCCCTGGAGAAAATGCAACTTTCATAAGCGTGACTGTTACTCTAATTCATACCATTGAAGCATTCGTCAATTAACCCCTTCCTGGCATGCCCAGTCCCGTGTCTACTGCGTGGTGGGTGAAGTCATTGATGATGTCATAACTTTTGATGTCAAAGTCCTGGATCGATGGTTTTTGTTTTAGACAAGTCATGAAAGATATACCTCTGCACCATTTTATCTGATTGAGTCCAACAGGGCTCTTTTAAATTCTATAATAAGAAAATCGATAATTTCTCTGTTTTTCTCTGGCAGTGAAGGGGTTAACATGATAAATTTGAACGTGGCACATTTTCTCAAGATAGAAGAAACAATACTCAGATAAATAATGCTTTAACTCACTTGGGACGAATGAGCCGGATCCGGCTCATGGCTCGCAAACTGTTAAGGACGAATGGCCCGGATCCGGCTCATAAGAGTTTTCAAGAGGTTTTGATTTATGGCGTGCAACCAGCTTTCCGGTGCGAAGTCATAACCTATTTTCAGCTTGCTTTGTCCTTGCCTCTCTTGAAATCAACCAATCATTGCAGACTTTACATTCAGGTTTGGTTGTAGAGGGGGGTCAAAGATTGGAATGTGAAATTTTCCTTCTTTCTATGTGTTAGCTGTTTTCGTCAATAGGAGGCAAACGACAAAGGTAAGGAATCAGATATTTTACGATCGCTTAGTGCATGGTGTTGCTAATTGCTTCTGAAAATATTGATGCCTAACTCTTCATAACTTGGTTTTGGTGATTATTTTACGAACCTAGTCAAATGCCCAGTCCCCACAAAACAAGGGGAAATAATTCGGCCAGTCCCGAGTGAGTTAAAATAATTTTCATAATTATTAATATTCCTCAACTTAAGACCCTCAAATACGGGAAAACAGATGTTGATCTGAATTTCAAAAAACAAACAAAAACTTTGATCAAAATTTGTAGAAGTGCTTGACGAAAGTCATTTTGAGCGTTCCCTACAAAACCAGTGTACTACAATGCCTTCTTTGTTTCAGATAGGAAGCTTGGACAGATACTCTTCGGTTGTTTGCCAGTTTTATTGAGCACTCGGCAGAAGCCAAAACATTTCTGCAGAAAACCTGTAGCCCCCAAATGTCCACATTTCAAACGCTCTCACCAAGAGATGAAAGCTGAATATCAGCAGCAGCCACATCCCACTGCGTTCCGGTTACATGGAATTCTTTACCAACCAGAGCTGGGATTTTGGACAGCCTCTCTGCATCGCCAATGGGAATCTGCAAAGGAAAGAAATCATACTCGCTTTATCACTGTAGAACAAAAGACTATTATAACTTACAAACCTTCTCGGAGCCTGAGATCTATTTCAGAAAACAACAGAGGAAAGATTACCAAAGGAGGAAAGATTTACATATGAATCAAAGCAAGGAACTGCATATTCGTCTGTTTGTGTTTATGAACAAAGTATGTTCCAGTCACAACTAAACTAATGGGGCTTTATACTACTTCTTGCCGACACAAAAGGGTGATACTTTTAGGCCCAAACTGCTCATCCCACCTATCGACGAGTCAGGTGCAGATAATTTTCTGTGGCTATATTATATAGTATATACTACTAGTTCATGACAGGCAAGGACGATAATCTTAAGTAGGTGGCGTTCGCATCCCAGGGCACGAGACAGGGGCAGAGAATTTTCGGTATAAAGCCTCATTGTAACGGAACTTGGTGAAATGGTTCCCAGTTTTCAAAGATGATGTCCCAAAGATCCAATACTAACAGGGATAAAAGGCTAAAACAAAAACTGCTTGACCAATTTGATGTCAAGGGCTAAGAGCCATAACTCCACCTGAACAGAACATATCACAGCATCCAGCAGAGACTCACCCCAAGGGTGTCGGTGCCAAGGTGACTGAGGTAGAAGTCGTCCGCCTCTGCGTTGTCCTTCACATGCAGCGGAACCGTATGAGCCACATGGGCTGTCAGGTAGATGGAACGGTCACCCTGAAACACACAACAATACTGACAATGGAACAGTCGCCCTAAAACACACAATAATACTGACAATGGAACGGTCACCTTGAAACACACAATAATACTGACAATGGAACGGTCGCCCTGAAACACACAACAATACTGACAATGGAACGGTCGCCCTGAAACACACAATAATACTGACAATGGAACGGTCGCCCTGAAACACACAATAATACTGACAATGGAACGGTCGCCCTGAAACACACAATAATACTGACAATGGAACAGTCGCCCTGAAACACACAATAATACTGACAATGGAACGGTCGCCCTGAAACACACAATAATACTGACAATGGAACGGTCGCCCTGAAACACACAATAATACTGACAATGGAACGGTCGCCCTGAAACACACAATAATACTGACAATGGAACGGTCGCCCTGAAACACACAATAATACTGACAATGGAACAGTCGCCCTGAAACACACAATAATACTGACAATGGAACGGTCGCCCTGAAACACACAGTAATACTGACAATGGAACGGTCGCCCTGAAACACACAATAATACTGACAATGGAACAGTCGCCCTGAAACACACAATAATACTGACAATGGAACGGTCGCCCTGAAACACACAGTAATACTGACAATGGAACGGTCGCCCTGAAACACACAATAATACTGACAATGGAACAGTCGCCCTGAAACACACAATAATACTGACAATGGAACGGTCGCCCTGAAACACACAATAATACTGACAATGGAACGGTCACCTTGAAACACACAATAATACTGACAATGGAACGGTCGCCCTGAAACACACAATAATACTGACAATGGAACGGTCGCCCTGAAACACACAATAATACTGACAATGGAACGGTCGCCCTGAAACACACAATAATACTGACAATGGAACGGTCGCCCTGAAACACACAATAATACTGACAATGGAACGGTCGCCCTGAAACACACAATAATACTGACAATGGAACGGTCGCCCTGAAACACACAATAATACTGACAATGGAACGGTCGCCCTGAAACACACAATAATACTGACAATGGAACGGTCGCCCTGAAACACACAATAATACTGACAATGGAACGGTCGCCCTGAAACACACAATAATACTGACAATGGAACGGTCGCCCTGAAACACACAATAATACTGACAATGGAACGGTCGCCCTGAAACACACAATAATACTGACAATGGAACGGTCGCCCTGAAACACACAATAATACTGACACACAGGAACATTTAATCAAAGTAGTCTGGACAGGCACATTTATTCAGACCAGTCTCACTCTCAGAGCAGCTGTAACTTGAAGAGGAAGTGCTTGACTCATTTGAGTCACACATAAAATAGCATTATCTTCCTTAAGCATTGTGTTTCTCATAAAGGGTATGCACTGCCTCGTTCAGTTTAGAGCCAGCCGAAATTGCTTAAGGCCTTGTGCACATTAGATCTGCAAGTTCCGTACAGAAACTCCATACACTTAAATAAGAAATAAGACAATGGGATTCTGGATAGGTTTCTGCATGTAATGGATACACTCTTTCATATTTCTTACCGACAGATTTTTTTGGGGATTGCGCATGGGTTTCCACACGGAACTTGTGCATATATGTGTACACAGCCTAAGTCAATTGAGTCACACACAAAATAGCATGCATTATTTTCCATTGTGTTTCTCATAAAGGGTATGCCTCATTCAGTCTAGAACAACCTGAAAGTACTTAAGTCAACTGAGTCACACATAAAATAGCATGCATTTTCTTCCTTATGCAGACCTGTTTACCCCCTACACAAGTCTTGAGTAGTCTGGATAGCTGAAATGAGTAGTTTTGGTGTGAAATGAGTAGTCCTCTTCATTAAACCATCAAATAATATTAACTGAAAATGATTCATTAGAGCATTATTTTTAATTTTTAAGAGTAGTACTAGTAGAGGTCCAATTTGAGTAGAATACTACTCGAAAAGAGTAGAGTAAACAGGTCTGCTTATCTCTCAAAAGGGGTATGCCTCATTCAGTATAAACAGAAAAAAAAATTGCAGTGCTTAGTCATGACATTACAGTCATGTTGCCTACTGTATTTTTCAGACTATAAGGCGCACCTTACTATAAGGCGCGCCCCCCAAAATGTACACAAAATCCAGATTTTGTTACTATAGTTTCTTACTATTTTATTAGTCACATTAGGCGCAGTGGTCTTAGTCTGGGGGAAAAGTATCGCCTTATAGTCCGAAAAATATGGTAAATATCTTTGACAAAGGTCTGTTTGCACAGTCTTCAGTCCTGTCCACTACTACTGACCTGTATGTAATCCAAGCGCCCGAGGCCGGTGACAAACAGAGTCTGGCCAGGCTTGACCACCACACACTGGGGCTGAATTTGATTCTTGGGCAGAACTTTGACTAACTCCTCAGGCTCCAGCAAATTGATCACCTGTGAACGGAAATTTATGTTACAAAAACAATTGCTATTTATAACAGTTTTGCATCAAATTTGTTAAGTTTAACAACAAATCAATCAAAGACTTGGAAGTACTTTATAATAATGCACACCACAGAAAAAGATGTCTCGGGGTCAATAAAGTAAGTACATGTGCAGTCATGAAATTGAAACATAATACAATGATGATACATGCATGGACACTTTATGTACACAACTATTGCGTCCTTGAATTGGTGTGAGTGTGTGTGTGTGTGTGTGTGTGTGTATGTGTGCATATCTGTGTGTATGTGTGAATTGTGTGAGTATCTGTGGCATGGTGTAATGTGGTGTGGTGTGATGTTGTGTGTTGTGTTGTGTTGCGTTGCGCACACATGTGTGTGTGTGTGTGTGTGTGTGTGCATGTGAGTGTGTGTGTGTGTGTGTGTGTGTTTGTGCATGTCTGTATCTTTCAGAATTAAGGGCATGTGAGACTGAGCGTGCATGACTAAGTGTACACATATGTGTGTTTTATGTGTTTGGGCAGATGCATGTATGCCTGCATCTATCTAACCATGCATGTATCAAACTAACTATTCAAAATGGCATTAAAAAAAAAAGAGAACAAAAAAGAGCCAAACATGTGGTGTAGAGTGGCACAGAGGTAATGCGTTTGCCTCGTGTACAGAAAACCCGAGTTCGAGTTCGAACCTGGGTACAGGGTACAACTTACAAGGCCTTATGGTCTAAACGTGGAGTCTTTCAGATGAAATGATAAACCGAGGTCCCGTGTGCCCATGCACTTTGCACACACATTAAACCCAGTGGCAATGAAAAAGTTGTCATTTGGTCAAAATTTACCCCACCCCCCACCCCTTCCCTCCTCATCAGTCACACAAAAGTCACATGCAAACTTTAAAAAATGGGTGGCGCGCCTCAGCTCAGGCTGCGACGCGCTCTCCAGGTGGGAGCAACCCGAATTTCACAGACGCCTCTGTGACTATAAAGTACCAAATACCAAGTCTCACCTGCTCAGGATTAGCCACCCCAGGTGTGTCCTTGCACCAGTACATGGGGACACCCTCTGGCCTGTAGCCCTGACCCTTGGTGCCTGAACTCTGAAGGTCTGGGAGCGGGCTCTCCTCAAAGCTGCCTTCCTTGCCAAAGCTGAAGCTGACAAAATCCTGCCCAAAGCTGTGCTGCTCCGCCTCGGCTTCTTCTGCCTCTTTGGTGCGGGCGCTACGGAAATCGGTCATACCAACGTGGCCTGGAAAGGAAAACTATCATTCCAACTTGACTGACAGTACTAATGATTTATATGCACAAAAACAAAGCAAAACCACACACACACACACACACACACACACACACAAGGAATTTTATAGTTCAATCCGTGGTTAGGTGTATACGATAAAGTATCAATAAAATTTGAAATATTTACGGTTTTAAGAGGGCATTCGGGTGTTTTCATTGTATGACAAACACACACACACACAAAACAGGCTAATCAAAGCATGTATTGTATATTCATACCTATACAGAAATACTTGTGAAACATAATGGAAATGGGCCTTGAGCATGCCTTGAAACCTTGATAAACACTGTTAATATCAGGGTATATTAATAATATACCCAGATATTGACAAATATTATTACATGTATATACATAACAAATGAGATATCACACAACAATCTGAACAAACATAATAAAGACATGACTTTCTTAGGCACAGCTCAGCCTCAAAGTTAACCGAACCAAGGTTAGAATGTACAAAACAATACGAATAAGCTAGCAGTCAAATTATCTTTCAAACCGAGAGATTATACCTTGATATTTATTCAATATGCAGGCACAAACTGTGCATAAAAATCATGCACTTTCACAAAGGCACAGACAAACACACACACACACACACACACATAGTGACACACACACACACACAGAGGCATAATCACAATCACTTGTCATTATTTCACACTTTCAGTTTCACAAATCACATGCACAAAATTCAAAGTCCATCTACCGGTCAGTAAATTGGCCTTGTAGCTGCCAAACTCTTCCAGACGTGAACGCCTCAGCTCCTCTTTAGCAGCATACTCCCTCTGGTCGGCATCCAGCCTTCGGCGTCGCAGCAACAGCCTCCAGGGGGCCGGGTTGACGATGGGGAATTTCAACAAGTTCAGTGTGGTCCCTGAAGCATGCATGAAAAACTCACACAAAGTCACAGTCAAACAGAATATCCTCAAACACAATCCTCTAAAAACAGAAAGAGCCCAGGTCTTCAGAACCACCAGGTCTGATGGAATTGTAATTATTATAAATAATTGACCACGGTATGACCCTATGACTCATAGTATGAGTATGACTCAGTATGAGTCTATGGCGCAAAACTATTTTGTTATGCTTAGATGACCAGATATTGCAATTTATGGTGGGTAGGTATGAAGATAGGGACAGGCTTCTGCAACAGTAATACATTTATTATGAACCTCGCTCCCCACCCATCCCCTCCCTCCACACACATACAAAACAAACAACAACATACAGTATTGATACAGCGCTAAATCTTGATAGAAATCAAATTGAAGCACACGCACACGTTAGTATTCATAACGCATTCAAACAAAACCGGAAAACAACAGTAAAGCTACAGTACATGTATTAATTTGTTCTTGTTTATAGGTATGCCCCTTCAAAAAAATAAAAAGTAAAATAACAAAGAAGCAAAATGCTTTCTTTTTTTTTCTTTTTTTTTTGCATATTTTGCAATATTATTTTTTTTATTTTTAATTATGACCACAATATGCAAAACAAACCAAACTGTAGCATTCGTAAATGAAACCAAAATATATTTTGTCAACAGCCTAGGTGGGAACCTTGTAAACATGCACATATATTTTGTCAACAGCCTAGGTGGGAACCTTGTAAACATGCAATTATATTTTGTCAACAGCCTAGGTGGGAACCTTGTAAACATGCAAGTATATTTTGTCAACAGCCTAGGTGGGAACCTTGTAAACATGCAAGTATATTTTGTTAACAGCCTAGGTGGGAACCTTGTAAACATGCAAAAGTATATTTTGTCAACAGCCTAGGTGGGAACCTTGTAAACATGGAAGTATATTTTGTCAACAGCCTAGGTGGGACATGCACATGTATATATTTTGTCAACAGCCTTTTTTGCCCTAACTCAGCTAACTGAGACCCCTGTGCTTAATTTTATGAAATGGGAAACTAAACCTTGTTACTTTCTAAATTAAGTATTTAATTAAACCGATTTACTTACTTAATTTAGAAAGTAAAAAAAAAGAAGTTCAACGTTTAGTTTCCCACTTAAGCTTTAGTAGAACTTCATAAAATTAAGCACTGAGCCTTATAGTTATAATGTGACTGATAATAAGAGTAAGAAAACAGAATAACAAAACCTGAATTTTGTGTTAAATTTGGGGGGTATGTCTTATATTAATCAGGTGCGCCTTATACTATAGACAGTATAGTCCGTAAAATACGGTACTTTGCTAACATGATTTCTCTCCTCGTCCTAGTCCTACCTGGCCACAGTGACACCGTTGCTCGCCTGATGAACCCCCTGGCCACCGACTTGCAATAGTCAGACATGAGAAGAGCATTGAACAGCGTTGACTTTCCCACGTTGGTGCTGCCCACCACGTACACATGACCTGCGTGCATATATATTCCAAATGAGTATACAGTGTGATTATATTTATGGAGTAATACTAATATGATTAAATCATATATATATATAGATCTCATTAAATTACAAAATGCAAAGAAACATATTTTGTTTTTAAGTTTATAACTTTATTACAATTTGTATTTTGATAGTGTGTGTGTGTGTGTGTGTGTGTGTGTGTGTGTGTGTGTGTGTGTGTGTGTGTGTGTGTCACTGTGTGTGTGTGTGTCTGTGTTTTGTTGTTTCTTTTCGTAGGTTATGAATATGAATTGTCTGAATATGAATAATGATGAAAATGACAAAACATCATACTGATGACTGTTAGTGTTACGTGCAAAGGTATTGAGAGATGTATGATTTGTGTACACGTGCTTTTGTTAAAGTATTTCAAATACTGTACTATCTTTAGGTAGTAATTAGTAGAAAAATGATAGGTTAAGAATAATACTAATTACTAGTAGTAGCACATATTAAATGGTGTGTGTGTGTGTGTGTGTGTGTGTGTGTGCATTTTACCCCTTTATGACAAACCTTTCAGCATCCACACTGTCATAAGCCTGGTGACAAGATCCTCAATGCCATAGCCTGTTTTGGCACTCACCAAACAGAGATGCTTTATGTTTTTGCCTGTTGGATTCAGCCCTGCAGAATTGCACATGTCCAACAATGTTTGTCTAGTTCGCTCAAGATATGTTCTATTTTGGGTATCTCTAGGAATCAAGTCAACTTTGTTCCCAACAATGAACAGTGGTCTCTTGGTTCCAATATGTTTCAAAAGATCAGTAAACACACTGTTTTTCATGTCAACCAGATCGATTACAACAAGAACCAGAGCTTTCGTATTCTTGATTTCTTTGATAATCTGGGGGTATGTCTCTGCCGATACCCTTACATTCAGGTACATGTTGTAAGTTTGGATGAGGAAGCACCTTTGACACATACTGGTTCTCATTTCATCACGAGTCAGCTGTTTGAATTTTTCGCTGGGCATGTAGCCAGGAATGACAGGGTCCTGGCAATGGAGAGTTGCCCCACAACCGGAACATGGAACATCACTGGCTGGAATGGAAGGGTCGGGTGTTCCTTTAATCGCCGGCTGGTTTTTTGTTTTTGGTTGAGTGGTTCGACTTCGTGGGATTTCATCATCCAAGTAGATGTCTTCAATCGTATCAAGTAGGCCACTGCTTTGTTCTTGCTCATTTGATTGCAGATCTTCAGCTTCCTCTTCAACCTCAACAAACTCTTCCACATCTGTTCTACGTTTGCTTACATCAGCATCCCATTTGATATCTTCCAGAGTCCTTTGTAATGTTTTAACAGACAGTCTCTGTTCTGTGTCATTCTGCTCCGTTTCAGTTGGTAGTGTGTGCTTTTCTTGTTTTTGTCTCATCAGCTTCACAATTAGTGGTACATTGTCTTGTTCCAGTCTGCTTCTTTCTGTCTTGTTTTGCCAAATTTCTTTTTTATCTACATTTTGTTTGCCATGACTATCTACCATTTCAGAAGTCTGTTTTGACCTCTGCCACCTGCTTGTTGTTGAGATGCGTTTTCTGCAATGCAGCATCATCTGAGCTACTGGGGTTTTCTGCTTGAAGACTGAAGCACTGACGGCGTAGAACAGCATGCTTCCCGCAAGAAAGTATCCCAAAATAAAGAGACGAGTGCTTTAAATTTGCCACGGCCATATCTTTATTACGCCTAATTCCAAGGCGAAAATACTCAAAACACAATCACACACGAGGTCAGCATGTCCGGAAGTTGATGAGAATTATTTTCCGTGAAAAAGCTTGGAGTTACTTCCCTTCGAATCACATTGCCTTCAATAACTTTCTGGCCTCGTCTAGCCTAGTTGAAAACAAAGTAACACTAACAACAATAACCATGTTTCGCCCGGCTGGGGCTGCAGAAATTGTGCGATCACATCAGAAAGACGACTTCTACCTGTCGTTCTTTCGTTCTTCAGTTGCTGATGTTGTTCAAAGATTAGCAGGTCCCTATTTTTTTCTTGCTAGTGTAGAATACTTATAACATGTCAAGTTAGTGTAAAACTACTATGTATGTAGTATACATGTACACAGTACAGAGCAGAGAGGAGCAGTGGTCATTTCCTTTATCATAAACTTTATGGTTCTGAGATATGAGCTTCTGCAAGTACCACTCCTGCGAGACCCAGATCCTCAAATTCATTGAAGAGGTCTCTGCAGCTATGGAGAGCGGTAAAACTGTGACTGACATAATGATCATGAACTTCAAGAAGGCATGTGACATGGTGAACCACAGCCTGCTGCTTCACAAGTTAGACCACTATGGGTTCTGAGGAACCATCAATATCTGGATTGAAAACTTCCTCAGCGATCGAAAGCAGGCTGTGGTGGTCGACGGTGCTCAGTCTGGCTGCTTGGAACTAATGGAAGTGAAGTCTGGAGTGCCCCAGGGAACAGTCTTAGGACCTTACGGTTTTTTTACTTTCATAACATTTATGATCTCCCCCTCCAGAATCTCCTCTCCTTCCCGCCTGTTTTCCCGACAACACTGCTCTCTTATCACAATATCAGTTCATCGCCTGCAATGATGACCCGGCCAAGCTCCAACTCCAAGAGGACATCAGGAAGCTGGAAGGCTGGGAAAAGGAATGGGACATGGCATGCCACCCCGCCAAATGCAGTCAGCTGCCTTTGACGCGTAGCAAGAAGCCATCAAACGCCACCACCAGCTACAGTCAGCACGGCCACACCCTCGAAAGAGTGTCCTCTGCGAAGTATCTTGGGGTCACCCTGCAAACCGACATCTCCTGGGGAGCCCACATCGCAGCTACTGCGCCAAGGCCAACAGAGCTCTCGGCTTCCTAAGCAGAAACCTGAAGGTATGCTCCTCTGCTACCAAGGAGCTTGCATACAAGGCCATGGTCAGACCCATCACAGAATATGAAGGTGTGCTCCACTGCTACCAAGGAGCTTGCATACAAAGCCATGGTCAGACCCATCACATAATATGAAGGTGTGCTCCTCTGCTACCAAGGAGCTTGCATACAAGGCCATGGTCACACCTTTCACAGAATATGAAGGTGTGATCCACTGCTACCAAGGAGCTTGCATACAAGGCCATAGTCAGACCCACCACAGAATTCGTCAGCTCAGTCTGGGACCCACACACGGACAGGCTGACCTCGGACCCCGAGAAGGTGCAGCGCAGAGCAGCCAGATATGTCCTTAACAGGCACAGAAACACATCCAGTGTCAGTAGCATGCTCCAACAGCTACAATGGTCCTCACTGGCTGAGCGCCGCAGAGCATCCGGGCTCACCATGTTTTATAAAATTGTGAGTGGACTGGCCTGCGTAAGGTGCAATGCCCTCAAACCCCCTAGATCCCAGCAGTAGAAGGCAGAACCATAAAATTAACATGCAATTTCAACATATCTGCAAGAACCGACTACCACAACAACTCTTTCTTCCCCAAAGCCATCTGCGACTGGAACTCCTTTCCACCAGAAACTGTCCAGTCCCATACTCTCAGCTCCTTCACCTCAAAGGTGCTGAAGCTCCCCACATAAAGACCACATACTTTTTCTTTTTTGTGTGTGGGGTTGGGTGTTTTGGACTAGCCAACTGCTGGTGTAGAGTGGCACAGTGGTATCGCGTTCGCTTCGTGTCAAGTAAACCCGAGTTCGAACCTGGGTACAGGGGATTTTTTTCCTCTCATTCTGCACTAGGCCTTAACAGTCTGAACGTGGAGTCTTTCGGATGAGACGATAAACCGAGGTCCCGTGTGCCCATGCACTTAGCATACGTTAAACCCAGTGGCAACGAAAAAGTTGTCATTTGGTCAAAATTTAACACCCCCCCCCCCCCCCCCCCCCCCCCATCAGTGACAAAAATCGCATGCAAAAAAAAAAAAAATTGGGTGGCGCGCCTCTGGCTGCGACGCGCTCTCCAGGTGGGAGCAACCCGAATTTCACAGAGAGCCTCTGTGACTATAAAGTACCTAATAGTAGTAATACATAATACATGTATAATAATACCTAATACCTAAGGGTGCCCAGCCTTGCATGCCCTCTTATCTATCTTAGTATCTAGCTTTTCTTTTTGTTTTTCCTGTGCAGCATAAATTCTTTGAACACCAGTACATGACAATAATTGCCGGTTATGGCAGATGGACATTACCGGAAGAAGAAGAGTGCTATACAGGAAGCAAATTCATCACCTCTACTTCATCATGTCTGTCAACATGAGTTTTTAAAAAGGCAACACTTTATCACAACCAACAAAGTCCTAGAGCGTGCCAGCATCCCCAGCACACCTTGAGGCCATGCTTCTGTTCAGACGGTTCCGCTGGGCAGGACATGCATCATGGATGCAAGCTGTGTTCTATGGAGAGCTCCACGAAAACACTTCAAAGACCAGTTGTGAGTGGTGGTAGATGGTGCAACATCAGAGGCAATAACCAGTAGAATCTCCTCCCTTCCTGCAAGACCAGCTACATGAAGTTTTCTTCACCTACTTCCCTCGCCCCCTCAGCTTTTTCACAATCCAGTTCATGACACACACACGCACACGCACACGCACACACACACACCACACCACACACCACACACACACACACACACACTCACACACACACACACACACACACACACACACACAAACAACTATTTCACTAAAAGTAAAACACAGCAGAAACTGATCGCTGCTAAACTGGAGTCCCCGGTTTCTACAACAGAACCATCAAAAAGATGTCCAAAAAGATGATGGTGGTTGTCCAGTGAAATAAGAAGGGAGCTGAACTCCTGAAGTGGCAGCTCAGTGCAGGTGGTTTCTTAGATGAACTGAAGACTGGGAAAGCATTGTCCAAGATGGATGGAGAGGGCCGACAAGGTGCTGAGGCCTTCCACTAGACCAGTTCCAGGCAGGCAGGACAGAGGCTATTCACAAAAAATAGGCAGGGCAGAAGAAAAGTTTAACTTAGTTCAAAGCCCCCCCCCCCCCCCCCCCCCCCCCTTCCCTCTCCCCTGATAAAGAGTTTCCCATGAAAATATGCTGGTCCAGGATCAAATTCTAATATCATCAAAGGACATTCTGGAATAGACCCAATCCGGGCTGAACCTCAGAACAAGCCAGTATTTACAGTAGATTGAAAGAAGTCTGAAACATAATGGAAGGGGAGGTAAAGAGGGTGGTCATAATCTAGCTACACTTGCAAATTATGTGGATTTTGCCTATTTTCAAGGGGAAATCATGAACCTTATCCTGGATTAATTTGCTCTCTCTCTCTCTCTCTCTCTCTCTCTCTCTCTCTCTCTCTCTCTCTCTCTCTCTCTCTCTCTCTCTCTCTCTCTCTCTCTCTCTCTCTCTCTCTCTCTCTCTCTCTCTCTCTCTCTCTCTCTCTCTCTCTCTCTCTCTCTGTGTGTGTGGTGTGTGTGTGGTACATACATGTGTGTGCTTGAGCAAATGTGTGTTAGACTGTCTGTGTACTTTTCTTTCTTTTCTTTTTTTTATCTGTGTGACTGTATTTGACCATTTCTGTGTTTACGTGAGTTGCTGTTATTCCTCCATGCAATTGCTTTATAAATATTAGAGCTGTGTAATCAGAGTTCAAACTAATTCTTCTGATTTAGAAGAAAATCAGGTCTTAAACTTCAAGATTCTTTCAGATTTTTTCAGATTCTTTTCTTTTTACATCCTCTCTGCTGTAAACAGCACGTGTCGGATTAAAGCTATCAACCAACCATCATGTATGATTAAGATAATGATTAAGATTTATATAGTATCATTTATGCCCCCCCAAAAATGCATTGTCTTTTTACTAGTTCCCGAACAAAGTACTTAGCGAGAACTATTGTTTTTGTTTGGTGTTGTCTGCGCACGCAAAGGGAACTAATTCAAGTGAAATAACTTTGCTCATGATCACTCAGATCAGGTTCACTTCCTAGTTTGGTGGATGTTTTTGTTGTGGCCATGATTGTGTGTGTGTGTGTGTTATAAGCATAATAAAATTATATAATCATATTCCAGGTCCGCTGGCATGGATGCGGCATCGACGTGAGCTGGATGTCTTGTCTGATGTGGGATATTTTTTGCTAACAACTTTTGGTGGTAAGAAGTAAACTCTTTTTTTTTATATCAATTTTTTGTTGTTGTTGACAGTAACACTTTACCTAAAAAGGAGGGGGGGGGGGGGGGTGGAGGGGATGGGACCAAGAATTTAGCTTTGCTGATTTAAGTAATACCAGTACTGATGATAATGGCAAATGCAATTTTGGAGTTAAGAGTAATATAATTTATTGTAACTTTGTAAGATATGCTTGTAGTTGTACGCATGCAATCTTAAACTTAATAAATGTTGCAGGACATTTTTTTCATGAATACATAAATGATGCTTACCAAGCTACCTTTTTCAACTTTTTATGTATACTTGTAATGTAAGGTTAATAATATGTTAAGACATTTTTTTTTATAATAAGAATGATAGAAAACCCAAGCGCAGATCTGAATGACTTTGTGTGTCTGTGTGTATTCAGGTTACCAAACTGTGGGAGAGGAGTATGTCAACATTATCATGGTGGATGGCTCCAGAAAATCTCTTCCCTCTGTACTGGTATGTGCATGTATTAGAATATGATTTAAAACCTTCTTTTTTTTCAATAAATTATATGTACTTTATTTTTACCTGAGAAAACAAAATGGGTGGAAAATATGTCCTTGCATTACTTGATTTTCTCCTCATAACCATGTTGCTTCACACTACATGTGTGCATCATTTCAGGCTTTGGTTAGTCTTGGTGGCAACTACAGAGGAAATCTGGTCAGTCAAAATTGAAAGGACTGAAATTTTATCAGGAAATAACGGATATTTAGACATAAAAAAGTTGCCGTAAGGATAAAAGCATTGGGACATGAAATTATTGTGAGTTATTCGATTTTTGTTTGTTTGTTTCCACTGTACTAAATGTCTTTCATGTGTTATTCTTTCTGTTTCTCTCCCAGAGAAGAGGCTTGATGATTGGGCTCCAGGCGTGTGCACCCTATCTTCTCCACCTGGCCTTGGATAAACTGGAACGCCGGCTGCAGTCAGCGGATCCCTTTCCTGTTGCCATTACAGGTCCGCAGCGAGAGCGGTTGCTGTGGATGATCCCTGTGCTGCGTCACGCCATCACCCTCATCCACCGCACCCACCAGTCTCTGTTCTACATTCAGGGCTTGTTTTACCACCTGGCTAAACGCTTTTCTGGAATTCACTATGTGAGTTTTATGGAGACAGTCACAATGTCAAATTTATCACAAAGACACGGTGATGTCCCGAGGTCCCGGTCATAGGTCGTTGACCTATTAAAATTGAAAAATGTCCTATTGTCCTGTCGGGGGCACTGGCACACTTTGTCTTATTGATTTCTGCAAGAGCCAGGACATTGTCCTATTGATTTCTCTTTGTCTCAGGACAGTTTGTCCTATCACTTTCTGATCCTCAGTAAATCACTTTAAGTTCTGGATACTTGCTTTGGTTGGATTTGTAGTTAAACCTGAACTGCTTTGATCACAAACTCTGTTTTCAGTTAAAGTAAACTCCTCTTATTGTTCTAATACATACTAGAGGTATACAGCAAAGTGCATTCTATAGTTTTCATAGAGATCGTTTAATGTTGAGTGAATGGTTGCAATGAGAGACTTATAGAGATCGCTCGTGGGGCTTAATCCTCTCTATATTCTTAGTTGAGTGAATGAGTTGCATTTGCCTCTCTTACTACGCTCACAAGAAAATTTAAGCCCCTTGCATTGACTGCAAAGATCATGACCATTGCCAGCTCACATTTTGGCACTGTAAAGAAAGTTACGCTGTACGGTTGCCAATATTGTTTATGTCAATTATTACGTTTTAGGTGCATCCATCCATGGTTTAGATGATTAGACTATTATTGTTAATGAAATTAGAAATTTTAGTGTCTTGAAAAAATTTTCATTATTCAATTACAAAATATTCTTTCTTGAAACAGACTAAACGTCACTGGAACATACAACTTTACACACTACACGAACAAGTGTAAAGTGACGTTATTTTATTCACAAGAGACAAAACAAAACTACTGTTGTTTTGTACTGACGTTTTGTCTCTTGTGAATAAAATAACGTCACTTTACACTTGTCGTGTAGTTGTTTGTTTGTAAAATATTCTTTAATAAACAATTAAACGAAAGTTCACCAGTTTGTATGAAATTGCTTAAAAATATGTTTACTAATGTTGTACACAAAACAGATACAGAACAGTTCACAAAAAGGAAAAGAAAATTAGTTTTGTACTAACAAAAAAACAAAAAAAGATATATTCCCTCATTGGTTGTCCCCCCCTCCCCCCCCCCCCCCACCCCCCCCACCCCCAGCTTAGCTTAGAGATGAATAGAACACTAACAAATCATATAATGGAAAAGAAGAAAGTAGTTTAACTCAAACCTAGAGCAAATATATTCTATAGCTTATAAAAGTTTCCCACCAAGGAACATTATCATATCTTGCAAAGGGAAACCGTTATTTGTTAAAAATCATCTTTAAAATAATGTTCTTCTATACAAAAATGTCTGTTATACTTGTGTGTGTACAGATTCGGTTCATGGCCAGAAAAGAGGAGTCTGAGCTGTCCCAGCCCTTCCGACTGCTGGGTTATCTGTCCCTTGCCCAGTTGGTGATCAGCACAGCCATTCAGCTCTACTCTACATGGAAGGCCTGCTACACATCGGCTGACAACAACATAGACGTTGCTGCAGCTTTGTAAGATCTTGTTTGCTTTCTTGCTTTGCTCTCATGACTATGATTTTGTGGACTGAAAAAGAAATGTTGAAAAAGCATAATATGTACTAATGTAGTATATGGTGGCTTTTTGACGGTTTGTTTCTGTGAAAGATTTATTGATAAGAAATCGGTTATTGTTTAGCTGTTTTGGTTGACAACATTAGATGTTGCTGCAGCTTTGTATGATCTGAGTTACTTTTTTGCCTTTTTGTTTGTTTGTTTGTTTGTTTATTACTTAAGTAAAAGAAAAAAAAGAGAAAAAGTACATAGCATGTTTGCATTTTTGATGGTTTCCTTCTGTGAAACACATTTATTGATAATAAAAAAGATGATTGGTTGAATATTGATAAGATATTTGGTTTTCATTAAACCTTTATCAGGCATGGGAATTGGAAAAGTTTGTGTTTTTTAAGCTGAAAAGTGGGGGTCTATGGGCAGCAGAAGGCCCCAAATTGGGGTCCAGGGGGTAGCGCTGAAGCTATTTTGATAAATGAAGCCCTAAAACAGCATTAGAATGGCTAAATTTAGTTGGCTTTTTCTTTTTGGGCGGACAGACTTTTTTTTGAACGGAAAAGCAATGTTATTTTGGTGGAAATTTGCTGTTTGGCGGACAATTCCCTTCCCTGCGTTATGTTTAAGACCTGGACTGTTGAGCCGATGGTCTTCATCCTGTGGGACGAACAAACTGTTGTTGTTATGTTTAAGACATGGAGATAGTTCACCAAGAAAGAGAAGAAACAAAACTAAAGCATGTCAGGAGCAAAAAGTGATCATGTAACTATTGTCTGAAGAATCTTTGGACTGAGAATGTTTTCCCTTGTATCCACATTATTGTTAATTGTAAATTGAATGCATAGTGAATTCATGAACATTACCCTGTCACTTGTGCTGTATCAAACTCTTCTACTGTGTTTTAGAGAGTAGAGACAATTTTAAAGAACTCAAGTCACAAGTCACACAATTTATTGTCCAAAAAACATGGATATACATCTGTGGTGGCACGTAAAACATAAAGTGATAAACAGTGAAGATGTTTGGAGTGGAATCTTTCTTCTTCGATCGCTCAAACAGTTTCCTGTCAATTATGAGTGCAGATGCGTCATGCTGCCGTTATGCGCCTAACTAAGAAATAGTTAGGCCCAGCAAGTCCGACTTCGGCTGGAAGAAATGTTTTTGAAAGTGTTTCGTGAAAAAAGGCAGGAGAATGGACCGGTAAGGCAGTAAGATAGTAGATGACAGTAAGCAGAGGTAAAAGGCAGAGTCAAAGAGTGTGACAGATTAGAGGAAGTTACAAGCTCAGAACTTCCAGAAGGTGGGGGAACTATTTATGCAAAAGACCCCCAAGTATCCCCATGGGGAGAGAGTGGAATCCGTTTCAGATAAACTACAGGAAGCCATAACTTAGGCTATGGACAATGGAAAAAGATTCTGTCGTGTGTGATTCAGGAATGTGGATGATGGAGGTGCTCTTCCCCCCACACTGAAGTGCTCCCTATGTCTTGGCCCTCGTCGAACATCCACACTGACTGTGTGCGGCCATCTCTTTTGCTGGCACTGCATCCATCAGTGGTGTCGAGAAAAAGTATGTGTGCTCAATTATGACAGGACCGTTATGCTGTTGATTAAAAAAATAAAATAAAAATTGGGGGGGAGAAAGCTAAGAATGATTAAATATTCTTATACATGTACATACTTTCAAATTTAATCTTTCTTTCTTTCTTTCCCCCAGCGTTTTGATGTGCTGATGGGATGAACAAAAATGTAATTAACCAAATTGTTTCCTTTCAAAACTTTTTTTTTTTTTTTTTTAAATTAAATGTTTATTAGAACATCTACATTTTGTTGTTGTTCTGTATAGTGGACTGATCTTTAGCTTTATAATAAGTCAGTTTTATAAGTCAGTAAATATTGAAAAAAAGATAAAGACTCAGTGAGTCAGTATAATGCTCCCCCCCCCCCCCCCCCCCCCCCCCACACACACACACACACACCACACCCCACCCCCCACCCCACTCCTTTTGTTATTGTCGTTTGCTTTTTATGGGTTTTTTTCTCATTTAGTTTCATTCTCATTTGTGATCAACTACTAATTATAAACTTTTTTTTTAAATGATTGTGTTCTGCTTACAAACTCTCTTTATGCAACAGCTGTGCCATTCCTTTTGCATATTCAAATGTTCATTAATCTTAACATTTTAGAAATAGAACAGACAGATAAAAAATGTATGTACAGTGTAATTCTCAATGTTTCCCATCATGTGATTTAACAGTAAAGCAATGGCTGTGTGGTGTTGCAGGCAGAGTGTCCGTTGTGTCGAGAGCCGCTTCCACCTCATCGATTGGTTGCTCTGCAAAACTTTGATCCTGTATGATGGCAGAAACCCTGTGTGTGTGTGTGTGTGTGTGCGCGTGTGTGTATGTGTCCAGGGCTCCCAGGGCCCTCCATTTGGGTGTCCATGAAGTACTAAAATTCTAAAGGACCCCCTAAAAGAATGTGCAGGGGGTCCCAGGGATGCACTAGAAAATATCTTTTTAGCATTCGCAATGCCACTGGGACCCTCAATCCTGCCTCTAGGACCCTCTATACTGTAAGTGAAGGGATCCGTGGGACCCCTGGTTTTGCTGGATGATTGGGAGCCCTGGTGTGTGTGTGTATTTGAACATGTGTGCTTGTGACTTGATAGTAAATAGAATGATTAAAATAAATTGTGTGTGTGTGTGTGTGCAACAGACAATATAACGCAAATTGAAGATAAAGGGCCCTGGGTTGGGTGTGAGTGTGGATGTAGATGGGGGGGGGGGGGAGCAGGGAAGGGGGGAGCGGGGGGGGGGGGGGGGGGGATATGTGGTTTGCAGAAGAAAGCAATGCATCTGTTTTCCAATACATTTGTTTAGCTCAAATTGTCATGAATTAAACAAGCAAAAATTCTTTTTTTTAAGTATTTTTGTAATTATAGATGTTCCTATTATGAGAGACTTAGTGCGATTTTTCTCATGCCAGAGGGCATAATAATAATAATAATAATTGTACATTTATATAGTGCTTTACCTCAGATGAGCCCAAAGCGCTTTACAATCAATGATTCATCAACAGACAACAAAAACAGCATTCAAGAGTGACACCAACCAGCAACAGCACATATACAAAGCAACTCTCTCTCTCTCTCTCTCTCTCTAACACACACACACGCACACGTACACACATAAACACACACATTTATCGAAGCCAACTCGTTCATACCCCATTCGGCAAGCCACAGCAACCGAGCCGCATGGACTGACCACATACACCACACGCCCGTTCAATTTGGATCGTTTAGTTCCCACATATGCGCTATCGTGAAACCCACTCACCTCCTCCTCTTTTGCATCTCCTTCCTTCCCCATCCATCCCTCCCTCCCATTCCTTGACCGTAGCAAGACTTCACGCGGCAGCAAAGGTAGCACGCAGGCAGGATTTCACAAGTGGGCTGCTACAGCCAAAGTTCTATTTGGTCGCTGGCAGCTTGCTTACTACACACGCGCGCAGCAGTGCAGCAAGGCTTGGTGGCTTGAAGAGTATAGCCTAGTAAAGAGTGTTCCTCTTTGCTTTGTGCTGTGGAGAAACTACACACTGACACTAGTTGTCTTTCAATTTAAATTGCTCAGCTACCGTTCGACTGAGCACCTAACTAACTACACACTTTAAACACAAGATGACTGTAGAACTTATATGTAAAAGCACACTTATCAACACTGGCTACTTTAGACAGAACACGCCGAGGAAAATGCCACATAAATCTGTGGTACTGAGGGAAAAACCTAGGCCTTTAAAATAGCGCGCACTGCTGTTCTATTCCAACCCTGACTGCTATAATGTACACAAAGCGTGGTTTATTAATTAACACTAATTACACCACAACTAGCTTTTGGTTCGAATCACTGTTCACACAATGCTGTTCACCACACACCTATGTATGCTCACACCAAAATGTTTGGCAAATCGAAAGTCTGTTTAGAAGCAGTGGACGAAAACATACGGAGCACAATTCCACTCTGTTTTCCCACTTGTTTCTGGCGCTTCCAAGAGGTTGAGTCATTCGCATTTCCCGCCTCTGGAAGCCTAGCCGGCAGCAACTAAAGAGTCTGCAAATGCCAGTTTTGTAAAGCCGTGACCAACACACATACACAAACACCCTCACACAAAAACGTACGCACGCAGACAGACACACAGACACGCACACAAACACACACACACACACATGCGTGCACACACAACCCACAAAACCAAAACACACACAAGCACACATGTATGCACACATTCATGCTCACACACACACACACACACACACACACACGCGCGCGCGCGCGCGCGCGCGCGCGCGCGCGCGCGCACGCACACACGCACACACACACACACACACACACACACACACACACACGCACCACAAAACACAGCACAAAACACAGCACAAACCTCTTATTCAATCTTCCCTCACGTGCACACAACGATAGACAACTGATCAAATATTTAGGGCGCAGCAGGAAAAAGATGGGTTTTAAGAGAGGTTTTGAATGAGGAGACTGAGTTGGAGTGTCGGAGAGGAGAAGGCAGAGAATT
Organism: Phymorhynchus buccinoides; assembly: GCA_017654935.2. Taxonomy (NCBI): domain Eukaryota; kingdom Metazoa; phylum Mollusca; class Gastropoda; order Neogastropoda; family Raphitomidae; genus Phymorhynchus; species Phymorhynchus buccinoides. Next base: position 52,530,135 of record CM065683.1, on the reverse strand, counting down.
CCACAGAGATGGTGCTTGACAAGAAAAAGAACGTTGGCCAGCAGATTTGAGATGGATGGAGGGAATGGAAAGGAGACGAGAATCAGAAGACGAACGTAGTTGGCGAGCTGGGACATAGAGATGAAGAAGATCAGAGAGATACACAGGAGCTTGATCATTCAGTGACTTGAAGGCAAGGAGGAGAAGTTTGTAGTCAATACGTGATTGAACTGGGAGCCAGTGTAGGGAACGAAGAACCGGAGTGATGTGATCGTACCTAGGGGAGCGAGAAATGAGACATGAGGCATGACGCTCGTGTGGGGCTAATCCTCTATATTATTAGCTGGGGATAAAGAAAGAGAGAGAGACAGTGAGTGGTCCTATCATCACTCTCTCTCTCACTACGCCCAAGTAAGAAAATCGCGTGATAAGCCCCTAGTGCATTGACTGCCCTCTGGCATGAAAAATATCGCCATAGGTTGACTATTATGTTCCTGTTCCTGTAGATAGAAAGAAGAGAAACGGATATGTGAAAACATTTGGGGTGGGTGTTATGGGTGAAAGCCCTTGATGAAGACCTCTTTTTTTTTTAACTGTTTATAAAACACAAAAATCACCAATATTCTGTTCTTTTAAACATTGAAGTATTAATTATATTATGCATGGGTGCAACTTTTCCTGGTCTACAAGGATTTCCTGTTTTTGAATTTGACCAGAATAGAAATTTCCTGGGTTTTAAATTTGTCAAACAAGTTCTTTGTGTGTCTACTGTATTTTTCAAACACTTTAAGATAAGCATTTGTATAAAGTATGGAAAAAGCAAACTAAAATGCCTTCATAAATCTTTTTTTTTTTCGGCTGCAGAGGGACATTACCCATAGACCCCGGCCTTTCAGTTTTTTTCATTTTGTGTAGTTGCACCCATGTATTGTGTAATCTGTTTGTTTTATGTCAGTGTATTTCTGCACTGCATTCATTTTTCTGTATGTTGTTTACTTATAATATTATTGTAGTATTACTACCCAGTATATTTCTTTTTTCTTTCTTTTTTAAATAGATATGGGTTTTAGTACTTTATATTGTAAAAAAACAACAACAACAGTTTTTGTACAGCAGTTTGAGGACCTTGTCTATTTTTTTAAAATTATATTTTTGTTGTTGTTATTGAATAAAGATATTTTACAAAACAATGGTTGTATGCAAAGCTTGTGCTGTGATGAATGTTTGTTTATTTTGAACATCATAAAAAAAAAAACAGTCTGATGAAAGCTCTACAAGCGGAAAGCTTGCTTCTTTAGTCTTCTTCCTTTTTTCTACCTTGATCACCAAACCCAATCCCTGGTGAATTTTCCCCATGCTACCATTTTTGTCCCAGATAAAAACACCAGTATGAAACTTGCTTTTGAAATGAATCAATAAGTCTTAAAAGTAATATAGAAATAAGGCTCCCCAACCAAATATATTTTCACTTATTGAATCTGTGAAATGAACTAAAACAATTCTCATTACTTATACAATCATGCAGTTAAAATAGCCCATTTGAACTGCATGAATGCGGTTTCAATCACTCTTTGTCTTGCTTTATATATGTGCCCTGTGTGTGTTTACGTCTGTCTTTGCTTCTGTATGTTTGTCTCCCTCCCCCCCTCCTCCTCTCTCTCTTTTTCTCACTCTTTTTGTTTGAACTTAAATTTGGGACAGAGATAAGAGATAATAAAGCAGCTTATCTCACTGTTTTTCATACTCACAGTGTTTGGATACTATATTTTAAAATATATTCTACTAGTGCCATAATAAATTATTGACTCCCCCTCTTCCCGCACCTCCATTCCCCGCCCCCATTTGTTTTTTTCAAACCACATCACCGTTCCCTACTATGACATCTAAAACACATAGAGCCTCAGTATTTCTCCAGTGACCTCCACCTTGTTCTATTATCATTTATGACTGCAAAAAGCCTAGATTTGTTTTAGTTATTTATTACAGACCCTTCCCCATCCCCCTTTCACTTCTATTAGTTTTATTTTCAGTGCACCCTTGTTTATATATTATGTGGCGTGTGTGTTTGCATCTCTGTCCATCTGTCTCTCAATCTTTGGTTCAAACTACATTCTCCTTGTTCGTTCTTTGCTAACTTACTGCAAATAGAGAACCTACTTCAAGAGATACTTCTTTTTCTGTGGTGGTGACTAAATTATATTTACAGAAGTAAAAATACACACTTAGGGATGTGACCAGAAGAAGAAAGAAGTAGAGGAGATAAAAAAAATAAAACTTCTGAAGCCTGCTATTGTTTAGATGTCATTGACAGTCTAAACATTAACAAACTCAAAAATTATTTGGACGAAAACCCAAATTTGAAAACAAAATTTAAAAGTTTTGATGAATAAACAAAGCCAGTACACACACACGCATGCGCTCGCATCTTATGTAGATAGTTACGTCACTTTTCGTTTTTAGAACAGCACTACAATGGTTGAATACTTGGAAAAATTAAAGCGGATACTTTTTTTAAAAATCAACAAAGAAACAATAAGTTATTCACAATTTGTATAAGTTTCCCGGTAAATGAAAAGGAAAACAAACAAAACCACATAATGTTTTTGGCAGGAAAGAAGGGAGGGGTGTTGCTTCCCAGCACATTTAATTGTAATAAACAAAACAAAAATTAGTATGGTATATTAGTTATTATTTACGATTACAAACATTAACTTATGGCGGTGCCATAGCCGATGAGGTTTAACCGAGGCGTGGTCACCGCTACAGCTATCTGTATTAATTTTTAAAAATCGGGACTTTACTGGTTTCGTACTGCCTATGGGCATTGCCTCTAGTATTGTTCCCACCATCTTTGTATTTACAAATGTCCCATATGTGTCTGATTCAGACCAAGAGGACGTAAAACTCCATTTTCGTCATGGTATATTAGTTACAGTCTTAGAAAAAAGCCAGTGCTACACCTATCTATATTGTTAAAAACTCGGGACTTTACTGGTGTTGCACTGCCTCCGGGAATTGCAGCCAGTATTGTTCCCACCATCTTTGTATTTACTACAAATGTCCCATATGTGTCTATGACCGAGAGGACGTAAAACATAATTTTCATCACATGGTATATTAGTATAGTATAGTATAGTATAGTATAGTATAGTGTGGGACTGGCTCAAGCCTAAGCCTCGCGGCTTATAAACGTCCCTTCATTGACACTGTTTTGTTTGCATAAGCATGCCTTTTAAAATTATGATTGTAATTCAATCATCATGTTAAAAAAATAGTTGACTAAAATTGTCATCTTTGTGAAGGAGATTTTTGAAGGTATTTTTAGTGTGGTGCTCTTTTTAGGTTAGGTGTTAGTAAATTCCAGAGGTTATAGCAACTCTACTAAAACAATGTTTGCGCCTGTTAGTATTACAACGCTGTATATGTAATTTTCCCTCTTGATTTCTAGTGCTGTTATAAATGGATAGTGTAAAAAGAGAATCAATGCTAATGTCGTCTAAGCTGTTAAAAATTTTGTACATCAGGTCAGGTCAGTATCTGTATAAGGTCTCACCTAACACGTCTTCCTTTTAATGAATGAAGGTTTAACAAATTTAATCTATCTTGGTAATTTAAATCTTTACAACTTTTAACCATCTTGGTTGCTCTCTCATGGCACAGATAAACATGTATTAGATACTTGTGTAGAAGAGAAGAACTGGGAGTTATATTTGATTCTAAATTGAAATTTGATAGACATATTACAACAGCTGTAAACAAAGCTAATAGAATGTTAGGGTTAATTAGGAGAACTTTTACAGGACTAAATAATAATGTGTTCATTAACGTATATAAAAGTTTGGTTAGACCACATCTGGAGTATGGGAACCAAATTTGGAATCCATATCTTAAACGACAATCAGTTTCAATTGAGCGTGTACAGAGGAGAGCTACTAAATTAATAAAAGTTCTTAAAAAAATTTGATTATAGTGAAAGGCTACACAAACTTGATCTACCATCCTTGAAATACAGAAGAATTCGTGGTGACCTAATTAATGTATATAAAATTCTTAATGGTCCTGACAATACTAACAAAAGTTTGTTCCAGATTTCAAATTTTTCAAAGACTAGAAATCATGAATTAAAAATACTAACACAGTATAGTAGAACTAACATCAGGAGACACTTTTTCAGTAACAGAGTGACTAACTATTGGAACGCACTTCCTGCTCAGACAAAACTTGCACCTGATACTAACAAATTCAAAAACCTCCTGGACAAAGACCCAAACCTTAGTAAATTAAAATACCAGTATGACGAATAGTCTACCCAAACCGTCACAGCTGTGCCAACCCCCCAAAAAAGGAAAAGAAAAAAAAAGAAAAGACGCTTGAGAGGCCGCGAGGCCTAGTCGTCTTAATCTACCTGACCTGACCTGACCTGACCTCTGTACCCTTTCAATAGAAGCTGACTGACGTTTTAGATACCGGGTACCAGATGATATTACCATACTCTAAATGTGAACGTACCAATGATTTGTATAATAACAAAAATGTTTCCTTTTCTAAACGAATGAATGTTCTTTTAATTATTCCCGACATCTGATTTGCCTTATTTATCCCTTTATGGATATGTGTATCAAAAGTAAGATTTTTGTCAAATACGACTCCAAGGCACGGTCTTTTTTCCTCAGTACATGCATTTATCTTTTGCTCCTCTTGATCGATTTTCATAACATAATCATATTCTGGATTCTTTTTGCCTACATGTAGAGTGTAGAGTGGCACAGTGGTAGCGCGTTCGCTTCGTGTCAAGTAAACCCGAGTTCGAACCTGGATACAGGGGATTCAGTTTTTTTCTCTCACTTTGCACTATATAGGCATTGTAAATACAAAGATGGTCTGAACGTGGATATGTGTAGTAACTTTCGGCTATGAGCCACGATAAATCAGAGGTAGGTATTCCAGATGTTCAGTTTTTCCTCTCACTTTGCACTTAGCACAACGTTAAGACCCAGTGGCAACTTAGCAAAAAGTGGCAACAAAAAAGTTGTCATTTGGTCAAAATTTACCCCCCTCCCTTCCTTCCTCATCAGTCACACAAAAACCGCATGCACATTTTTTTTTTTAATTGGGTGGCACGCCTGGCTGCAACACGCTCTCCATGTGGGAGCAACCCGAATTTCACAGAGACACCTCTGTGACTATAATGTACCTAACCTAACCTAACCATAACACGCATAACTTTGCATGTTGACACATTAAAATATAGGTTCCAGTCGTCAGTCCACTCTTGAGGTTATTCAAGTCACTTTGTATAGTATTGTTTTCTGTTGTATTGTTATAAATCTTTGTGTCGTCTGCGAATATTTTGCATGTGCTTTGCATAAAATTTGGTAAATCATTGATAAAAATTGTAAATAAGACTGGTCCGAGGATACTGCCCTGGGGGACGGTCTACCTAATACATCAAGTGTAGATCCGTTATCCAAAACACTGGTAAAATCATCCAGGTAAAACACTGGTAAAATCATTAGTATATAATTCATTTTCTGTCGTGTGGGAAACTATTTCATCCCTAATTAATGACTCTAAAAATTATTTTGTACTTTCTTCGGCAATTTTGTAAACAGCCAAACCAACGAAAACAAGAACTAGAACCTCCTCGGCGGAGATACTCTCTCTCTCTCTCTCTCTCTCTCTCTCTCTCTCTGATAAAGGGAGGTCAATCTCGTACACCAGCACCTTTGACCTCGGCTAGGCTAATGACTACGCGTCTAGTTGGCCGAACACAGAACAGCAGACGACTCAAAGGTTGCATCCTAGTAGACTCAAAGACTAGTAGAAAGTGACTTCTGTACAGTGTACGTGTAAAACATGTCTGCTGCAGCTAGATTTCGTGAGCTGGGCAAGAAAATCATCTGCGTTGGCAGAAACTATGGGTAGGAGTTCAGTGTAGACCTTCTTTCTTGACTTGAGGCACCCTGACCCTGATCTAGCTACACATAACACAACATGCTCAACTTTCTGTTTCGCTATGTCACAGTATGTGCTGTGTCAGTGTGTGTCCAAGCGCGGTTTTGTTTCAAAATTAGAGTTGACGCAGCAAAACTAGGCATTATCCACAATCTCAGTAAGAAAAGCCTTGCCACCAGAAACTGTCCAGTCCCCCACGCTCAGCTCCTTCACCTCGAAGGTGCTGAAGCTCCCCGCATAAAGACCACATACTTTTTTTTCTTTTTTTTTTCGTATGGGGTTGGGTGTTCTCGGACTAGCCAGGGGTGCCCAGACTCGTATGCCCTCTTATCTATCTAACTTTTTTAATTTTTCCTGCAGCATAAATTCTTTGAACCCCAGTAAATGTCAACAATTGCCGGTGTTGCATAAAATATTTAATAATAATAATAGTACATTTAATACTTATATAGCGCTTTACCTCAGATGAGCCCAAAGCGCTTTACAATCAATTATTCATCAACAGACAACAAAAACAGCATTCAAGAATGACACCAACCAGCAACAACGCATATATATACAAAGCAACTCTCTCTCTCTCTCTAACACACACACACACACACACACACACACATTTATCGACGCCAATTCGTTCATACCCCATTCAGTAAGCCACAGCAACCGAGCCGCACAGACTGACCACATACACAAACACCCTCACACACAACGTACGCACGCAGACAGACACATGCACACAGACACGCACACACACATGCGTGCACACACAACCCACAAAACCAAAACACACAAGCACACATGTATGCACACATGCATGCTCACACACACACACAACACACACACACACATGCACCACAAAACAGCACAAACCTCTTATTCAATCTTCCCCCACGTGCACACAACGATAGACAACTGATAAAATATTTAGGGTGCAGCAGGAAAAAGATGGGTTTTAAGAGAGGTTTTGAATGAGGAGACTGAGTTGGAGTGTCGGAGAGGAGAAGGCAGAGAATTCCAAAGAGATGGTGCTTGACAAGAAAAAGAACGTTGGCCAGCAGATTTGAGACGGAGGAAAGGAGACGAGAATCAGAAGACGAACGGAGTTGGCGAGCTGGGACATAGAGATGAAGATCAGAGAGATACAGGGGAGCTTGATCATTCACTGATTCAGTGAATACGAGGAGGAGAATTTTGTAGTCAATACGTGATTGAACTGGGAGCCAATGTAGGGAACGAAGAACCAGAGTGATATGATCGTACCCAAGGGAGCGAGAAATTAAATAAATGCTCTTTTCCTCATTCAAATTGTTTGCTGTTTGGGTACTTATTTCTCATGACACCGGTTACGGCAGGTGGACATTACCGGAAGAAGAAGAAGCGGCCGAACAAAACCTTATATGATCTGTGCTTCTCCCCTTCAATGAATTTTCTAACAGGGATAAATTCCTACCCCATCACACAGACACACACACGTGCACACACTCAGTGACACTGTCTTCTTCTCCTTAGGCAGCCAACTTCATCACATTGAAGATTCTGCTGCACTTTAGGGGGTAGTACGAAAAAGAGAGAAAATAGCAAAAGATAGAGTACAAAGCGAAATGATAACATTATGGGGAAAATATATGCGCCAGTCTGTCGTTTCTGACTATGACTGCCAGATAGCAGAAGGGTACAGCTGCTATTCTGGACAGCTGGGATATAATTTGTGTTTATAGTGGAGATGCCTTACACAAGTAAAATTAATGTGATAGTTAGCAAGACTTAGGATCGAATAACGTTTGATCTATCATTAAAATTTAATACATATGCAGAAGGTAACCAGTAAAGCTAATCAAGTAATGGGTTTAATCAAAAGATCTTTTGACTATCTTCATAAAGATAATATTTGTTAAATTATACAAGGCTCTAGTATTACTAGTAGTAAGGCCTCACTTGGAATATGGCAGCTGTATATGGCATCCTAACCTAAAAAGACAATCAGTAGCAATTGAAAAAGTTCAGAGAAGAGCCACAAAATTAGCTAAAACATGCAAAAATATGTCTTTACTCTATGAGGAACGTTTAGACTTGCTACAATTACCATCCCTAAAAGGAAGAAGACTTATGGGTGATCTAATTCAAGTATACACAATTATACATAATATTGATTATGTTAACAGTTTGATGATTTTTTCATGAAAAGTACTACGAATAAAAAGAAATAGTGATAGTTGTAGTAGTAGTAGAATAGGGACTAATCAAACCGTCAAGCTTTTTAGAAGTCCCATCGATTTCCAATTTGAGATTTATTACTTTTACATGTCGTGGACTGGGCTCTGTCTTGCCTCCCCTAAAAAGGAGGAAAAACTAAGCTAGCACTCTATGTTTTTTTAGAACATAGATCAAGATGCCAAGTTATTGTAACTGGTCTTGATTCTAATGTTCGATTATAAAGACATTTGGACATAAAGATTTTATCAAATTTTACTTATTATATATATATATATTTTTTAATAGCAACAGAAAACAACACAACAGCAATTTAGAAGGGCCAGTAAATTGTTTGACATAGATTACATACAGTGTATTAGATTACATACAATGTTACGTATTAGAAAAGATTCTTTGACCTCAGTTGAACTTCATGCAGTCAAAGCTCTGGACATGACATTTTACTGTAGTTGTGTTTCTTTTGTATAAGGTTACTTACGTACTTAGCCCCATTCGCCAACTTGGGCTGAAGGGGCACCACTGATGATCTGAACTGTTAATATATTTTTCTTATTGTAGCTATTATACATTCTCTGTAAAACAATTCTTGAATGGAGAACAGCTGTAAATTTAAGGGATTCTTAATGTATGACTTAGTTGAACAAAAGTAATCTTTTGGTACGACTTTGTACATTATAGTAAAGTTTTGTTTATTTTTATTTATTTATTTTTAAAAATTTTATATCAATATTTTTTGGGGTCTCTTTCAGTGCTCATGCAAAAGAGCTTGGGAATCCGCTTCCGGAGAAACCAATCCTGTTTTTGAAACCGACATCCTCCTATCTGTCAGAAGGCTCACCGATTCAGGTACAAAGAAAGTGCCGGTAGACAGATCTGTTCATGCTAACACAATTCTCACTGTCTTATCAATGCAAAAACAGGTCAATTTTTGTGTGTGCATGTTTATTGATAGAAATGAACCCTTCACCACATCCATGATCCATTCATCTTTTAGAGAAACTAATGTTGTGTTTTTTTGTTGTGTGTGTGTGTTGTTGTTGAGCACAATTTTTTGTTGTTGCACTGTTTTTTTAATTTAGTAGATAAGCTGTCTTGTTTGTCTCACATAAAAAAGTTGTTTTATTTCAACGTGTAATTGTCAGTGTTTACAATAAATCAGCAAATACTGTTATTATATGAGTAGGGTTTTTGTTTCTTTTTTTTCACTTTCATCTAAGCATTATTCCTTGAAATATTTCAGATCCCCAAAGGCTGCGGCTCTCTTCACCATGAAATAGAACTGGGGATTGTGATTGAGCGCGGTGGGAAGAACATCGATGAGTCGGCTGCCTTGGACTACATTGGTGGCTACATCCTTGCCCTGGACATGACGGCCCGGGACTTTCAGGATGAGGCCAAGAAGAAGGGTCAGCCCTGGACACTGGCCAAAGGGTTTGACACAGCCTGCCCCGTCAGTGCCTTCATTCCCCGCGACAAGCTGACCGACCCACAAAACGTTGGCTTGTGGCTGAAGGTCAGTTTTTGGGGACGCACTTATACTTATAGTATTAGGTACTTTATAGTCACAGAGGTGTCTGTGAAATTCGGGTTGCTCCCACCTGGAGAGCGCGTCACAGCCAGAGGCGTGCCACCCTTGTTTCTTTTTTTTTGCATGCGATTTTTGTGTGACTGATGAGGAAGGAAAGGTAGGGGGGGGGTAAATAACTAAATTTTGACCAAATGACAACTTTTTCGTTGCCACTGGGTTTAACGTGTGCTAAGTGCATGGGCACACGGGACCTCAGTTTATCGTCTCATCTGAAAGACTCCACGTTCAGACCGTAAGGCCTAGTGTAAAGTGAGAGGAAAAATCCCCTGTACCCAGGTTCAAAGTCGGGTTTACTCGACACGAGGCGAACGCAATGCCTCTGTGCCACTCTACACTGACTTGTGTCTGCTCTGACTTGTGTGTCTGAGTGGATTGATAGTGCATTTAGAAACAAAATGCCTCAAGGTAAGTTAAAGCAGGTATGAATAGAAAGATATTTAGAACTGTGTTTCTTTTGGTGTTAGCATTGAGTGCATAAAAAAAGCGCATTTGTTGTGTGTGAAACAGATCGAATAATTTGTTTTGTTCTTGTTGTTTTTTCCAGATATTTATCAGAAAGATAAGCAAACACACAAAAATAATGTCTTGTTTTGTCTGCAAACATGCGTAGAAAAAGAGACAGAACGACAGGAAAAGTAGACATAATACAAATGAATAGATTAATAATGTTGGCTAAATCCAACAACAGTATCGGAAATTATTCTGAGCGTTTTTCACCCAACTTTTGTACTTCATCAGGTGAGGGATAGCCCTACAACTCCCGATCAATCGAACCAAGAATTGATCCTATTGCCCAAGTCAAGGGGAGTAACTCCGAACGTCACACCAAATCTTTTATTTTTAAAAAATCACCCAGAATAAAGTCTAACTCACCTTTAATTTCTGAAAGATGCGTATGGAATAGCAATGATGATGTTTGTATTCGAAAGCTAACACAATGTCACACAACAAACCATGAATTGGAAGAAAAAATCCGTAACGGCACTCCAAACATCGCACGGAGTCAATACTGCTCACGTCACGTGGAAAAAAACAAAATTGTTGGTGTCACTTTGAAAAATCTGTTCAAAAAGACTATTGGGTGGTTTCCCTTGCTGTAAAGACCAAAAACGGACCAGTGAGAGTCAGGAACAGGAAGAACTAACTTAGTATATTGCATTGTGGGTAGGGCAAAAGTGAAAGTGAATACTAGATCTGGCGTTCAGCGGGCGCAATCGGCGTCATCGGGCACCAGGGAAGTACAAAATTTGGTCACATTTTTCTCCAGCAGTAGGGAGAGGGTTAGAATCAGTTTAGGTCTATTTTCGTCAGAATCAAAGATTTATAATTATAATTTTAGAAAATAAACAGCTGCTCAAAGCGTTACTGTATATATGCAAACTTAGCTTTTAACGGTCGCCATTTTTCCCATGCTGTACCGCAACTCTAATGGCGACTCTAAATTTAAAGGGTTTACGTTCGTTTTTCATTGCTGATTATTTTCATGTTTCAAACTTTCTGTGGCATGAAAATAACCTTAAACTGATTCTAGCCCTATCCGTTACCCGATAAAGTACAAAAGTTGGGTGAAAAACGCTCAGAATAATTTCCGATACTGTTGTTGGATTTAACCTTTTCCTTTGCCTCAGGTGAACGGATCCACAAAGCAGGAGGGCAACACCAAAGACATGATCTTCAACATTCCCACGCTCATCGCCTACATCAGCCAGTTCTTCACCTTGGAGCCAGGGGACGTCATCCTCACAGGCACGCCCAGCGGTGTGGGTCCCACGATGCCCGGGGACACCATCGACTGCGGGATGGCCAACATCGTTTCCATGAAGTTTACCGTGTCGCAGTGACATGTTCAAAAAGCCTTTGCCCTGTTTTAAAGAGTCTTCCTACGCTGTTTGATGCAATACGGTGATTCGAAATGCGTGGAATAAATGAATAAATGAATAATTTCCCTTTGCTCTTTTTGTATGCAGATTTTTTTTCTTCCTATTTTCAATCAGTGAATCTAAACTATCAAACAATCAATCAATCACTTGATCAATCAGTCAAGATTATTGTCCTCGTTTCAAAAGATAACCAAAGAGAAGTTGATAGCATGCAGGAGAACATGAGCACCATAACTATGTTCAGTCATTCTTACTTGACTTTCCCTTTGTCCTACCCCTTAGCCATTCCTTTCCTCTTCCAGTTCTCTGTTTTTTATCTTAACTTGTGGCGGTACCATAGCTGATGAGGTTTAACTGAGGTGTGGTTACCGCTACACCTATCTGTATTGTTAAAAATCGGGACGTTACTGGATTTGCTTTGCCTCCGGGCATTGCCTCCAGTATAGTTCCCACCATCTTTGTATTTACAAATGTCCCATATGTGTCTGTTCCAGACCGAGAGGACGTAAAGCACCATTTTTTTTATTCATTCAGTTCTCTGTTTCTGCTCTCTCTCTCTCTCTCTCTCTCTCTCTCTCTCTCTCTCTCTCTCTCTCTCTCTCTCTCTCTCTCTCTCTCTCTCTCTCTCTCTCTCTCTCTCTCTCTCTCTCTCTCTCTCTCTCTCTCTCAAAAAATCTGTTGTATGCTCTGTGCGTGTGTGTGTGTTCAGTTATGATGATTACGTGCAGTTGATGATTTTGTGATTATAGTGTTTTGTAGGTAAACGTGTGCGTGTTGTGTAAATATGTTCGCTTTCTGTGATATTACAAATTGATGTGTACTTTTCTGTAATTTTAAAAGTGTATGTGTGTCCGTGTGTGTGCACACAGTCATACTCATTAATAATGGGTATTATGATTATGAAACAAACCAGTTTGCAGTGTATCTCCTGAAGCAAAATGTGACTACCACAATGGCAGTAATAAAAAGTCTTTATATGCAAACCTCTCATATGTATATATATAGGAAGCTTCTGGAATTTATTCGAGAAATAATTCAAGAAACAGCCAAGCACAATTTTGAATGCAGTAATGCATTTTTATGTCTTGTTATTAATTTGTGAAAGAGTTCCTTGAAATTTCTGGAAAGAGTATTTGAGTGCAGGGTTTGGGTTTATTTCGTTTATATGTATATAATCAGAAGCATAAAATGTTTATTTTACTTTGAATAAGTGTGAAAGTACTGAAACTAGGGAGTGGGCTCAGCTGTGTGTACAATTCTTTTTAAAAGTCGATGCATTTTTACTTTGTTGATTTCCTCTGAAGTCAGAGTGTGGATGCCCACCTGGCAGGGTAATAAAAAATGGTCTCACATGTAATGTTCTGTACAAGTGCTTCGGCTGTTGGGATGATCCCTGGAGTCTTTTAGCTGGGGAACAAACAAAACAAACAATCATTTTGTTGATTGGTACAGAATATGTCATCTAATTTTAAACAAGATTTAACACAAATTGTATGACACTATACTGTATGTAACGCAATAAAATATGTATTATTCAGGATTGGTTGATGTAAGTGTGTGTGTGAGTGCGGGCGTGTGTGCGTGTATGTATGTGTATGTACGTACGCGCGCGCATTGTATTCTAGCTCTTGTCTTTTTGTTTACCTATGATTATACTTCTGAAGAAAATGCATGAGCACTTGCATGCAATCATAAAGATTTTAATAATAAATACAGTTTATATAGCGCTCTTCGATGAGAAAGTCATCCTCAGAGCACTTTACAGATTTGGAGAGAAAAAGAAACAAGAAGAAGAAACATTGTTACAAAACACGAAGAAGCAGCATAAAACCAATTTAATATGATTAAAAGTTATTACAAAAGAAGAAGCAAACTTTGCATCTCTTCACAAAGATCCTTTATTATTACTATCCTGACAACACTCTACAGTACTCCCCGTTTATAGTAAACTCGGTTATAAGAAATTTCGGTTACAGTAAAGGAAAGCACTGGTTCCCGGCCAAAGGTCTACTGTTTTATTACTAAATAGACCTCGGATAGTAGCAACTCGGTTATAATTTTTTTAAAAAATGCTATAGTAAAGTTACTTTTGGTTCCCCACAGGACTGGCTCCTGGGTTACAATAAAAAGAAGAAAGAAGTCCTCTTCGTGACCTTTGTAAATACGTCACCAGTGTATGCGTCACAGTCTCACCACTCCCCCCACCCACCCATAATAACAACTGGGTTATAATTAAAAAATTTAAAAACTCCTATAGTAAAGTCATTTGTGGTTCCTCTTCCTTACAATAAAAAAATTTTTCTTCTTCCTGACCTTTGTAAATACGTCATCAATGTATACGTCACAGTCTCACTACTCCCTCTAACCACCTTCATCAACGAAATTGAAAGGCACTCAAAATCATGTTTCTTTCCCCTCATTACTTAGTGGAAAAAATGAATCCGAAAAAAAATATATATACAGCCGAATCCGCTTATAAGAAACTCGCTTATAAGAAAACTCGCTTACAATGAAGCAAAAAAAAATTCCCTGCCGAACTTCTTCTTTCTTATCTATGATCAAAACTGGGATATAAGAAACTCGCTTATAAGAAAACTCGGTTATAAGCAAGCAATTTTTTTCTCCCATCCGCAATGGAAACTTGGATATAAGAAAATTATGTCATACAAGAGAGTTGGTTTGCAGTTCATTTTCTTATAAGCGAGTTCTATTTACTTATAAGCGAATTACCATTGACAACATTTTCTTAAAGACCCCCCAGATCATGAGTCAAAATCACGGGTTCCACCTGTTTTCTTTGTTATAGCTGGTACAAAATCTTGCTTTGACCAGGTTTGACTCCCATACAAATGCCCCCAAATTGAAAACGAAACATTTTAAAGAGCAGCCTCAATTTGAAGTTGGGGGAATTTGTATGTGGGTCACAGCTACCCAGAAAAAAACAAGGGATTTAATCGTGTTGGGTCAGTGTGTCTTTAAAAGTGAGTTGGACCTGAACTGAAAGGATGTTCCGAGAAAATTGAAGTCGTTCCAAAAAGGGAAAGTTTACATCAAACCAGTTGTGTCACAGACAGTCTAAACAGTACAGGCACTTGATTACAAGACTAACTGAGTTGTTTTTGTTCCTTTATTCCATACTTTCCTTCAGTATTCTGTGCAAAATAAATGTTGAGCAGAAGAAAAAAATATGAGTACTTTTGTGTTGGTGGTAGAGAGACAAGGGAAAAAACTTCAAAATGTTTTCTTATATCTGAGTTTCGGATATAAGAAAACTTGGATAAAATAAAAAAAATCATCTCCCTTCGATTTTCTTATAACCGAGTTTTGCTGTATTTTGATTTGATGATGGGTTTATATTTAGTATTTTACGTTAGCTTTGACTTTGAAAAACGTCATCGGATAAGATTAAAAAAAATACCATCAAAACTTTACTATATGCGAACATCGTTTATAAGAAAAACCTGTTATTGTAAAGGAAAAGCCTTGCTCCCCTGCACTTTACTATAAGCGGGGTGTACTGTAGTTTAGTGCTATTTCTGAATGGAGACAGAAAAAAAAGAGTGGTCATGTGGTGTATGTGAATTCAAAACTACCATACTGGTTCATACTGGTATACAACAATTTCAGCTTTAATTCATTTTTAGGGCATTTTGTCGACTGGCAAGGAGTGGTGAGAGAAAAGACAGATGCTTCTTTTAGCTATCTTTTGCTTATCGAAAAAAAAGTTTGAAAGCATTTTATTTTTCTGATTGTTTACCTCACCCCACCCATTTAATCATTTCTTGGTATTGCAATCTAAATATTAACTCTTTTACCGCCAAGGTCTCCCAAGACCCTTACTTTAAAGAGCACTGCAGTGCATTGAGTACAGGGATAAACACCTCGGAATTTGCTCTTTGCTGAGTAGGGGGTCGTGGAAGACCCCCGCCATCGTGTCCGTGTAGTCAAAAGCATGATCCGGTAAAGGTTAAGCACCACAATGGCTTAACACCCATGTTACTAAAAGGCATCAAATCAGGGCCTGTTAATGAGTGTTATCCAAAGACCCTATTTTCTTAATTTTGGGAGGTAAGGATAGACCTAATGTTATATATGTCACAGAGGAATTTGCAATATTGCAGATCTTTTATTTTCTCTACCCAGTTAAGTTTAATGGTATTTTGGGGCTGAAGAATGGCTGGCGGTGAAAGGGTTAATAACCTTTAGATACTCTATTCATAAATGATTCAACGCCTGATATTGCCATTATACTGACCACTTTTAAAAAGACCTGATGCAACCCCCTAGTGCTTTTGAAATGGACAATCTCCTGAGGAGTCAAAACTGATTTTTTTCATGCAGACTATTACATTTTGATCAGACAAATCAGATTGTTACAATTCGACAACGTCAGAGTACTACGAATGAAAAGTAAAACACATCAATCAAAGGAATCAGGAAACTCGTTTCCTATAATAATAAAAAGATTCCAGAATTTTTGTTAGTTTAAGCTATCCTCTTTCAATGTCTTTTCCTTGATTGTGCACAATATTACCCCCAGATAAGAGCAGAGGAGGCTGCTGCCTTTTCATAAAACAGGAGTAAAACTTATATTTATTGGAGAGCGCCTTGTCTAGGATACGTCCCTATACTCTCGATCCAGACAATTTCAGAACCTAGGAATAGAATGATAATCCACAAACTATGCCGTCTAATCTGCATGGCTGCAGAACATTGAGTCTGAGCGATTCTCTATAGTTTGAGAATCGCAGTCTTTCACAAAAGACTGAACTGTTCAAGGTCTGTGTACACGTTAACACTATTCACAAAATATTTCTATTTCCCCATGGAAACACAGTGAGCTGCAAGCCATATTAAGGTCTGTGTACACGTTAACACTATTCACAAGATATTTATATATCCCCATGGCAACACAGTGAGCTGTAAGTCATATTTAAGAGTGGCCTAACACTGTGCTGCCATGGGGAAATATAAATATCCCTTGGATAGTGTTAACGTATACACAGACCTTTATGAAAGAGTGCACACTGTTGCTATGGTGAAATAGAAATATATCGTGAAGTGTTAACGTGTACACAGACCTTTGCTGATATATATATCTGCTGCCAAGATCCAACCGGTTTCATAGCTTACATTCTCACTTAGGTATTTGGTACTTTATAGTCACAGAGGCGTTTCTGTGAAATTCGGGTTGCTACCACCTGGAGAGCGCGTCGCAGCCAGTGGCGCCACCCATTTTTTTTTAAATTTGCATGCGATTTTTGTGTGACTGATGGGGAAGGAAAAGGGGGGGGGGGGATTTTGACCAAATGACAACTTTTTCGTTGCCACTGGGTTTAACGCATTCTAAGTGCATGGGCACACGGGACCTTGGTTTATCGTCTAAACCGAAGGACCGTAAGGCCTATTGCTGTGTGAGAAGAAAAAAAACCCGTACCCAGGTCAGAGCAACAAATGACGGTAAAGGTAAGGATGTGCCACCCCCCCCTGCATTTCTCTGTTAATTCTATTTTTCCGTATTTGCCTTTCTTACCATACATAAAGCTGCATTTTAGGAACATTTTTAGCTAATAACCTTTTTGGAATACTAACCCTATCCCTAGCCCTAAACCTAACCCTACCCCCCACTATGTACTGCAGTACATTTTATGATTTCATGATTTAGGCCTATATTGAGATGATGATGATCATAATGATGATTGTGATTAGGTTTAGGCTAGGGTTAATGCGGATCGCTAGGTAGGCCTAACTAAAGCCGTTTAAGATTCCATTAGCTGACAAAGTGTAAAATATATGATGTTGCAAACCACTTTTATTAATGGGGAGCAAAAAAGAAAAGAAAAACATGCACTCACAAAATGTAGGCCTACCTGCACATACAGAAGCACTTGCGCGCGTGCGCACGCACACATACAAAATCACACACACACACACGCACGCACACACATACACGCACGCACATGCACACCTATTACCTACTCTAAAATTACTGGGGAAAGTATACATGGATTTCATATCACAGAAAACACACACACACACACACAGAGGGGGGTGGGTGTTACACACACTGACATAGCGGACATTGGCGCGCGTAGGCCTACACACATAACATAATAAAATATAATGATTAGATAGAGACATGGATATGGGGCAAATTTGCCCTTCAACATTTCACTACTTTTCTTGAAGTATTTCTTTTTCTTTCCTTATGAAGAAGAATGTGGGGGGTTTTCCTATGCTTAGGCCTCTTTCCTTTATCATTTCTTTACTATTTCCTTTTTATATATATTAATGTTTCGGTTGTTGGTCTTATCAGACACACGATTCTGAATTAAAAAACAACAATACAAAATCCCACATCTCAGTAGAGTGTGTGTGTGCGTGTGCGTGCGTGTGTGTGTGTGTGTGTGCGTGTGCGTGCGTGTGTGTGTGTGTGTGTGTGTGTGTGTGTGTGTGCGTGCGTGCGTGCGTGTGTGTGTGTGTGTGTGCGTGCGTGTGTCAGTGTGTGTCAGTGTGTCTGTCTGTGTGTGTGGAATTGAAACAGGACCACTTGGACTTGACCGACAGGACTGTTTTAGGCCTATTTATGTGACGAATGTGACATATGCGTGTTATTCGTGATGAATATCATTTTTGTAATCGAATGTCCATATTTTGAAGAACATTGAAGAATTTTGTCAAGGAACTACATAACTAAGAGATCAGTTTTTCTTTTTGGGGGGTCAAAATTCCAACTCAAACACACCCAAAACATAGGGCCTATACCAGCAGAAGAGCTTTTTATTTTCCCAAGGATTGTTCATGTGTCGGTAAATACAATTTTGGCAGCTGTTACATTCTGCCAATGAATAGGCCTACTAATTATATTCTATACAGAAACGACAGGAGAGCAGGATAGAGATGGGTGATGAAGCAAGAATGAAAAATATAGGGCCTACGTGATAGTGCATGGGAAAAACAGACATAATGGAATTTGGGCACAAATTGATATTTTGTTTTTACCACCCAAGATGGAGCAAAAATTCCTCGTCAATACACAGAAAACAGAATTGAGTGACGTCTAGTTTTGCTATAACCATTTGAAGTTTGACATTCAAGAAAGATCATTTGCATAAATCGGACAGAAAAGAGACAATTTTGCCTCTTTGTTTCCATCGATGTGCCCTAAATAGAAATTTGGTATTTGAGGAGGTTGTTGACAGGTGGTTTTTTTGGTGCTCAAAAACATTCTGAGAGACTTATGTCTGGTTTTCCCATGCACCAACACATATCTAAAACGCAGCGGACATCAGCAATTGATTTTACTCCCTATTTCAAAAATTGTGTTCTTGTGATCAGAAATGGAATTCAGCTGAAGACAAAGCGCAAAGATATCAAAAGATGATCATTACAGGACTAAAGCAAAGATCACTAGACTGACTGGGCTGGACGCGAAGGGACTGGCTCAGCAGGCGGGCACACTATAACATTCCAATGTAAACACTAGAGCGTTAAGACGGTAGATCACCAGCCGCGCGGCAGCATTTTTGGCGCCAGTGACCTTGACCTTTGACCTGTGACCTTCATTTTTGAACTTGGTCTAGATATCTTTAGTACCCATCCGCATGCAAAATGTGAGCGTCCTAGGTCCCTCCGTTATCGCGCTAGGTATTCGGCAGCATTTTCGGCTCCAGTGACCTTAACCTTTGACCTATGACCTTTATTTTTTAAATTGGCCGATATATTCTTAGTACCTATCCGCATGCTAAACTTGAGCTTCCTAGGTCCCTCCGTTCAATCGTTATCGTGCCAGGTGCTTTGCAGCATTTTCGGCGCCAGTGACCTTGACCTTTGACCTTAATTTTGAACTTGGCCTAGACACTTTTAGTACCTATCCGCATGCAAAATGTGAGCGTCCTAGGTCCCTCCGTTATCGTGCCAGGTCACAGTGGTCGGCAGCATTTTCGGCTCCAGTGACCTTGACCTTTGACCTTCATTTGTATACTTGGCCTAGATATCCTTCGTACCTGTCGGCATGCAAACGTTGAGCGCCCTAGCTCCCTCCGTTCAAACGTCATCGTGTTGACATAGTCAGATAGTCAGTCAGGAACATAATCCACTGAAAACATTACCAGCTTTGCTCACTTTGGTCGCGGCTGGTAATTATCAGTGCAGCCTAGGTGCAAAAAAAGATATAACACAAGAAGCGTGCATGGAATAAAAGAGAGAGAGAGGAGATGATATAGGCTAATGATGGATGGGAGAAAATATTAGGGCGTGGAGCGTTAGGAATAAGAAGGGGGGGGAGGGGGGTGGGGGTACGAAATAAACCTGTAGACATAGAATCTAATATAGATTCCATCCATGCTGCACGGAGTTGCTAGGGGAAGACGGGGTAAAAAGCGCATGGGCGGGTAAGAAGCCCACCCCAATTATCTCATGAAATGAAGCAATTTTCAGTCTCATTTTGCCCATGAGACGAGCGTTAATGTCTAGCATTCGTCTCATGGGCAAATTTGACTGAAATTTGCTTTATTTCATGAGATAATTGGGGTGGGCTTCTTACCCGCCCATGCGCTTTTTATCCCGTCTTCCCCTACTACTGTCAAACATTTTAGACCAAATGCCACCTTATTATTTCTTACTGAACTACTAACACAGAAAGAGAACTAGTTTATCTACAAGAAACACACGCACACGCACACACACGCGCGCGCGCGCACACTCACACACACACACACACACACACACACACACACACACACACACACACACACACACACACACACAACCTAAATAAGTTAGAAAAATTAAATCAAAGGAAAACAGCAAATCACGCAGTCACGATTTTAAGATAGCCAGTTTAATTATTTTTTTCTTCATCATTTGTTTTTCCTTTCTTTAAAAAAAAATCCATCTTAATCACGATTTTGGAGATATATAAGTTGCTCATTCAAACAATTGTTTCGTCTGTTTTTCATTCGGCCCATACGAACTCAGTCCGTCGGTAAGTAGATACGGCAAGTATTGTTGTTTTTGGTTTGCTTGTCATTCATTTACACTACTATCATGCTATTGTTTGCAATATATAATTGATTAGTGTTATTAAGTCCAAAATAAAGTAGGGGAAGACGGGGTAAAAAGCGCATGGGCGGGTAAGAAGCCCACCCCAATTATCTCATGAAATGAAGCAAATTTCAGTCTCATTTTGCCCATGAGACGAGCGTTAATGTCTACCATTCGTCTCATGGGCAAATTTGACTGACATTTTCTTTATTTCATGAGATAATTGGGGTGGGCTTCTTACCCGCCCATGCGCTTTTTACCCCGTCTTCCCCTACTCTTTCCCGTCAGCGTATCTAACGAGCTAAATTGGTTATTAGCAACATTATAATAACCATTCTTGGGCAACAGTTTTGATGAAGCTATTAATAAAAAGTATTCATATTATGTAATTCGGATTATGGAAATGTTTCCAATTTTTCTCATTTATTGCGCTTACTTTTAATTACATTGGGACAGCTTTTGAAAGGCTCAACTTCATAAACAAAAATGGATGGCGTTTTCTTTTCAGTTTCAATTTACAGTTGGAGTCTGAAGATAGGTAAAATGCTAACTGAATTATAGAACAGATGTCTGAAACATGTTCATGAAAATACATGCACGTTAAAATGTCAACAACAATACGGATACATGTCGGAAAGGGGATAGGGGAAGACGGGGTAAAAAGCGCATGGGCGGGTAAGAAGCCCACCCCAATTATCTCATGAAATAAAGAAAATTTCAGTCAAATTTGCCCATGAGACGAATGCTAGACATTAACGCTCGTCTCATGGGCAAAATGAGACTGAAATTTGCTTCATTTCATGAGATAATTGGGGTGGGCTTCTTACCCGCCCATGCGCTTTTTACCCCGTCTTCCCCTACGCATAGGCCTACAGTTAAGTGGTTTGTTACATAAATGCTTATTTAAAAAGTAAAGTAGGTTGATTGCTAGTAATTAGCACTTTTTATAAATTAAGAAAGACTGCAAAAAGAACAACAACAACTAAATCCAAATATTTCTTCAATCTTAACGACAAGGGGTGAAGTGGGTCTGTAAAGGTGGCGATCTCTACAAGGTAGGTGAGATGCATAGGAGCCTATATAAAACATTTATTGACAGATGTGTACGTCAGTTCTATTATACCTACACGTCCTCTCGTTTGAAAACAAGCGAGAACCTGTACATAGCGAGTCTGTTACAATGATCAAGACACATTTCTCAGCCAATGTTCGCCAGAATCGTCTATATACTACTTCTAAGAAGCCCATGTTAGTGACATTCTGTACACCATAACACCAAAAATGTTAGAAGCCCCTGATATTTGACCGCATACACTAAAGCATGTACTGGTTATATGCACGAAACTCCAACTGCTCGTAATGTAAAGACGCGTTTATCATGTATCCAAACTGATAACATAAGCCTGCTCTGCTTGTAAATACCTTTACAATCAGGCCCAAACCGTTAAGTTGAGGGCCACCAGTTTGGATATTCGCCATATTGTATTCCGGAAGTCCAGCAATGTGACACCCGGTCTAGAAGTGTTCATTAGCATCACATTGATGGATCCAGCTAAGAATTCGGCTTCTAACACGCAAAGTTGAGGCACTTCACCTTTCCTAAAGGGTGATATACGACCATAGGCCTAGATGTGTGGGGTTTTTCTTTCTGCTATCAATCTGTCAGTTTATTTTATGTCTTGTCTGCACAGAGATGAAGGTTGTCATTGTTCTGCTGGCTACTTTGGTGGTGGCTTACGCCGCGCCTCAAAAACGGTTTTTTATCACTGACGTCCAGAACTTCTTCCACAACCTGCAGGACAAGATCATCAAAGCCAAGGACCAATTCAAGGATCTCGTTGGACATTTGAACAGTAAGCTCTTAAGCTCGTATCTGAGTGGATGAACGTTGCTGCTGCTTTACTGCTCGGGTAGCACTGCTGCTGCTGTTGGCGATGATGACACTAGTAGACCTAATGTTGCTGTTGTTGTTATTGTGTTGCAATTGTTGTTGTTGATGGTGATGACGACGATGATGATGACGGCGACAACACGACGACGGTGATGACGACGATGATGATGAAACATTTTCAGAAAACCAATCACCAATTCTATGTTTCTTAAGGACTTACGTGTAGGCTAGGCCTACATCAATTGCTTTCGTAAAATTAATCGTTGACTAACACGTCTAAACTTGGTAAAGTTGCCATTTTGTTTATTTCAATATTAAGCTGATTTATTTTATTTTCGATCTTTACCCTGTTGATATGCAAAGTCGTTTATCATTTCTAACCTTAGATTAGTATATTTGCCAATTGTACAATCATTCATGAAACTGGTGATTTACCATACGTATAAATTACTCCCAAATTCCTTTGATTTGCAATATGTATTAGGTATGCCTATTCTCCAATAGTGTGTTGATTTAACAAACATGCAGCAATAATAATATATTAATACGCAAATGTTATTGATTTACCATGCATAATGTATATTAATTAGGTCTACTGTACCCCGCGATATCCAAGTCATAATCAGAATGCGACCCGATTTAAAGAGCTCAGAGATCCAACACTTTATTAAAAGAGCTCTTCTCTCTCTGAAGACCAATCGTTAATCTTCTTTCACTAGTGTTTTTTTAGGCCTACACCATTTCATAACTCAGGCCGTACATTATTGTTGATTTGGTATGTGTATCCTATCACTTACGTCTAAAGAAATTAATGTAGAAGTTTGCTGGATTCCAGTCGCACTGTGGTATCTTTGGGAATGAAATAGCTGATAAATTAGCGAAAGAAGGTGCTAGTAGAAAATCTTCATATTGTACATTAAAACTAGCAAAACATGAAATTAATCCAATATTAGAAAATAGTATGTATAATGAAAAGCTTCCTTCAAAATCTAAAATATGTTCAAGATATTTGTCTGGCCTGATTTACAAAATTCGATTAAACTCATGAAAGACCAAATTTCCTAAAGATGCAGAGTGTGCGTGTGGTCACCCAGTATCAGTTCAACAATGTCCCTTTTCTTATATTGTTATACAACATATCTGGGATACAAGTAGCACAAATAGGGCCTTTAAAAGATGTAGTATACAGCCAAGAAATGATCAAAATTGACAGTCTTATCCAGCTCTAGAATTGCAAGATTACTATAATTCATGCATCAATTAACATTAATTTAGTTTTCTTTGCCCCTTTCAGTTTTTGCTATTAACTTGTTTTTCTTACATTCATGGACAGTCACATATCTACACACACACACACACACACACACACACACACACACACACACACACACACACACACACACACACACACACACACACACACACACACACACACACACACACACACACACACACACACACACACACACACACACACACACACACACACACACACACTCTTAGGCCTACTGTTTTTAATTTTTCAAGTCTGGCTGGGTCATCTTCGTAGAGTAGGTTTTTGTTTTGCTTTCTCTCTTTTTTTATGCCCGACTTCAGACCTCGACCGCATATAGTATCATACAATCTAACTGATGATTGTGGATCCTCAACGGGAGTAGAAGAAGAAGAAGAAGTCTAATATTACCATTGTTTGACTTGAAAAATTAAATCAGTCAAATGAAACCAAAACTTACGCCCTTGCCTGGTGTTGTTGTAGTCCACTTCGACAGAGTTGTGGCCGTCCTGGTGGACCAGATAGACTCGGGGATGACGGAGGGAGCCTGCAAGCTGATCTGCGAGAAAGGGGCCACCCATCTTTTCGGAGCTGACAATGTTGGCATGTCCGGAGAGCTGTGTGGCCCTGCGTGCACTGCGTAAGTCATTAAGCGTCAAAGTTAAAAGTCAACATTTTATTTCCAGATTGACATCGAATAAGCATTACATTATGCTTTTTTTTACATCAAGCCATCCAAAACAAAAGAGAAATGAATAATGAATAAGCAGAACATGAAAATGAACAAACTACACGCACAAACCTGTACATACACGCACACGCACACGCACACGCACACGCACACGCACACGCACACGCACACACACACACGCACATACACACACGCACACATATATATTTTCTTTCTTTCATACTATATATATATAATTTCAGAACATTATTATTATTTTTATTTTACACAAGATTTTTATCATTTCTTTTGAATTAAGTGCTGGTTTGCTTTTATTGTGGACTTTCAATCTGGTGCAAAGAGGACAACCTTTCTCTTGGAGAAAGTCTTCTAGCTCAGTTTGAATGTTCACTGTGGACATTCTTTGCAGGCCAATATGCAGACTGAAGAGTCTTTCTCAAAGACGAAACAGCTGTCTTTGCATAGGCATTGTCTATCTCCCCCATTGGGAGAAAAAGTAAATCAGCACATTATTTTCTTTTATTCTTTTCAGAACACAGAACAAATCGTAAAGTTAAAATTAAATTTATTGAGTTTCTTTCTTAGGTTCACAAACTTATATATTGGACACAAACAAAGTTTTATTAAAGCAAACTATATATATATAACAGGAAAGTTTAATGGTGTGGTTGTTTTTTCTTCTTCAATTCTTGTACGTTTATATATACAAGAATCATTTTACATAAGATTTTTACTATTTCTGGTTTAACTTTGTGCTGGTTTGCTTTTATTATGGATTTTCGATTTGATGCAAAGAGGACACCATTCTCTTGTAGAATGTCTTTTTTGCTCAGGTTGGCATCCACTGGACAGTCAAATTGCAGGCCGATCATGCAAACTGATGAGACCTTCTCTTAGGTCGAAACAGCTGTCTTTGCATAAGGCACTGTCCCTCCTCTCTTCTTCAGGAATGACACACACTGGTCATATATATGCTTAGATATATAAATCGCGA
>CM065683.1:52489628-52499628 GCA_017654935.2 Phymorhynchus buccinoides | reverse complement strand
CGCCAGCTCGCACTTTGCGTTCAGTTTCTGACTCGCTTTCTCTCTAGATCCCTAGTAGGTATAAGCTTTCAACTGTTGGTCGGCGCTCTTTTGCTGTTTCAGGATCGACATCTTGGAACAAACTTCCTCTTTCCCTCCGTCAGCGACCGACCCTCTCAGCCTTCAAATCTAACCTCAAAGCCCACCTGTTCCCCCGTCATTGAGGCTCCACTCTCTTTCTCTTCTCTCTCTCTGCCTTTAGGTCTGTTTCTGCTGTATACCATTTATGTCAAACGTGTGTGTTCGCTTTGTATTGCATTTTTGTTTGAATGCGTTATGAATGCTAACGTGTGTGTGCGCTTTGATTTGATTTATATCAAGATTCAGCGCCGTATAAATAATGTATGTTGTTGTTGTTGTTGTTGTGTGTGTGTGTGTGTGTGTGTGTGTGTGTGTGAATGGGTGTGTGTTGTGGGGGGTGTGTGTTTGTGTGTGTGCGTGCCAGTGTGGGTGTGTGTGCGTGCGTGCACGAGTGTGTGTGTGAGTGTGTGTGTGTGTGTGTGTGTGTGTGTGTGTGTGTGTGTGTGTGTGTGTGTGTGTGTGTGTGTGTGTGTGTGTGTGTGTGTGTGTGTCTCTCTCTCTCTCTCTCTCTCTCTCTCTCTCTCTCTCTCTCTCTCTCTCTCTCTCTCTCTCTCTCTCTCTCTCTCTCTGTGTGTGTGTGTGTGTGTGTGTGTGTGTGTGTGTGTGTGTGTGTGTGTGTGTGTGTGTGTGTGTGTGTGTGTGTATGTGTGTGTGTGTGTGTGTGTGTGTGTGTGTGTGTGTGTGTGTGTGTGTGTGTGTGTGTGTGTGTGTGTGTGTGTGTGTGTGTGTGTGTGTGTGTGTGTGTGTGTGTGTGTGTGTGTGTGTGTGTGTGTGTGTGTCTCTCTCTTTATCTTCTCTCTCTTGCCATTAGGTCTGTTTCTGCTATATTCCATTTATGTTATCTGTGTGTGTTCGCGTTGTATTGCATTTGTGTTTGAATGCGCTTTGAATGCTAACGTGTGTGTGCGCTTTGATTTGATTTCTATCAAGATTCAGCGCCGTATAAATACTGTATGTTGTTGTTGTTGTTGTGTGTGTGTGTGTGTGTGTGTGTGTGTGTGTGTGTGTGTGTGTGTGTGTGTGTGTGTGTGTGTGTGTGTGTGTGTGTGTGTGTGTGTGTGTGCGTGCGTGCGTGTGCGTGTGCATGAGAAAATAAGAAAAAAAAGAAAAGAAAGGGGGCAGAGAAAACAAAATTAATATTAACTAACGCATCAATTATAGTAATCTTGTTGATTGTGGCAGAGACTGGAAGTGAAGAATCATTTAGCAGTTTTGTAGGACATGCTAACATAAGTTCAGTTTTATTCTGGTTAAGCTGTAGTTTGTTGTGTGTCATCCAGATCTTTAGGTCCTCCTGTGTCCGCGATATCAGCCCATCAACTTCAGCAAGAGAGGCCGACTGATACACTTCTTTATCGTCAGCAAAACTTTCTTGTGACAAGGCACGCTGACCGACAACATCGGGCACAGGAGTAGCATAGAGTACAAACAGAATAGGTGCCAGTACAGAGCCCTGTGGTACACCATACAAGAGGGCAGAAGGCTCTGAGTACAAGCCACTAACACAGACAGTCTGGCTGTGGTCAGCTAAGTAGCTCTCGAACCAGGCAAGAGTAAGGTCATGAATACCAAAATAATCTTTGAGTCGGCGAAGGAGAATAGAATGATCAATAGTGTCGAAAGCGGCACTAAGGTCAAGCAGAGCCAAGAGAGAAACTTTGTTTTCATCAAAGCCTAAAAGAAAATCGTTTGCAATTTTGAGAAGGGCTGTTTCTGTACTGTGCAATATTCTATAGGCGGATTGATGGGGGTTCAGAAGGTGATTTTGTTCTAAATGTGTGAGTAGTTGACAAAGCACAGCCTTTTATGCTATTTTTGAAAGAAATGATAGATTGGTCACAAGTCTATAGCTTTTCAGATTGTCATCATCCAGGAAGGGTTTCTTTAACAGGGGGTGGACAATAGCAGACTTAATCATAGAAGGGGAAATAGCCAGACAAGAGAGAATCATTCACAATATGAGTGACATATGGTAGCAGTTCATCAATACAAACACAAAACAGGGACGATGGGATAGGGTCCAGTTCACATGATTTGGGACTAGCCCCTAAACAAAGCCATTTAACAAACTGTTTAGCTTCGTTGCACCAAGCGTTTGGAATTCTCTCCCTGACCATACCCATAGCCAGTCCACTCTTCCTTCATTCAAGTCCCAACTAAAAACCCACTTCTTCAGGAAAGCTTTATCTCTGTAAAGTCTATAATCCTTTCCCCACTGTTGTCGTCCAGCTCAATGACGTTGAGTATGAGGTTAATGCGTGCACGTGTGTGGGGGGGAGTAGGGGGGGGGGGTAGGGCGGGGGGGGGGGGGGGGGGGTAGGGCGGGGGTGGTGGTGGGTACGGCGGGGGGATGGTTGGGGGGGTTGAAGTGAGGTGGGTTTTAGTGTGTTGTGTTATGATTATGCAATGCATTCTCTAATGTATTCATTTTCATAGAGATGCATAGTGAGGATACGTGAACCAGTCTGTTAAAATGTGTGTATGAACGGTGAGTGAAAAGCACATTGAGTTGCTTAGCAAGATTATGCGCTATATAACTTATTAATTATGATTATGATTATGATTATGATGATTATTATTATTATTATTATTATTATTAGTCAGTCAGTCAGTCAGGAACAGAATCCAATGAAAACATTACCAGCTTCGCTCACTTTGTCGCGGCTGGTAATTATCAGTGCAGCCTAGGTGCAAAAAAAGATAGAGGAACATAGCACAAGAAGCGTGCATGGGACAAAAATAGAGAAGAGATGAGACAGGCTCAGGATGGATGGGATGAAAGAAGATTAGGGCGCAGAGCATTATGGGAATACGAAAGGGGGGGGGGGGGGGAGGATGTACGAAGTAAACCTGTAGGCATAGAATCTATATAGATACCATTAATGCTGCACAGAGTCTTGCTTTGTTGCTGCTGTCAAACATTTTAGACCTGCAACCTTATTATTTCTTACTGAACTACTAATCACTATACAAAAAAACACTAATAAAATAGCGATATTTCGGTTTATTTTTCAACCTTCGACGGGCAAAGTACCAGGGGCGAGTTTCACAAGGGCTAACGTTTCGTCGCCCTCGCTCAAATCGGCAAAAACGGTCTAAGAAGCACCCTTCGTTTGCCGATAGTTCGCATGGCGTTTTGCTCTCAGTCGAAAGGTGACAAGCGGCGAACTATCCGGAACTAGTAGGGGGTGAATACGTTTCTTGTTGTTGATTGGTCCATTAAAGTTTGTTTAAAATAATACATTTTTTTGACCAATCAGACAAGAGCTTGTAATATTCTTCCGCAAACGTTTTCTAAAGTGTTTCTTAGGCCACGTTTGCCGTAAGCGTTATTCGCGCGGCGACCGTTATCTAGAGAAACTCGCCCCTGGGCAACCAATTAAAAAAATATAAAACAGCCTTTAAAATACAGTGGTACACAATAAAATAAAATAAATGATCGAAACTCGTAAAAACAAATACGAAGCAAACAAGCAAAGGAAGGCGAGTTTTGCACGAGCTCTTCAAAAGAAAAAAAATCACTGTGATTAGAATAGAAGCTAACCCACAAAACCAGAAGATGTATGAGATCGTGTTCAATGCACTTTTATGCAGGTCTTACAATGTGAACCACTAACACAGAAAGAGACCTAGTTTGTCTTAAAACAAAAATGAAACAGACTGCAACGTCACTGGAACGAACATACAACAAACAAACAACTACACACATGTGTAACGTGACGTTATTTTATTCACAAGACAAAACCAAACCAATTGATCTTTCGGCGAATGCGCCTTTATCAACTTAGTCAACAAGAAACACAAGAAGCGTGCATGTTTGTCTACAAGAAACATGCACACACACACGCACACGCGCGCATGCACACACACACACACACACACACACACGCGCGCGCGCGCGCACGCACGCACGCACGCACGCACGCACGCACGCACGCACGCACGCACGCACGCACGCACGCACACGCACACACACACACACACACACACACACACACACACACACACAACTAAATAAGTGTTTGTTTGTTTTTAATATAAAAACCCAGCAAATCACGCAGTCACGATCTTAAGATAACCTGGCTGTTTAATTCTTTTTTTCCTTTCTTGTTTAAAAAAAAATCATCTTAATCACGATTTTGGAGATATATAAGCTGCTCATTCAAACAACTGTTTAGTCTGTTTTTCTTTCAGTCCATACGAATTCAGTCGGTAAGTAAATACGCAAGTATTGTTGTTTTTGTTTTGTTTATCATTCATTTACACTACTATCATGCTACTGTTTGCAATATATAATTGATTAGTGTTATTAAGTCCAAAATAAACTACTCTTTCCCGTCAGCGTACCTAATGAGCTAAATAGGTTATTAGCAACATTATAATAACCATTCTTGGGCAACAGTTTTGATGAAGCTATAAATAAAAAGTATTCATATTATGTTATTCGGATTATGGAAATGTTTCCAATTTTTCTCATTTATTTCGCCTACTTTTAATTACATTGTGACAGCTTTTGAAAGGCTCAACTTCATAAACAAAAATGGATGGCGTTTTCTTTTCAGTTTCAGTTTACAGTTGGAGTCTGAAGATAGGTAAAATGCTAACTGAATTATAAAACAGATGTTTGAAACATGTTCCTGAAAATACATGCACGCTAAAATGTCAACAACAATACGGATACATGTCGGAAAGGCAAAAGTGGAATTATACGCATAGGCCTACAGTGAAGTGGTCTGTTAAATAAATGCTCATCAGAATCACTTTTTTTTAAAAACAAAAGTAGGTTGATTGCCAGTAATTAGCACTTGAAAAAAGTAACAAAGACTGCAACAAGAACAACAACAGCAACTAAATCCAAATATTTCTTCAATCTTAACGACAAGGGGTGAAGTGGGTCTGTAAAGGTGGCGACCTTTACAAGGTAGTTGAAATGCATAGGAGCCTATACAAAAAATATATTGACAGACGTGTACGTCAGTTCTATTATACCTACTCGTCCTCTCGTTTAACAACAAGCCAAAACCTGCACATAGCGAGTCTGCTTCAGTGATCAAGACAAATTTATCAGACACATATTCGCCAGAATCATCTATGCTACTTCTAAGAAACCCATGTAAGTGAAAATTCATTGCATTATGACACCAAAAATGTTAGCAGCTCCTGATATTTGACCGGATACGCTTAAACATGTAACTGACTATATGCACGAAACTCCAACTGCTCATAATATAAAGTCGGCTTATCATATATCCAAGCTGATAACATAAAACCTGCTCTGCTTGTAAATACCTTTAAAATCAGGTGCTACTTGAAAATGTTACATGCCCAAACCGTTAAATTGAGGGCCGCCAATGTGGATATTTGCCAAATTGGAATTCGGAAGTCCAGCAATGTTACATCCGGTCTAGAAGTGTTCACTAGCATCCCATTGATGCATCCAGCTAGGATGTCGGCTTCTAACACGCAAAGGTGAGGCACTTCACCTTTCTTAAATAGTGCTATCCGACTATAGGCTTAGATGGGGTTTTTTTTCTTTCTGCTATCAATCTGTCAGTTTATTTTATGTCTTGTCTGTACAGAGATGAAGGTTGCCATTGTTCTGCTGGCTACTTTGGTGGTGGCTTACGCCGCGCCTCAAAAACGGTTTTTCATTAGTGACATTCAGAACTTGATCCACAAGCTGCAGAACACGTTCAACAAAGCCGAGGACCAATTCAATGAACTCGCTGGACATTTGAACAGTAAGCTTTTGAACTCGTATCTGAGTGGATGAACGTTGCTGCTGCTTTACTGCTCGGGTAGCACTGCTGCTGCTGTTGGCGATGATGACACTAGTAGACCTAATGTTGCCGTTGTTGTTATTGTGTTGTACTTGTTGTTGTTTATGGTGATGACGACGACGATGATGACGGCGACAACACAACGACGGTGATGACGATGAAACATGGTCAAAAAAACAATCACCAATTCTATGTTTCTTAAGGACTTATGTGTAGGCTAGGCCTACATCAATTGCTTTCGTAAAAGTAACCGTTAACTTCTAAACGTGGTAAATTTGCCATTTGTTTGTTTATGTAAATATTAAGCTGATTTATTTCACCTTCGATCAATACCCTGTTGATGTGCAAGGTCGTTTATCATTTATAAACTTAGATTGTTTGCCAGGTGTACAATCAATCATGAAACTGGTGATTTACCGTATGTATGAATTACTCCCAATTCCTTTGATTTGCAGTATGTATTAGGTAGGCCTATTCTCCAATAGTGTGTTGATTTAACAAACATGCAGCAATAATAATACGCAAACTGTATTGATTTACCATGCATAATGTATATTCATTAGGCCTACTGTACCCCACGAGATCCAAGTCATAATCAGAAAGCGACCCAATTTAAAGAGCTCAGAGATCAAACACTTTATTAAAAGAGCTCTTCTATCTCAAGACCAATCGTTAATCTTCTTTCACTAGTCTCTCTTTAGGCCTGCATAACTCGGGCCGTACATTATTGTTGATTTGGTATGTGTATCCTATCACATACGTCTAAAGCAATTAATGTAGAAGTTTGCTGGATTCCATCGCACTGTGGTATCGTTGGCAATGAAATAACTGATAAATTAGCGAAAGAAGGTGCTAGTAGAAAATCTTCATATTGTACATTAAAACTAGCAAAACATGAAATTAATCCAATATTAGAAAATAGTATGTATAATGAAAAGCTTATATTCCTTCAAAATCTAAGATATGCATTATGTTCAAGATGTTTGTCTGGCCCTGATTTACAAAATTAGATTAAACTCATGAAAGACCCAGAGTTTTCCTAAAGATGTAGAGAGTTGTGCGTGTGGT
The DNA here is from genome assembly GCA_017654935.2 of Phymorhynchus buccinoides. Classification (NCBI taxonomy): domain Eukaryota; kingdom Metazoa; phylum Mollusca; class Gastropoda; order Neogastropoda; family Raphitomidae; genus Phymorhynchus; species Phymorhynchus buccinoides. Next base: position 52,492,660 of record CM065683.1, on the reverse strand, counting down.
CACCCAATATCAGTTCAAGACATTCTTTTAGCATATGACCATTTTTATAACTTGTTATACAACACTATCTGGGATACAAGTGGCACAAAACAGGGTCTTTAAAGTGTTTGTACAGCCAAGAAAATAATCAAAATTGCCACAGTCCTTATCCAGCTCTGGAATTGCAAGATTACTATAATGCATGCATCAATTAACATTAATTTAGTTTTCTTTGCCCACTTTCAGGTTTTGCTATTAACTTGTTTTTTCTTACATTCTTGGACAGTGATCACACACACACACACAAACACCCACAAACACGCACACAACACACACACACACACACACACACACACACACACACACACACACCCACACCGCGCGCGCGCGCGCGCGCGGCGCGCGCAAACCGCATAGAGTTAGGCCTACCTTTTTTTAATTTTTCAAGTCTAATATTACCATTGTGTGAACAGACTTTACAAATTAAATCAGTCAAATGAAACCAAAACTTACGCCCTTGCCCCATGTTGTTGCAGTCAACTTCGACAAAGTTGTGGCCGTCCTGGTGGACCAGATAGACTCGGGGATGACGGAGGGAGCCTGCAAGCTGATCTGCGAGCAAGCGGCCCCACAGATCTTCGGAGCTGACAATGCTGGCATGGCCGGACAGCTGTGTGGCCCTGCGTGCGCTGCGTAAGTTGTGTGGTGTGTGTGTGTGTGCGTGTGTGTGCGTGTGCGCGCGATGCGCGTGTGCGCGTGCGCGTGCGCGTGTGTGTGTGTGTGTGTGTGTGTGTGTGTGTGTTGTGTGTGTGTGTGTGTGTTTGTGTGTGTTTGTGTGTGTATTGTGCTGTTTTCTTTGTGTAGGTCTCAACTTAATAAAGACGAAAGCATCCCTTTTATTTTCCAAATCGAACGGATGTAGAGAGTCAAACCGTGCTTGTTCAAAAACTGTAAATCATACTGGTGATTAAAATATTTGTGAATGCATCGTTGTATGCTTCTATAGATGGATGGATAGATAAATGGTTGTATGCGTGTGCATGATGTCTCTCTATCCGGAAAATGTCCAGTCTGATATGAAGTTTAAATGTCAAAGCCTTTGGGCCTTGTCCCCCTGACAACCCATTCTTTATGGTTAAGCCCGTCCATTGGAAGGCAAGGCCATTTCTTCACTGAATTAATCATAACGAATAGTTTGAGATTATACTTCGGCAACCTCTCTCTCTGTTGCCTCTCCTGGCGTCTTAGATCTGGATCATGCGTCGCAGAAGCCATCTTCTGACTGATTTTGTACGCTGACTGGAACTATAGGAGACGCGCATTTCCTATTAGAATTAAAAGAAAAAAAAGATAGAAAGGAGGAAGAACCTACTGCTTACCATGGGTTAAGACCATTAACCCCCCCAGTTCAGCCGGAAGGGCCCAGGCCCCACTTCCAGAAGCAAGCAAAAAAAGAAGAAAAAAAACAGAAAGCCTAATGATCTAGTGGTCAGTGGAAGCACGCTCAGATGGTGATCTGGTCAGCGCTGATGACAATGGGCTGACAGATCCTGCGGTGACAGAGGCCTCGCTTCGTTGGTTCCACTCCAATGCAGTCCGGATGAAGAGCAATGAGAAAATGTGAATCGGATATTGTATTTTTATTGTATGGTGTTGTTCAAGATTCGTATACAACAGTAGGTGTTCAAAACTACTGTAATGTTATTTCCTGGTTCTCCCAGGGGGGATCCCTGGCCTAAGCTGGAGCAGGCAGATGGTCTAACCACAGTGCAGCAGCAATCTTCACCTCACTAGCAGTGTGGCCTGGCCTCTTACACAGGCAGCGAAATAGAAGGTTCAGTTGTCACAACCATCAATGACTACAATTACCACTTTCTTTAAAGAAAATAACAGACAGTCTCAATTCGTTTGATTTTGTCCGACTTTGTATTTTTTGTTTTTAATCCTTTCATCCACGATCTGTATCTGAAATCCGTTGGATGTTCTCTTTCTTTGCTGGCTTTTGTCTATTCCGCTTTATTTCTTTTCTTTTTGTTCTTTCATTCTGGTAATAACTGCATACACATTAGATATGCGGACTCTTTGGATGACGACGAAAATGGAGTTTTACCGTCCTCTTGGTCTGAATCAGAAACATATGGGACATTGGAAATACAAATATGGTGGAACAATAGGAGGGCAATTCCCGGAGGCGTCGCAAACCAGTAAAGTCCCGATTTTTCATTAAACAGATATCTGTAGCGGTGGACCACGCCTCGGTAAACCTTCATCGATTATGCACGCCACAAGTTATTATACAGAGAGCTTTTAAGGGACTCTTGGGATGGTGGTGAAAGTGGTTGTTTTACGTCCTATCGGTCATAGACACATATGGGACATTTCGTAAATACAAAAAGATGGTGGACCCAATATGGGCTGCAATGCCCGTTAGGCAGTGTTGACACCAATAAAGTCCGAGTTTTTAATATTATCGATAGGGTAGCGGTAACCACTGCCTAGGATAACCTCATCGGATATGGTACCACCAACATTGTAAGACAATAGGGGACTCTTGGGATGAAAAACCAAAAATATGTTATATAGGCCCCTACACCCATGCACGGTATCACAAAAAAGGGGTGTATGGAACTGGCTAAGTTTGGTTTTTGTTTGTTTAGCCAATTGTTTTTACACGCTCTTGAAGTTCTGTCAACCTTTCCCTGTCTCTCTTTTACTTTCCTTATTTAAAAACAATTACCAACAGATTACTTTTCCGTTTCGCAGTTTTAAAAAAACAACAACAGTTTCAATTCAAATCTAAGCTTTAAAATAAAACACTGATTTCATTTTAGTTATACGTCAGGATGCCAGTGCAATGCATACATGTCTTGTGTTACACACTATCTAAATCAATTGAATGTCAGGCTAACACATCAAACAGGCCTCCTCGGGGGGGGCACACAAGGGCGCTGGGTGGGCCTTCGGCATTCTTTGAAACCACATCAAACAGGCCTCCTCGGGGGTGGGTGGGGCACACAAGGGCGGCGGTGGGGCCTTCGGCATTTCTTTGAAAC
>CM065683.1:52466750-52484250 GCA_017654935.2 Phymorhynchus buccinoides | reverse complement strand
CCAGATCCCTAGTAGGTATAAGCTTTCAACTGTTGGTCGGCGCTCTTTTGCTGTTTCAGGACCGACATCTTGGAACAAACTTCCTCTTTCCCTCCGTCAGCGACCGACCCTCTCTGCTTTCAAATCTAACCTCAAAACCCACCTGTTCCCCCGTCATTAAGGCTCCACTCTCTTTCTCTTCTCTCTCTTGCCTTTAGGTCTGTTTCTGCTGTATTCCATTTATGTCATACGTGTGTGTTCGCTTTGTATTGCGTTTTTGTTTGAATGCGTTATGAATGCTAACGTGTGTGTGCGCTTTGATTTGATTTATATCAAGATTCAGCGCCGTATAAATACTGTATGTGTTGTTGTTGTTGTTGTGTGTGTGTGTGTGTGTGTGTGTGTGTGTGTGAATGGGTGTGTGTTGTGGGGGTGTGTGTGTTTGTGTGTGTGCGTGCCAGTGTGGGTGTGTGCGTGCGTGCACGAGTGTGTGTGTGAGTGTGTGTGTGTGTGTGTGTGTGTGTGTGTGTGTGTGTGTGTGTGTGTGTGTGTGTGTGTATGTGTGTGTGTGTGTGTGTGTCTGTCTCTCTCTCTCTCTCTCTCTCTCTCTCTCTCTCTCTCTCTCTCTCTCTCTCTCTCTCTCTCATCTCTCTCTCTCTGTGTGTTTGTGTGTGTGTGTGTGTGTGTGTGTGTGTGTGTGTGTGTGTGTGTGTGTGTGTATGTGTGTGTTTGTGTGTGTGTGTGTGTGTGTGTGTGTGTGTGTGTTGTGTGTGTGTGTGTGTGTGTGTGTGTGTGTGTGTGTGTGTGTGTGTGTGTGTGTGTGTGTGTGTGGTGTGTGTTGTGTGTTGTGTGTGTGTGTGTGTGTGTGTCTCTCTCTCTTTATCTTCTCTCTCTTGCCATTAGGTCTGTTTCTGCTATATTCCATTTATGTTATCTGTGTGTGTTCGCGTTGTATTGCATTTGTGTTTGAATGCGCTTTGAATGCTAACGTGTGTGTGCGCTTTGATTTGATTTCTATCAAGATTCAGCGCCGTATAAATACTGTATGTTGTTGTTGTTGTTGTGTGTGTGTGTGTGTGTGTGTGTGTGTGTGTGTGTGTGTGTGTGTGTGTGGTGTGTGTGTGTGTGTGTGTGTGTGGTGTGTGTGTGTGTGTGCGTGCGTGCTGTGTGCGTGTGCATGAGAAAATAAGAAAAAAAAGAAAAGAAAGGGGGCAGAGAAAACAAAATTAATATTAACTAACGCATCAATTATAGTAATCTTGTTGATTGTGGCAGAGACTGGAAGTGAAGAATCATTTAGCAGTTTTGTAGGACATGCTAACATAAGTTCAGTTTTATTCTGGTTAAGCTGTAGTTTGTTGTGTGTCATCCAGATCTTTAGGTCCTCCTGTGTCCGCGATATCAGCCCATCAACTTCAGCAAGAGAGGCCGACTGATACACTTCTTTATCGTCAGCAAAACTTTCTTGTGACAAGGCACGCTGACCGACAACATCGGGCACAGGAGTAGCATAGAGTACAAACAGAATAGGTGCCAGTACAGAGCCCTGTGGTACACCATACAAGAGGGCAGAAGGCTCTGAGTACAAGCCACTAACACAGACAGTCTGGCTGTGGTCAGCTAAGTAGCTCTCGAACCAGGCAAGAGTAAGGTCATGAATACCAAAATAATCTTTGGGTCGGCGAAGAAGAATGGAATGATCAATAGTGTCGAAAGCGGCACTAAGGTCAAGCAGAGCCAAGAGAGAAACTTTGTTTTCATCAAAACCTAAAAGAATATCGTTTACAATTTTGAGAAGGGCTGTTTCTGTACTGTGACATTTTCTATAGGCGGATTGATGGGGGTTCAGAAGGTGATTTTGTTCTAAATGTGTGAGTAGTTGACAAAGCACAGCCTTTTATGCTATTTTTGAAAGAAATGATAGATTGGTCACAAGTCTATAGCTTTTCAGATTGTCATCATCCAGGAAGGGTTTCTTTAACAGGGGGTGGACAATAGCAGACTTAATCATAGAAGGGGAAATAGCCAGACAAGAGAGAATCATTCACAATATGAGTGACATATGGTAGCAGTTCATCAATACAAACACAAAACAGGGACGATGGGATAGGGTCCAGTTCACATGATTTGGGACTAGCCCCTAAACAAAGCCATTTAACAAACTGTTTAGCTTCGTTGCACCAAGCGTTTGGAATTCTCTCCCTGACCATACCCGTAACCAGTCCACTCTTCCTTCATTCAAGTCCCAACTAAAAACCCACTTCTTCAGGAAAGCTTTATCTCTGTAAAGTCTATAATCCTTTCCCCACTGTTGTCGTCCAGCTCAATGACGTTGAGTATGAGGTTAATGCGTGCACGTGTGTGGGGGGAGTAGGGGGTGGGGGGGGGGGTAGGGCGGGGGGGGGGGGGGGGGGGGGGGGGTAGGGCGGGGGGGTGGTGGGTACGGCGGGGGGGGGGGGATGGTTGGGGGGGTTGAAGTAGTGTGAGGTGGGTTTTAGTGTGTTGTGTTATGATTATATGCAATGCATTCTCTAATGTATTCATTTTCATAGAGATGTATGGTGAGGATACGTGAACCAGTCTGTTAAAATGTGTGTATGAACGGTGAGTGAAAAGCACATTGAGTTGCTTAGCAAGATTATGCGCTATATAACTTATTAATTATGATTATGATTATGATTATGATGATTATGATTATTATTATTTATTATATATTAGTCAGTCAGTCAGTCAGGAACAGAAATCCAATGAAAACATTACCCAGCTTCGCTCACTTTGTCGCGGCTGGTAATTATCAGTGCAGCCTAGGTGCAAAAAAAGATAGAGGAACATAGCACAAGAAGCGTGCATGGGACAAAAATAGAGAAGAGATGAGACAGGCTCAGGATGGATGGGATGAAAGAAGATTAGGGCGCAGAGCATTATGGGAATACGAAAGGGGGGGGGGGGGGGGGAGGATGTACGAAGTAAACCTGTAGGCATAGAATCTATATAGATACCATTAATGCTGCACAGAGTCTTGCTTTGTTGCTGCTGTCAAACATTTTAGACCTGCAACCTTATTATTTCTTACTGAACTACTAATCACTATACAAAAAAACACTAATAAAATAGCGATATTTCGGTTTATTTTTCAACCTTCGACGGGCAAAGCACCAGGGGCGAGTTTCACAAGGGCTAACGTTAATTTCGCCCGCTCGCTCAAATCGGCAAAAAAACTGTCTAAGAAGCACCCTTCGTTTGCCGATAGTTCGCATGGCGTTTTGCTCTCAGTCGAAAGGTGACAAGCGGCGAACTATCCGGAACTAGTAGGGGGTGAATACATTTCTTGTTGTTGACTGGTCCATTACAGTTTGTTTAAAATAAAACATTTTTTTGAGGCAATCAGACAAGAGCTTGTAATATTCTTCCGCAAACGTTTTCTAAAGTGTTTCTTAGGCCACGTTTGCCGTAAGCGTTATTCGCTCGGCGACCGTTATCTAGAGAAACTCGCCCCTGGGGCAACCAATTAAAAAAATATTAAAACAGCTTTTAAAATACAGTGGTACACAATAAAATAAAATAAATGATCGAAACTCGTTTAAAAAAACAAATACGAAGCAAACAAGCAAGGAAGGCGAGTTTTGCACGAGCTCTTCAAAAGAAAAAAAATCACTGTGATTAGAATAGAAGCTAACCCACAAAACCAGAAGATGTATGAGATCGTGTTCAATGCACTTTTATGCAGGTCTTACAATGTGAACCACTAACACAGAAAGAGACCTAGTTTGTCTTAAAACAAAATGAAACAGACTGCAACGTCACTGGAAAGAACATGACAACAAACAAACAACTAACACACATGTGTAACGTGACGTTATTTTATTCACAAGACAAAACCAAACCAATTGATCTTTCGGCGAATGCGCCTTTATCAACTTAGTCAACAAGAAACACAAGAAGCGTGCATGTTTGTCTACAAGAAACATGCACACACACACGCACACGCGCGCAATTCAACACACACACACACACACACACACGCGCGCGCGCGCGCATCGCACGCACGCACGCACGCACGCACGCACGCACGCACGCACGCACGCCACGCACGCACACGCGACACACACACACACACACACACACACACACACACACACACACACAACTGAAATAAGTGTTTGTTTGTTTTTAATATAAAAACCCAGCAAATCACGCAGTCACGATCTTAAGATAACCTGGCTGTTTAATTCTTTTTTTCCTTTCTTGTTTAAAAAAAAATCATCTTAATCACGATTTTGGAGATATATAAGCTGCTCATTCAAACAACTGTTTAGTCTGTTTTTCTTTCAGTCCATACGAATTCAGTCGGTAAGTAAATACGCAAGTATTGTTGTTTTTGTTTTGTTTATCATTCATTTACACTACTATCATGCTACTGTTTGCAATATATAATTGATTAGTGTTATTAAGTCCAAAATAAACTACTCTTTCCCGTCAGCGTACCTAATGAGCTAAATAGGTTATTAGCAACATTATAATAACCATTCTTGGGCAACAGTTTTGATGAAGCTATAAATAAAAAGTATTCATATTATGTTATTCGGATTATGGAAATGTTTCCAATTTTTCTCATTTATTTCGCCTACTTTTAATTACATTGTGACAGCTTTTGAAAGGCTCAACTTCATAAACAAAAATGGATGGCGTTTTCTTTTCAGTTTCAATTTACAGTTGGAGTCTGAAGATAGGTAAAATGCTAACTGAATTATAAAACAGATGTTTGAAACATGTTCCTGAAAATACATGCACGCTAAAATGTCAACAACAATACGGATACATGTCGGAAAGGCAAAAGTGGAATTATACGCATAGGCCTACAGTGAAGTGGTCTGTTAAATAAATGCTCATCAGAATCACTTTTTTTTAAAAACAAAAGTAGGTTGATTGCCAGTAATTAGCACTTGAAAAAAGTAACAAAGACTGCAACAAGAACAACAACAGCAACTAAATCCAAATATTTCTTCAATCTTAACGACAAGGGGTGAAGTGGGTCTGTAAAGGTGGCGACCTTTACAAGGTAGTTGAAATGCATAGGAGCCTATACAAAAAATATATTGACAGACGTGTACGTCAGTTCTATTATACCTACTCGTCCTCTCGTTTAACAACAAGCCAAAACCTGCACATAGCGAGTCTGCTTCAGTGATCAAGACAAATTTATCAGACACATATTCGCCAGAATCATCTATGCTACTTCTAAGAAACCCATGTAAGTGAAAATTCATTGCATTATGACACCAAAAATGTTAGCAGCTCCTGATATTTGACCGGATACGCTTAAACATGTAACTGACTATATGCACGAAACTCCAACTGCTCATAATATAAAGTCGGCTTATCATATATCCAAGCTGATAACATAAAACCTGCTCTGCTTGTAAATACCTTTAAAATCAGGTGCTACTTGAAAATGTTACATGCCCAAACCGTTAAATTGAGGGCCGCCAATGTGGATATTTGCCAAATTGGAATTCGGAAGTCCAGCAATGTTACATCCGGTCTAGAAGTGTTCACTAGCATCCCATTGATGCATCCAGCTAGGATGTCGGCTTCTAACACGCAAAGGTGAGGCACTTCACCTTTCTTAAATAGTGCTATCCGACTATAGGCTTAGATGGGGGTTTTTTTCTTTCTGCTATCAATCTGTCAGTTTATTTTATGTCTTGTCTGTACAGAGATGAAGGTTGCCATTGTTCTGCTGGCTACTTTGGTGGTGGCTTACGCCGCGCCTCAAAAACGGTTTTTCATTAGTGACATTCAGAACTTGATCCACAAGCTGCAGAACACGTTCAACAAAGCCGAGGACCAATTCAATGAACTCGCTGGACATTTGAACAGTAAGCTTTTGAACTCGTATCTGAGTGGATGAACGTTGCTGCTGCTTTACTGCTCGGGTAGCACTGCTGCTGCTGTTGGCGATGATGACACTAGTAGACCTAATGTTGCTGTTGTTGTTATTGTGTTGTACTTGTTGTTGTTGATGGTGATGACGACGACGATGATGACGGCGACAACACAACGACGGTGATGACGATGAAACATGGTCAAAAAAACAATCACCAATTCTATGTTTCTTAAGGACTTATGTGTAGGCTAGGCCTACATCAATTGCTTTCGTAAAAGTAACCGTTAACTTCTAAACGTGGTAAATTTGCCATTTGTTTGTTTATGTAAATATTAAGCTGATTTATTTCACCTTCGATCAATACCCTGTTGATGTGCAAGGTCGTTTATCATTTATAAACTTAGATTGTTTGCCAGGTGTACAATCAATCATGAAACTGGTGATTTACCGTATGTATGAATTACTCCCAATTCCTTTGATTTGCAGTATGTATTAGGTAGGCCTATTCTCCAATAGTGTGTTGATTTAACAAACATGCAGCAATAATAATACGCAAACTGTATTGATTTACCATGCATAATGTATATTCATTAGGCCTACTGTACCCCACGAGATCCAAGTCATAATCAGAAAGCGACCCAATTTAAAGAGCTCAGAGATCAAACACTTTATTAAAAGAGCTCTTCTATCTCAAGACCAATCGTTAATCTTCTTTCACTAGTCTCTCTTTAGGCCTGCATAACTCGGGCCGTACATTATTGTTGATTTGGTATGTGTATCCTATCACATACGTCTAAAGCAATTAATGTAGAAGTTTGCTGGATTCCATCGCACTGTGGTATCTGGCAATGAAATAACTGATAAATTAGCGAAAGAAGGTGCTAGTAGAAAATCTTCAGATTGTTCAATAAAACTAGAAAAACATGAAATAAATTCAATGTTAGAAAATAGTATGTATAATGAAAAGCTTCCTTCAAAATCTAAAATATGATCATGTTCAAGATATTTGTCTGGCCTGATTTACAAAATTCGATTAAACTCATGAAAGACCAAATTTTCTAAAGATGTAGAGAGTGTGCGTGTGGTCACCCAATATCAGTTCAAGACATTATTTTAGCATGTCCATTTTTATAATTGTTATACAACATATCTGGGATACAAGTGGCACAAACAGGGCCTTTAAAAGTTTACAGCCAAGAAATGATCAAAATTGCCACAGTCTTATCCAGCTCTGGAATTGCAAGATTACTATAATTCATGCATCAATTAACATTAATTTTGTTTTCTTTGCCCCTTTCAGGTTTTGCTATTAACTTGTTTTTCTTACATTCTTGGACAATCACACACACACACACACACACACACACACACATACACACACACACACACACACACACACACACACACACACACACACACACAAACACACACACACGCGCGCGCGCGCGCGCGCGCGCGCGTGCGCGCACGCATAGAGTTAGGCCTACCTTTTTTTAATTTTTCAAGTCTAATATTACCATTGTGTGAACAGACTTTACAAATTAAATCAGTCAAATGAAACCAAAACTTACGCCCTTGCCCCATGTTGTTGCAGTCAACTTCGACAAAGTTGTGGCCGTCCTGGTGGACCAGATAGACTCGGGGATGACGGAGGGAGCCTGCAAGCTGATCTGCGAGCAAGCGGCCCCACAGATCTTCGGAGCTGACAATGCTGGCATGGCCGGACAGCTGTGTGGCCCTGCGTGCGCTGCGTAAGTTTGTGTGTGTGTGTGCGTGTGCGTGTTGAGTGTGTCGTGTGCGTGTGATTGCGTGTGTGCGCGTGCGCGTGCGTGTGTGTGTGTGTGTGTGTGTGTGTGTGTGTGTGTGTGTGTGTGTGGTGTGTTTGTGTGTGTGTTGTGTGTTGTATTGTGCTGTTTTCTTTGTGTAGGTCTCAACTTAATAAAGACGAAAGCATCCCTTTTGTTTTCCAAATCGAACGGATGTAGAGAGTCAAACCGTGCTTGTTCAAAACTGTAAATCATACTGGTGATTAAAATATTTGTGAATGCAAGTTGTATGCTTCTATAGATGGATGGATAGATAAATGGTTGTATGCGTGTGCATGATGTCTCTCTCTCTCTCTCTCTCTCTCTCTCCTCTCTCTCTTCTCTCTCTTCGCTCTCTCTCTCTCTCTCTCTCTCGCTCTCTGTGTGTTGTGTGTGTGTGTGTGTGTGTGTGTGTGTGTGTGTGTGTGTGTGTGTGTGTGTGTGTGTGTGTGTCCGAGGATTGTATATGCGTGTGGCATTTATAATAGTCGCATATTTTATCTTTTGGTTTTTCTACATACTATGTCTCTGTCTTTATTGTGTTGTTTTGTTGATTTGTTTTTATCGCTGCAAAAAGAATTTCCTGAAAAAATGGACAATAAAAATATTGATTGATTGATTGATTAATTGATTGATTGGGTTGTTTCATTGATTGCTTTATTTATGGATCGGTTGATTGTCCAGTCTGACATCAAATACTGCTACCCCCTTTCCTTCTTTTCCCCCTGACTACCCATTCTTAAGATTAAGCCTGTCCATCGAAAAGGATGGGTTTTTTCATGTTTGCTCTTAAATAAAATGCTTATACTTGGTATTTTTAGTTAGTAAGCTTTTTACTGGCGTCTTAGAGTGTGCGGTTATAAAAAGTGATCTTGTTTCTGTTTTTGTACTCTGTCTGGATGTGTCGCAGACGCCACTTCTGACGATAAATCGCGACGGAACTTGGAGGGCGCATGAACCTAATAGAAAACATAGAAGGAGAAAGACCTACTGCTTACCCTGAAGGGCCTAGGCCCCACTTCCAGAAGCAAGCAAAAAAGAAGAAAAAAAATCCTAGCTAGGTTAGTGGTCAGTAGTTGCAGGCTCAGATGGTGATCTGGTCAGCGCTGATGAAAATGTGCTGACAGAGCCTGCGGTGACAGAGGCCTCGCTTAGTTGGTTCCACTCCATGGCAGTCCGGATGAAGGAGCAATGAGAAAATGTTGAATTGGATATTGTATTTTTATTGTATTGGTGTTTGTTCAAAGATTCGTATACAACACGTAGGTGTTCCAAACTAGCCTGTAATGTTATTTTCCTGTTCCAGATCCCTGGCTAAGCTGGAGCAGGCAGCTGGCTAACCACAGTGCAGCAGCATCTTCACACACTAGCAGTGTGGCCTGCTCTACACAGGCAGCGAAATAGAAAGGTTTTAGCTGTCAAAACCATCAATGACTACAATTACAACTTTCTTTAGAGAACAATAAAAGACATGTCTCAATTCGTTTTGATTTTGTCCGACTTTGTATTGTTGTTTTTAATCCTTTCATCCACGATCTTGTATCTGATAATCCGTTGGATTGTCTCTCTTTCATTTGCTGGCTTTCTGTCTATTCCGCTTTCTTTCTTTTCTTTTTGTTCTTTCATTTGTGGTAATAACTGCATACACAGTAGATATGGGACTCTTGGGATGACGACGAAAATGGAGTTTTACGTCCTCTTGGTCTGAATCAGACACATATGGGACATTTGTAAATACAAATATGGTGGGAACAATACTGGAGGCAATGCCCGGAGGCAGTACGAAACCAGTAAAAAAAAGTCCCGATTTTTTTATTAATACAGATAGCTGTAGCGGTGACAACGCCTCGGTTAAACCTCATCGGCTATGGCACCGCCACAAGTTATTATACAGAGAGCTTTTAAGGGACTCTTGGATGGTGGTGAAAGTGGTGTTTTACGTCCTCTCGGTCATAGACACATATGGGACATTTGTAAATACAAAGATGGTGGGAACAAGACTGGCTGCAATGCCCGTAGGCAGTGTGACACCAATAAAGTCCCGAGTTTTTAATATTATAGATAGGTGTAGCGGTAACCACGCCTAGGATAAACCTCATCGGCTATGGTACCACCACATTGTAAGTACAATAGGGGACTCTTGGGATGAAAACCAAACTATGTTATATAGGCCCCTACACCCATGCACGTATTCACAAAAGGGGTGTATGGAACTTGGCTAAAGTTTGGTTTTTGTTTGTTTAGCCCAATTGTTTTTACACGCTCTTGATTTCTTGTCCACCTTTCCCTGTCTCTCTTTCTACTTTCCTTATTTAAAAACAATTACCAACAGAATTTACTTTTTTCCGTTTCGCAGTTTTAAAAAACAACAACAGTTTCAATCAAATCTAAGCTTTAAAAAATAAACCTGAATTCATTTTAGTTATACGCTTAGGATGCCAGTGCAATGCATACATGTCTTGTGTTACACACTATCTAAAATCAATTTAATGTCAGGCTAACACATCAAACAGGCCTCCTCTGGGGGGCACCACAACGGCGGCTGGGTGGGGCCTTCGGCATTTCTCGGGGGGGGGGGGGGGGGGGGGGGGGGGGGGTACATCGAAGAAAAACCAGAGCTCGCGGTGGGCTTTAGTTAATAGGACCCGACGTTTTTTAACGGAACGAATAGTAGTAACTGGCGCGACCCTTGACCGTAATGTAAAACTAAACAAATACATCAGTCCATAGCTTGCATCTTGGCAACTAGTATACCAAATTTGATGATGATAGACTGAATAGTTTTTTGAGAAAAACGGACGAATAGCCGGTTGGCCGGCCGGACGGACGGAGGGACGCCGGACGGATCAGACAAAAACAATAGCTCCCTGAACGTTCGGCTCGGGGACTAATAACAAAACAAAACACTTGAATTTTTTAAAAAATCACTCAAATGAATAAACTCGTTCTTACTCATTACTCGACTCCTCTCTCTCTCTCTCTCTCTCTCGTCTCTCTCTCATCTGCCTCTCTCTCTCTCTCTCTCTCTCTCTCTCTCTCTCAGTCTCTCTCTCTCTCTCTCCTCTCTCTCTCAAGCGACCTGCAACAGTTACAAAAGGACGTAGATGTTCTGGTGGGACATACCACAGGCAACAAGAGCCTGTCATGAACAGAACTCCTTTGAAATCAAAGCAAACAAAACAAAACATGCCCTCATGCCCTATGTGTCCCTTCGTGTAATTGTCATAATCTTGCTGACACACACACACACACACACACACACACACACACACACACACATGCGCGCACGCATGTACGCACGCACACACACAAGCAAGCGCAAGCGAGTGCATGCATTTTTTTTTATCAATAGTGTAGACAAGAATATACAACCCCCGGGTGAATGTCAAAGCCCCAATGTTAAAGTTCAAGGTCTTCAACATGATGAAGTTGGCTGCCTAAGGAGAAGAAGTCATCGAGATTCACAATATCCCAATTTCCTAGGCATTCCTTGGGTTAAGGATCAAGACTAATAGTTGGTTAGGCCAACGGTTTCCAAACTACAGCCACAGTGTCAAAGGTCAAGGCCATTAATTAAGCTTCAAAATATATATGTCGGCATCTCTTTAAGGTCTCTATACACGTTAACAATATTCACAAAACATCTCTATTTCCCCATGGCAACACAGTGTTAGGCCCACTCGTAATATGACCTGCAACTCACTGTCTTGCCATGTGGAAATAGTGGTATTTTGTGAATATTTTAACGTGTACAGAGAACTTTAGCTATGCATATCAAGAATATCATATGCTTATTTGGGTCTATGGCCAACGGTTTACAGACTATGCAGCCCAAGGTGAAACGCCAAGGTCAAGGCCAATGAGCTTCAAAATGCCTTTCACTTCATTCATCTCAACTTCACCCAACTAAATTAAATTCAACAAAACTTCATTATTTCATGCGAAATTAAAAGTGGCAACATCTGCTGTTTCTACAATTAAGCATCACATGACAATAACATTCCAAACCATGCTTAAATAGAAAACGATACATAAAAGCATAGAGCTCTACATAAAAACTACATAAATGTATTTCGAACTACAACCCAAAAATTATTGTCAAAGCTTCAAAATATCTACATCGGCATTCTATGGGTAATGCCAATCACGAATATAAGCATAGTTATATGATTATGTGGGTCTATGGCCAACAGTTTTCGTACTATAGATCCAAGGTCAAAGGTCAAGGTCAACAGGTTTTTAAATGCCTCCCATAGCATTCCTCGAAAGACGCCGATAAGGAGTGTAGATAATGATGATGATGATGAACTGAGAAGAAGAAGAAGAAGAAGAAGAAAGAAGATGATGATGATGATGATGGTGATGATAGATGATGATGATGAACTGATGAAGAAGAAGAAGAAGAAGAAATAAACCAATTAGAAGAAGAAGATGATGATGATAATGATGATGATGGTGATGATAATGATGATGATGATGATAATGATGATGATGATGATGATGATGATGATATATACTTAGCAATATATTCAGTGAGCATGAAATGTTATGACATTTCTTATGTTTTGCGTACTTTGTGATGATACAAGACTTCCACATTTAACCCTAGATAATAACTTACTCTGTTATTTAAGAGTATGCCAAAGCAACCGCAACTAACGTTGTCAGCCTGCTTTAATTTGGGGTGTGGCTTTGGTTTTTGATCCCTTCTTAATCATTTGTCCAACAATATGTGTCCACCCCCCTCTGTGTCCACCTCTTTCTTTGACCGAATCTCCAAAGAAGAACATGTTTGCCCATTACAGCGTAAGTCATTAACTTCTACAATCACATAACATAATCGCAGGCCTACCAACATAATCACATAACTGCATTGTAATTTTTTAAATTATTGAACACAAACATAAACTCTCTCATTTCGACATCTTAAAGTATGTAGGTTTGCCATTATGAGTGGGGGGTAATTGTAAATGTCTGATTTGGTATGTGTACGATCATTTCTAATCTTTTTTTTCAGTACGTGTCTAATTATTCTTGAAATATATTGATTTCACCTACGACTAACCATTCCCAAATTCCTTTGGTTTGCATTGTGCAATTAATCCTAAGCTCTGTTAGTTGATTCGCGTTGTGTAAAGTATATAGGCCTATATACCCACGCCTTCACCCGAAGGATTGATGCAAGATTCAGGACTATAGTAATCGTTTCCTTACATACATTTGTTTTAGCTGTTTTGAGTTGCTGTGTATAAAGGGTGTTCTTTCCAAAGCTGTTGCCGTAAAGGGGCACCCTGACGGATGAGTTGTTGCAAGAAACACGTCGAGATCACCAGGAAAACACCCTTTACAGAGATCGCAACACTCACTTTGCTCTGGTTTCCTAGAAATCAAACCGTCAAATCGGCGATTCCTCCTTGGCGGGAGGTGCTGGAAGTCAAATGCTTTCAGTGAAAGAGCCCTAGGCATGTGCCGGTGTTTGTAAGTTTTCCTTCAGCCCATCACTTTAATTATCTATATAATGATATTAAGCATGTTCTTAAGAATTAAATGACCCCCACAATGTGTTAGACCTGGCAAATAATTACGAGTTATTCATTGGTTTTCAATCCGTATTTGTGAACCACAGAGCCCACATTAGCAGCCATTTTGGACAACAGTAAAGTGAGAATGAGAGGCGTATGGCAATTAATTTTCTACAGGAACTCAAAATCTTTTAACAGATTAGATTTCTGTGAATGCCCGTGACTCCGTGTTTGCATGCCAAGTGTTTAGAACATGAGAGAGAGAGAGCGAGAGAGAGAGAGAGATAGAGAGAGAGAAGAGAGAGAGAGAGAGAGAGAGAGAGAGGAGATAGAGAGAGAGAGAGAGAGAGAGAGAGAGAGAGAGAGAGAGAGACTGGACACTGGACACTGGACCAGTTTAATGTCATCAACCACAATACAGGTCCTAATGACATGGAGGCAGTGCAAGGGTTACTTTAGCATGAAATTCATTATCAAACAAAAGTATAATAAACAATTAAGTATAGACAACAACAAAAGAGAGAGAGGAAAGAGAGAGAGAGAATGAATGAATGAATGAATAAGTTTTCTTTATTGAGGATAATAGATTAAGCAACATTGCTTTTTTTTCGTCCAGTCCTCATGCCTAAAAATAAAAGAAGAAGAAAATGAAGAAAAGAAACCAAACATAAATACAAAGAACAACGAAAAGAATTAACTAAACAATTGTCTGCCCCATCCTTCTTTTAGGCACACACACACAGCACACACACACACACACACACGACACACACACACACACACACACACACACACACACACACACACACACACACTACACACACACACACACACACACAACACACACACACACACACACACACACACACACACCACACACACACACACACACACACCACCTCCCCCCCACCCCTCTATACACAAGGTATCATAAGCATATAAACATGAAGATAAAAATAAACTCGGAAAAAATTGAGAGGAGAGAGAGAGAGAGAGAGATAAGGAGAGAGAGAGAGAGAGAGAGAGAGAGAGAGAGAGAGAGAGAGAGAGAGAGAGAGAAGAGAGATGAGAGAGAGAGAGAGAGAGAGAGAGAGAGAGAGTAGAGAGATAGAGAGAGAGAGAGAGAGAGAGAGAGAGAGAGAGAAGAGAGAGAGAGAGAAGAGTAAAATCGCATCGCATTTCACATATAAAATAGAACAATATCAAAAGTGTCGATAAATATAAAAAATAAGTTATAAAACCTAAAAACAAAAAAAGGTATACGAGAAAGTTGGAGAGATATGCCATATATACTGAGAGAGAGAGAGAGAGAGAGAGAGAGAGAGAGAGAGAGAGAAGAGAGAGGAGAGAGAGAGAGAGATGAGAGAGAGAGAGAGAGAGAGGAGATGACGAGAAGAGACAGACAGACAGAGACAGACAGACAGACAGAGACACAGACAGACAGAGACATAGAGAGATAGAGACGATAGAGAATCTGCGACATAGACAGAGACAGAGAAAGACAAAGACAGAGTTCAAATGGCAACCCTCTTCTGGAAGTTCTGTGCATGTAACTTCATGACCATTAATCTGTCACCTCTCTTTGACTCTGCCTTTTCCCCATTTGCTTGTCAATATCATCAAAGACTGTATAGGGGAAGATAAGCATCCGGTCTCTTTTCCCTATGAGTAGTGAGGACAGGAAACATTGGTTATGTCCCTTTTAAATACAGGACACATTTACACGTCGATAGGCCAGTTTGAATTCTCCGTTCAAAATCCAGTCTGAGTTTTTGGATAGCCGTCACTGTGAATGGTGTACTGTCCCCACTAACGATAACTCTATCAGCCCGATTTCGCCGAGCTCTTAAGTAATCCATCTTACCCTTTTAGAATATATTTTGATATCATCTACTATCTTCTGTCTTTCTGTCTTACTGGTCCATTCTCTTGCCTTTTTTCTATAAATTCTTACAAAGATTTCCTCCAGCTGAAGTCGGACATGCTGGGCCTAACTATTTCTTAGGTACATAACGGACGAATGACGCATCTGCGCTCATATGACAGGAAACTGAGCGATCCACGAAGAAGGAAGAAATGTGCAACGAAATGTTCTGCAGTGTGTCAAAGTCAAAGTAAAAACAACAACAACATTTTCAGATGGAACATTGAATAAGCAATAGTGGTTTGCTTTTTTTTACATCAAGCCATCTATAACACAAAAATTAAAGAAGGAAATAAACATGAAAAAAAGAGACAAAAACCCAAGCAAAACAAACAAAAAGTGTATGTGTGTGTGTGCGTGCGTGCGTGCGTGTGTACGTGCGTGCGTGCGTGCGTGCGTGTGTACGTGTGTGTGTGTTGGTGGTGTGTGTGTGTGTGTGTGTGTGTGTGTTGTGTGTGTGTTGCGTGTGCGTGCGTGCGTGTGTGTTTCTGGGTACCGTCTTCCTTTTCTTCTTCCTCTCCCCTCCTCCCCTAATTAGTTTGTCGCTTCTGTTAGTGTTTTGTGTATTGTAAGGGAAGCCAGGGTAAAGTGGTGTCTATGACGTCGCAGTCAAGGCCAAAGTCATCCATACTCTGCACCGCAGATGACCTTGAGCCGCTCTACCACAACTGCCGAATTTGGAGCCTAATATCATCTGCAAAAATGTGAAAGAATTAGCGTCGAAATAATTCGGCAGTTGCGAGGTCAAAGGCCAAGGTCAAGAAGTTTCAAACTGTCACCCACAGTAGTCTTTGAGCGATGCTGATTATGAATATGTTTGGTTCTAGGGGTGTACGACGAATGGTTTTAGACAATGGCTACAGTTAAACGAAACAAACAAATCGAAGATCGAGGCCAAGGTCATCAAGGTTATTGATGCTTTGCAGCACATATCACCTTGACCCAACCCCTCCACACCCACCCGATTCCAGTCCATTTAAACTATACTTCTACTACTCAAATTCGGAGTCTGTAGCTACCAAGATGTGAAAGAAAGAAAAATATGGCTAAGCAAACAATGTGACATGTCCAAGGTAAAAGGTGAAGGTCAAGACAAACCATGTAATCGGTGCCCTATATTTATGATTACCGTAAGCCAGTATGCCCACCTTCTAAGTTTAGAGACTGTAGTTTTAAAACTGTGAAAGACGGCTGCCACAAGAAATTTACTTTGTTCAATTTCGTCATCTCCTCTCTTGGCCTCACTATTTCATACTTTTTCAAGGTCAAGATCAGTAATATCATTAAAAGGGATAGCAACCTTTGAGACTGGGATGTGAAGATATCCACCAAATGTGGTCAAAATCAGCTGAGTATATTTTGAGAAAATTGATACGTAGACAGACATAGACAGACATAGACCCACAGACAGATAGAACCCTAAACATTATTCCTTCCAGAATTTGTGTGGCGAAGCTATAATGTGTACTGGTTAGTAGTCTATTCCGTTCAGCTCCAAGTAGTTTATAGTATCTGTGCTTCTTAGAAAGTACCTTTCCCGAGAGGGTGTTGCTGTCAATAAAAGGGGTATGCCAACAACTTTATCTGAAATATCCTATGTGTTTTTAAAGTAGAATTTTGTGGAACACTGTGGTATTATGAAAGGAACTAATTTTATATTTTGGATTGTACCTATATTGCCATTTTGTACCCGTACTTAAAAAGCTGTACGCGAATATATTTTTTTTATGTACTATTGAAGACAATAGAGAGAAAAAAAATATATCAACACATTGTATTTCTCTGCGTGGAATGTGGCAAACAGTTATAATAGAGAGGAAATTTAGCTGTCCCTCCCCCCCCCGCCCCCCCCCCCCCCCGCTTGGCTGATATGTATTTTGCTAGTGCTTTTTTCTATTCATTGTACACAGAGAAATGTGTAGTTTAATTTAGCACGACTGCTACTGTAGACGGAGGATCATTAGCTTTGGCAATGTACTCCGAGTTTCAAGATGTTTTGAGTGTCACTTCACATTATTTTTGTTTTATGCCTTCAAGAGAGAGAGAGAGAAAATTGAAACTTGAAACTTGAAAATGTTAGATAATGAGGATAAACTGAATAAGCAAAACACACTTATTTTCCATCAGGTCCTCGAAACAAATAAAAATAATAAACAAGCAAAATTTTGAAAAGACAACCACACAAAAAAGAAAAAAGAAAAAAAAACCAGCAATATTACACATCACATTAAACATGACAGCAGAGAGAGAAGAGAGAGAAGAGAAGAGAGAGAGAGAGAGAGAGAGAAGAGAGAGAGAGAGAGAGAAGAGAGAGAGAAAGAGAGAAGAAGAAGGAGAGAGAGAGAGAGAGATAGAGAAGAGAGAGAGAGGAGAGAGAGAGAGA
>CM065683.1:52450405-52466250 GCA_017654935.2 Phymorhynchus buccinoides | reverse complement strand
AACTTCTTAATGAGGCTGCAGTAAATAGTCTTTAAGACACACATTCTCAAATGCAGTAATTGTTTCAAAGATTGTTGCCAAACAGAAAATAAGTAGAAATCAAATGGAAAAAACTAAGTTTTAATGAGGAAACCTTTGATTCTGTGCATCCGTCTTCATAAAAACATTTCATGCCGTTTGGCATTGATGTTCTGATATGAAAGATACTACACACGGCAGGAATGTTCGTCCCTGAACTTCTCTTTGGTGCGACTGTAACTGTAAGCCTTTGTGCCTTGTGTGTGCAGGACCTCGGAAGACACGGCCCTGCTGATCCTGAAGGAGATCTACTCCCCGCTGGGCATCTCCCCCCTCATGCCCGGCCCTGATGGCACCATGCCCATGCCGGTCATGCCCGGATCCATGGGACCCCCGCCCAGGTCAACCACTCCCTCCTCCTCCACAGACACCCAGGTCCCCACCTTCCCCCCACACTCCGCCGCACCCTTTATGCCCCCCGGACCTTCCCATGGATCCCCCTTCCCGCCATCAGTCATGGGTGGAGGGGCCCCTCCTTTTTCTGCGGTGCCGGGGCCAGGAGCTCGCTTTGCACACCCCTACGCAGCAGGCAGTCCTGCGTCTCAGGGCAGTTCAAGAGGTGGTACGCCTCCCATGGGTGGTCAAGGAATGACACCTCCGCCCGCCAGTCAAGCTGCTAGTCTAGGCCCTCCCCCAATGGGCGGCTTTGTACGCACTTCCCCGCACCACTAGTGAGAAATCAGCCGATGATCTTTACAATTGGACGAATGCTATTTTGAAGTCGGAGTGATATAAGGATCTGTGGTGTGCCCGATATACTGTATATGGAGTGAAAATATGATTTTATGTGTGCCCAAAAAAAGGACAGATCACATTTGTGAATATGGAATAGGAAGAACCTTTGAGAGGAAAGTATGGGGGGAAATGAGTGACAATTTTCTTGTTTTTCAAAGACTTATGATGATTATGCTGATTGGCATGAGCTGTCAGAACAAGTCCAATTGAGATAATTACAGTAAGTTGTGGAATATGTCTGTTGTGCTTTGTGTGGGGGGTGGGGGTTATTTAAAGATTTTTTTCCAGTCATTAAGATTCTTTGTTGATGTGTGTTTGCATCAGTAAACAACCAAAACATTTCAACAAGAAATGGTAATAAGGGTAATTGATATTGTTGCTTAAAACAGATTTGTGATCCTAAAATTATTGTCTTAAAAATGGGTATGTACTTTTGTTCATTGTTTCTTACACCCATGGTGATTTTTGTTTTCATTATAGTAATGAACATTCTTTCGTATTAGTATTTTTATCATCAGAACCTTTTCCCTTTACCACTTTTGTTGGTCTCTGTCAAAGAAATGTAGCATCTGTTAATCTGTTTTATTTTGAGAGGGAAGAAAAAGGCAACTGACTTACTAATTATCTTGACTAAAAAAACTGCACTACATTTTAAGGAAAATAACTTTGGTTGTTAGATGTTTAAGCCATGTAGTTCCTATAAACAGAAGCCTACATAA
Source organism: Phymorhynchus buccinoides (assembly GCA_017654935.2). Classification (NCBI taxonomy): domain Eukaryota; kingdom Metazoa; phylum Mollusca; class Gastropoda; order Neogastropoda; family Raphitomidae; genus Phymorhynchus; species Phymorhynchus buccinoides. The sequence continues at coordinate 52,464,718 of CM065683.1, read as the reverse complement.
AACAACAACTCACACACACGCTAAAAAACAATCACAAGTAAATAATAATGAGTAGCCTGTCAAAATAGTTTTTGTGCAGTCGATGGCACATTGGTGTTTGTTTCGGGAAAGCAGGGGTTATAAATAAATACAGTACTACCTCCCATGAGCGACCATGGAAAATGCACCAACAAAGTGGTCTTGAAAGGGAGGTGGTCTGAAATGGGAGGTGGGTGAGGACAGGTCCTAATGTTTAACCCCTTCAGTGCCGCATATCGGCTGCGCATGCGCCGCCAATCTATTCTATCATGTTACCGTTTCACTACGAATGAGTTATACCTTCCAATTTGGAGCAAATGCCAATTTACCAAAGACCAAAAAGTTCTAGTCTTAACAAGACCAGACTACTTCCCTTGGTCTACACAGCCAATACCACTAAGCTGCCGCGGAACCCACTCACTACGTCACTTCCGGAGAGGCAACTTCAAGTCATAATAAAAAAATTTCCAACTTGGAGCAGCCATGTTCTTCTTTGCTCTTCAATTTATTTCGTTTTTCTAACTCTTATTGTCGCCATCCGCCTTGTTTTGGGTTGCCCCTCTGCCTTGGGGCTGCAGGTTTGTCGGCACATAGCTTTGGGGTATTATTTTTTCGTTTTTACTTTGCTAAATAATTTTTGAAAGTAGTTGCTGTGCTTACGTGCTTTGTGCCCCCGGACGCCATGTCGTCCGTCGATCCTGTTGTTTCGGCTCACTCTAGTGGGGTCTCTAGTAAGCCCTCTCGGGAGGATAAGGGGAGGTGTTCAGATACACCTCAAGCTTCTTCTTCCTCTAGCTCTCGTAAGCATTCGAGTTCTAGGCCGAAGTCTTCCTCTTCTTCGTCGTCGAAGAAGGAGCAACCCCCCCCCCCCCCCTCCTCTCCCTCAGCCTGTGGTTTCTGAGTCTTCTGCGGTGGTGTCAGAACAGGTTATTTCCCTAGTGGATTCGTCTACTCTGGTGGCAGACATGCTTGCCGAGTTTAAAAATAAAGGTTTAGTTTTGGTCCCTTCGGCCTCCTTGACCGATTGGTCGGTTAGACCTGGTAGGCAAACGGACTTGACGACTGACTTGACCTCGGACAGACCCGCACGGTACCCTCACGGGACACGAGAAGACAACCAGTGTGTACGTTCCCCTCGCTTTACCATGAATGATAATGATGAACCTACTTTGTACTCAGTTGAGCAGCTGGCCCAGAGGGAGCGCGTTACGGGCATCTCCATCTTCCCCCGAGAGGAAGACCTCGAGTCGGACGGTCGGTCCTTCTCCCAGCGTGACGTGGAAGCTGCTCGCTCCATCGACGCCCACAGGAAATCCCGTCCTGACGCCGTCCCCTTCTACGGCTCTCGTTCTCGCAGGAGCGAATGTCTCCCCTCTTCTCTCGTTGATGATCAGTCTCACGATGATCGGCAGTCTTGTAGCCCGAGTAGGGCGAGAAATACGGACGTGCATTTTACCCAGCAGAGCCGTTGCCCGCGTAGGGCCTTGCCTCGGCGGTCTCTTGAACACGGAATTTGCGATGACTTCGACGACTACTCGCCCAGGCCCGTGCGCCGTGCCGGCGGCACGCGGCCACCAGTCTCCACCGTTACGGACACCCGTCACAGAGCGACACCTTCGGGGGTGGACCCCCCGATGCCTGTTCTGGAGCCCGTTTCACGTCAACCTGGCCCCCGTCATACGGTTGAGCTTCAGCCCCCCTTGGATGCTCGTCAGGCCAGGCACTCCTCGAAGCGTCATGCGGCGCGGCCTCGAGGGTCTTCCGTGGATGAGGAGTTTGATTCGTCGCCGCGTGAGGGTTTGGATGACTTCGACCTAGCCGTTCAGGACGAAGTGTTTCGCATCATGAGGACTGGGTATCAGGGGTCTCAGTGGTCCTCGTCGAGGTCTGACCACGGCTACGATCAACTTTCTCAGTCTGAGCGGGACAATAGTGTGTCTGACCCCCCTGTGTGTTCAGACCCAATCCCTTCGACCGGCAATTATCAAGGCTATCTGCACATCCTTCAGCCCTACTGCAAGGACATCAAGCCGATGGTGCAGCTCGAATCATCTCAGACAGCGGGACAGCCGCAGTTCTTTGGCGAGCTGCAAGCGCAGAAGGAGGCTCGTCTAGCGCTTCACACCTCTCCGTTCGTCCGCCAGGCACTGCGTAAGGCTGACTCTATCCTGTGGGCTCAACCGCCACCGTTGCCCGTGGACGACGACGACATCTCTCCTTCCCCTCAGCCGGAACCGGTCCCGTCTCAACCTGGCTCGTTTGTGAAGAAGGACTTCTTCCCGCCGTTTCAGCTGGCAAACCCCTTCGTGCCTGTGCCTTCGCACTCGGAGGTGTCCCAGCAGGATCGTTCCGCCCTTAGCTATGGGCGCAGGATGAGACAGACTTCGGTTCTCATGGGCCAGCCGGCCTTCAACAACTTGGAGAGATCCATGTTCTCTATTCTTCGAGCCTCGTCATTAGCCACGTCAATGCTTCAGTCTCTGGCGCAGATCGCCGGTTCTACGGCCGCTTCCAAACCTGAAGACTTCAGGCTGCGTGATGGTGTCGACGAGCGTGCCCTGGGCGTTGCCTTGGCTTCTCTCAACCAAGCTGTGAGCTCCATTTCGTCCGTGGCCTCCTCTACTAAAGTGCAGCTAGCGGCCACGTTCAGGGACGCGGTCCTCAAGGATTGTAAAGTGCCTCTCTCCCTGTTGGATCGTTCGAACATTCGCTCTGGCCCCACCGATCCTCGCTCTACTTTTCATCAGGCTTCCCTCAAGGACAACCTGGAGCGGGTCAAGAAACGGAGACTGGACTTGGGCCAGGAACGTATCATGGAGTTGGCTACCAGGGCTGCCGGCCGGGGGTTTGCTTCCCCCCAACCTAAGCGCGCGCGCCTGGACTTTAGGCCTCCTCCCTCTATCCCCATGAGAACCGGTTCGTCTCGAGGGCGTTCCTTTCGCTACCCCAACTACCAGTCAGCGGGACAGCGTCAACGCCCCTCATACCAGCGTCGCCCTTTGTCCACCAACCGCCGTCCTCCGTCCTCGGGACGGGGATCGGGCACCTCGGGTTCTTCCCGGTATGTCCGTGCCCCGTTCCCAGCACGGAAACAGCCTTTTCAGTAGGGCCCGCACGACCTTTGGGGGATTCAGGCGCTTCGACCGACTCAAGTGTGGGCTCCCTTCTGAAATGCTTTTCAGCATGGGAGCACTTGGTCGAAAGCCCTTGGGTCCGTCAGGTCGTGCGGGTCGGCTTCAGGTTCCCCTTTTCCAGGGAACCTCCCCTGTCTGCCCAACCCATCTCTTTCCCGCCCCCTCAAGACCAGTCAAAATTCGAAGCGATCGACAAGGAAGTCGCTGCACTCTGTCAAAAGGGTGCCATTGTGCAGATTGTGCCTACGGAACCGGGTTTCTACTCTCGACTGTTCGTGGTCCCCAAGAAAAGCGGAGAATTTCGCCCGGTCTTGGACTTGTCCCCCCTCAACAAGTTTATTCGCACCGACAAGTTCAAAATGGAGACGGCAACTTCGATCCGTCTCTCCATTCTTCCGAACGACTGGGCTACGTCCATCGACCTGAGGGACGCATATTTTCACGTGGGCATCCACCCTTCACGTCAGCGTTTCCTGCGCTTCGTCTGGAAACACAAGACTTATCAGTTTGTTGCCCTTCCGTTCGGCCTGTCCCCGGCCCCTTGGATTTTCTCAAGAATCACCAAGGAACTCGTTCGTCTCGCCAGGTCCCAGGCAATTCGTCTTCACGTTTACCTGGACGATTGGTTGTTGCTAGCAGCTTCGCAAGCCCTATGCCTCTCTCAAACAGACACTCTTGTTCGACTGTCCAGGACCCTGGGTTTTCGCATTCACGACGGGAAGTCGGAGCTGACTCCTTCGACCTCCTTCAGCTACCTCGGCATGAAGTTCGATACAGAGCGGTTTTCAGTGCAACCGTCGGAGACTCGAGTCAAAGCCATATTCGAGATTGTCTCGACGTTCAGACTGAGGACTTCGCTCTCTGCTCGTCAGCTTCTCCGCCTCCTGGGGCTTATGGAATCGGTAGCGGATTTGCTTCCTCTCGCACGGGTGCACAAGCGGCCACTGCAACGACTGCTGTCGCAAAGGAAACTGTCTCAGATGCCTCTCGAGCAACTAGTGTCTCTCGGCGATTGGTTCCTCGACTCGACGGAACAGTGGATGAATCTCGAGTGGCTCAACAGCTCGGTGCCTATCCGTCCCATGCAACAGCAACAGTTTCTCCACACGGATGCCTCAACGACGGGCTGGGGCGCCCATTTGGATCGGGTCGAAGTTTCGGGCCAGTGGACTTCGGCAGAGAAGGACTGTCACATCAACCTCTTGGAGATGGAAGCAGTAGCCAGGGCCCTGAAGTCTTTTGCACTCCTTCTCTCCGGGAAATGGGTCACTGTCTGCGGAGACAATACGACAGCTCTCTCTTATCTTCGCCGCCAGGGAGGAACACGGTCTCCGGCCCTTTCGATGAAAGCGGAAGGGATTCTTCTCTGGGCCCAATCAAGAAAGATCGTGCTCTCAGTGGAATACATCCCGGGGAAGTTGAACGTCCTAGCGGATCAGCTGAGCAGGAAAGGACAACTTCTCCCCACGGAATGGACCGTCGCTCACCGGTCCCTCCTCCCGCTGTGGCACCTTTGGGGGAAACCTCACGTGGACCTGTTTGCCACAAAGTACAATTGCAGGCTTCCTCTCTATGTGTCACCTATGAGGGACCCCCAGGCACTAGCGCGCAACGCTTTCTCGATCTCCTGGACAGGAATGTCAACTTATGCGTACCCTCCCCACGGCTTTACAAAACTGGCATTTGCAGACTCTTTAGTTGCTGCTGGCTAGGCTTCCAGAGGCGGGAAATGCGAATGACTCAACCTCTTGGAAGCGCCAGAAACAAGTGGGAAAACAGAGTGGAATTTGTGCTCCGTATGTTTTCGTCCACTGCTTCTAAACAGACTTTCGATTTGCCAAACATTTTGGTGTGAGCATACATAGGGTGTGTGGTGAACAGCATTGTGTGAACAGTGATTCGAACCAAAAGCTAGTTGTGGTGTAATTAGTGTTAATTAATAAACCACGCTTTGTGTACATTATAGCAGTCAGGGTTGGAATAGAACAGCAGTGCGCGCTATTTTAAAGGCCTAGGTTTTTCCCTCAGTACCACAGATTTATGTGGCATTTTCCTCGGCGTGTTCTGTCTAAAGTAGCCAGTGTTGATAAGTGTGCTTTTACATATAAGTTCTAGAGTCATCTTGTGTTTAAAGTGTGTAGTTAGTTAGGTGCTCAGTCGAACGGTAGCTGAGCAATTTAAATTGAAAGACAACTAGTGTCAGTGTGTAGTTTCTCCACAGCACAAAGCAAAGAGGAACACTCTTTACTAGGCTATACTCTTCAAGCCACCAAGCCTTGCTGCACTGCTGCGCGCGTGTGTAGTAAGCAAGCTGCCAGCGACCAAATAGAACTTTGGCTGTAGCAGCCCACTTGTGAAATCCTGCCTGCGTGCTACCTTTGCTGCCGCGTGAAGTCTTGCTACGGTCAAGGAATGGGAGGGAGGGATGGATGGGGAAGGAAGGAGATGCAAAAGAGGAGGAGGTGAGTGGGTTTCACGATAGCGCATATGTGGGAACTAAACGATCCAAATTGAACGGCCGTGTCCCACGTCTCTGCTCACCAAAGTGCTGGAGAAATACTGCCGCGACAGGCCCCGCTTGATTGTCATCGCCCCGTTCTGGGAAACGAGCCCTTGGTTTCCAGAACTCGAGAGCCTGTCTCACGTTCCAAGCGTCCCGCTTCGTCTCACAGGGGACACTCTGCTTCAGCCTCGCTCCGGTGTAGGACACGCCAACCCCCAGCTGTTTCAGTTGACCGCATGGCTACTATGCGGGCCGGGTTGCGAGCACGACTCTTACCAGACAAAACTGTTGACCTAGTCCTTAAGGCTCGTAGGCAGAGCACCAATAAGCTTTATGACATTAGGTGGGCTTCTTGGTTCGGGTTTTGCACAGCCCATGGCATTCCCCCCTTAGACCCTTCTGGTCCACAGTTCACCCAGTTTTTAGCTCACCTGTACCAGGACCGCGGCTTATCCGCCCAGACTTTGTGTGGTTACAGGTCTGCCGTTGTTCATACCGTTGCTGTGGCGACGGGCAAGAGAAACCCTGTTTTTTCGTGTGCCATTGAAGTCTCCCATCTCATTGATGCTGTGCGTAATGTCTCTGTTTCGTCCTGTGTTCGCCTTCCGCAGTGGGATGTTTTTCTGGTCCTCTCATTTTTTAGGGATAAATGTGAGCCCATGTCCTCTTTGTCCTTGAAGTTACTAACTTTTAAAACGGTTTTTCTTCTCTCCCTGGCCACTGCTAGGCGGGTTAGCGGTGTTCATGCTCTTAGTGGTCTGGGTTCCGACGTTGAGTTCAATACTTCGGATCAGTCAGTCACCTTGTCTTTTCTGCCCGAGTTTAGGGCCAAGAATCAGCCTGCTCAGATTGCTTCCCCCTCAGTTACTGTTCAGAGTCTTTGCACCATTCTCAGCCCTGATGATTCGGATAGGCTCCTGTGCCCTGTCAGAGCCCTTAAGTATTACCTTAAGAGGACCTCCCCCTTCCGGGGGCACAAACGCCGTCTGTTCATCTCCCTGAATGAGAATTACATGAGGGATATCTCGAAATCAACCATTTCTAGGTGGTTAGTGGGCGCTATTAAGTTAGCTTACTTAAGTGCCGACAAGTCATTGCCCTCTAACCCCCTGAGAGCCCATGAAATCCGGGCTATCAGCACATCCCTGGCTATGATCAAGGGAGTGGCGCTTTCCAGCGTTATGGAAGCAGCGTACTGGAAGTCTCAATCCACCTTCACTAGCTTCTACCTGCGCCATTTCTCCGCCAGAAGGCAGGACGACACCTTCGGCATCAGGAAGGTGGTGCTTGCGCAGACTCCGGTTTCTCTGGCCTAACGGTAATCGTTTGTTATTTTTTGTTCTGATGTTGGTATGCATATGCTTATGCTGTTTGGGGGTATGGATGTTTTGAGTTTGTTTATTTGTTATAATGTCCTCTCTCTTACAGGTTATCCCTGGCGTTCCGGGTCAGGTTTGTCTTGTGGGTACTGTTTGTTTTTGGCTTAGTTGGAGTGTAACTTCAACAATGTTTTCTTACCCACCTCCTCGCTGGGAATCAACTCATTCGTAGTGAAACGGTAACATGATAGAATAGATTGAATGATTTTAGTTAATATAACTATCTATTCTATCTATATACTTACCGTTTCACTACGATCAAAGGTTCCCACCCACCTCCCTCCGACGAAAACATCATTGGGAAGGTTGGTTTTTAAGGAAAGAAAGGAGAAAATTTCTTATCATGACTTGAAGTTGCCTCTCCGGAAGTGACGTAGTGAGTGGGTTCCGCGGCAGCTTAGTGGTATTGGCTGTGTAGACCAAGGGAAGTAATCTAGTCTTGTTAAGACTATAACTTTTTGGTCTTTGGTAAATTGGCATTTGCTCCAAATTGGAAGCATGATTCCTGGTCCCTCCCCTTCTCTCTCCCTTCCCCCCCTCTCTCCCCCCTCTCCCTGGTCTCTCTCCCCCGGTCTCCTGTGTCTCTCCCTCATCTCTCGTCTCCCTCTCTCCCTCTCTACACAAAGTTTACTATTTCTACTTCTGATCAATTTTTTGTGTTTTGTTCACATCATTGAAACAGAAAAAAGTGATGTTGTTTGTTTAACTATTCAGAAAGACTTTTCTTTTTTGCTATGGTGGCATGGAATTGACCATTATGCAAAACTGTGTGTTTTTGTTTGTTTATTTGATGTTGTTTGTAGGTGTTTGGTGGTTGTTGGGGGTTTTTCTATATAGATAGGAATATTAAAGAGGTGCTTGCTAAGCACTCATTCTTTGTTTCCAGTTTAACTTTAAGTCTTTTAAATATTTATCTTTAACCCATCTAAGATTCATGCTAGATGCATATTAGTTAATCATGTTGAATTCTAACCATTAGACAGAAGAGAAGGGTAGGGCTTTGCCAAAACCAGGTATCTTTTTGTTGTTAGGTTTGGTGTTTTGAAAAGGATGCATGCTGAAGGCTGTATGCACATTTGTGTATTGGCTTTTGGTTTTATAATCTCATTCAACAGGTTACCAAGGGCATTCATACACTTTTTCTTGCTTGCCCACATTGATTGATCAGTGAATTATTTGCTGCAAACTCTTAAACAAAACGCTTATTTATTATTTTCAAACCATCAACAGCTTTACCATTGAAATTGTGATTTATGTGCTATTGCCTTGTAAAGATATGTGTATATGATATTTTAAAACTAGTTTTGGTATCTAAAAAGTGTATCTGTTGTTTTAATTAATTTTGTCTTGTTTATTGATGGCTGGTTGATTCCAAGAAAATGTTTGTACAAAATGAATGCATTTTATTTTGTTATTTATTTCTATCTACTTTGTCTTTGGTTGTTTAACTGTAACTTTATACGGACTCATAATCGTGCGACAGTTTATATATAGTTAGGGAAAGAAAGAAAGATGTATTGTCATATTGTGTATTATCTATATGATAAATATGACTATGATTAAGGGATATTATAAATACTGCAATGTGTTCATTTGTTTTACCTCTCGCAGTATTGAACTGTGTTAATGATTGGCCATATGGCAGGTAAACGTCGAAGTTAACTGACAAAAAAGCATTCACAGATTGGGTTGTAGAGGGGAAGTATTGTTTGTTTGTTTTTGCTTTTCATTTGCTGTTTGCTGTTTTCTTGTGTGATAAAGGCGCATTCGCAGAAATATACAGTAGTTTTGTTTTGTCTCGTGAATAAATAACGTCAGTTCACAACTTGTCATTTGCCTGTTTGTTGCGTGTTCCGCTGACGTTGCAGTCTGTTTATTGAAATATATATTTATTTAATATATGGGTTGTTTTTTTTTTATTACTACTGTGGATACCTCCATTTTTAAGACCTAGTAACATCCAAATAAAGTCTTAAAGACCCACCAGATCAATGTGTCAAAATCACGGGTTTTCACGGGTTTCTTTTTTTTATAGTTTGTAATAAATCTTGTTTTTGACCAGGTCTCACTACCATACAAATGCCCCCAAAATTCAAAGTGAATGCGATCGGTTTTTAAAGAGCAGCCTCAATTTGAACATGGGGGCATTTCTATGTGGGTCACAGCTACCCAGAAAAAAACAAGGGACTTAATCGTGTGGCAGAACGTTTGTGTATCTTTAAATGAGAGGGAGTTGTCTAAGGGGGGTAATTTAATACTTACAAAGGACAGTGTCTCAGAGAAATAGGTCTTAAATGGGAGGGAGTCTTGTAATAGGGGTCTTATAAGGGAGGTTCCACTGTATATCAGTTCATTTAAGTTTCTTTGATTAGACCAATGCTTTTCTCCCTTAAATTCCAGTGTGAATGATTGTCATGTTTCATAGCAATATCCTTTGTGTCAGTTTGGTGGTGGTGTCAGGTGATGTATGGAAAGCAGCGCTTGGAGTGAAGATGAATTAATAAAATGTTGTGTCAACAAGATTGTTTGCTGTGAGTTATTTCATGGTGTTGCAAACAGGAAATGGAAAAACTTGGTTTCGGCACGCAGTAAAAAAAAAAAAAAAAAAGTACTGCTAAAATTGTACTGATTACACAATCCAATTTAAAATATGCATGCTGTTGGCCACTGCAAGTAGGGTTATTAACGAACGCCCTTGACGGCAAGAGTTAAGCCCTTGTTGATCATTATCCAAAAGGGCATTCACTCTTGCGAAAGCAGCCATTAAGTGACCTCAAACAGGGTTATTGGCGAGAGTTATTCCCTTGTTTGGTCAGCACTCAACCATCTTCCCCACCCACCAAGGGCATTCACTCTTGCAAAAGGTGTTCTTTGCAGTGGCCATTACCGGCACATAGAGTATTTGTAAAGCACATGTCAGTGTTATTCAAACACAATCAAATGCTGTAAGCCTATAAACTGCAAGGCATGCCTATATAAGCACAGTCATACTGCTAGACACCTTGCACGCTCTATGAATATCAGTGCTGTTTTAAAAAAAAGATTATAGTAAACCTGTCATTCTTCACCATTCATGAAATCTCATGTTCATATTTTTTATCAGATGCATCCATTAATCTTTTTTTTATGTTATACAGTGGAACCTCCCTTATAAAGACCTCCCTTATAAGACCCCCTCCCATATAAGACCTACTTCTCTGAGACATTGCCCCTTCTTTGTAAGTATTAAAATTACCTCCCTTTTAAGACCTCATTTTGGATGATTTTTGAAGTGTCTTATAAGGGAGGTTCCACTATAGTTAGAGTTTGTATTAAATAACAGGAATGCAGACATTTTTAGTTATGATTTAGGCTATAAGATCATTAAGGTACTGCTAAATTCACCCCTACTGTAACTAATTTCATAAATATATAAACAGTGTTAAAATGATAGTACAAGACCTTCAAAAAATCATCCAAAGTGAGGTCCTTCTAATAAGGGAGGGGTCTAATATAAGGGAGGTAATTTTAATACTTACAAGGAAGGGTAATGTCTCAGAGAAGTAGGTCTTTAATGTGGGAGGGAGTCTTATAATGGGAGGGGGCTGGCCTTATAAAGGGAGGTTCCACTATGACTTCCAAAAAAACAAAGCAGCCAAGTAGTTGCAAAAGAATCAGACTGACCCAAATTCACTTTAACATTGCCTTATGATTTGGTAAAATCTAGGAAAACTCATTTTTAGATATATATTGACCAAAAAAAACCCAATAAACATACTGATCGCTTCTCGGCCTTTTGGCTAAGACAGTGATTCAGGAACATCAATTTTTGTTTTATGGCCTGTACCCACGTGTCGTCATATCCGGCCACAAGGAGCCGCCATATTAAGGGAGACCGCCATCTTAGTCGCTAACATTTGTTTGAAAAATGCCAGAAAAAAAAATCGATGCTGCGTATTTGGCTGTTCCAATTCGAAACTTATCTAAACTGTATTTGTATCATCTGGATGTTTTCTTTACACATTTAGATAACCTTTTCACTTTGTTTACACACAAAATAATAAGGACTAAGATGGCGACACTTCCGTTGGAAGGGTCGAGATGCGCACGCAGGTGGGTTGAGCCATACCGTGGTGTTGGTTTGTTTCAGCCCCGTCGTTACATGCCCCGCGAAAGCCGATACGCGGCGTTAAACTGAACGTCCATCCAATAAACACTTACATAGAGGAAGATCATTTTGAGGGGCCTGGCCCTCTTTATCAATCCATTTGGTGGAGGGGAGTTAATTAGAAAGAGGGTTTCTCCCCTTTGTTCAATTTCGTTATCTCCTCTCTCTTGGCTTCACTATTTCATTCTTTGATCAATCCATTTTCTAGGTTAGCTTGAGTCAGAATCTGTTGGAAGCTGAAACCCAATTTAAGAAGAAGAGTTTGACCGTAATAGAGGTAAAAGTGTGGGAGAAAAGAACACATTACAAAGGGATCCAAAAACTGCCAGAAGGTGGGTTACTTGCAGCTTTCAACATGCATGGAACTTGCATCATATGTGTGAGAGCACAACAGGCTTTATTGCCAGTCAACGGTGATAACATTATTACCATATTCTTTCGGACTATAAGGCGATACTTTTTTTTTTTTTTTTTTTCCCCAGACTGAGACCACTGCGCCTTATAATGAGACTGATAATATAATAACAAAATCTGAATATTGTGTCAAATTTGGTGGGCATGCGCTTATAATAAGGTACACCTTATAGTACGAAAAATATGGTATGTCATTAACAATAAAATCAGATGAAAGTGTACCCTTTTTTCTTTCTTTTTTTACAGGAAATTGCATTTTATATTTTTAAATGAATAGTTGCTCACATGCCAAACAAAAAAATTCACAACTTAATTAAAGAAGCTGCAACATCTATCACAGTAAATCATTATTGGAAACAAAACCAAAACTAATGAGAATTGTAACAGTTGCTTCTCAGCTTTGTTAAATTCGGGGGGGGGGGAGTCAATTTTGTCATGCCATATCATTCTTTACGTTTCGCTAGCTCCCTGGATTTAACAGTGTCATGTCAGGAATGCCCCCCCCCCCTCCCCCTCCTCACCCACCCTTGACTGATCATGTGAGATGCCATATTAAACAACCGAATAGTATTGAAGTAGCACCCTTTCTGTCTGTCAGCCTCTTATTGTTTCTAATTGTTTCTCTCTCTCTCTCTCTCTCTCTGTCTGTCTGTCTGTCTCTCCTCTCTCTCTCTCGTCTCTCTCTCTCTTCTCTCTCTCTCTCTCTCTCTCTCTCTCTACACCAACCTCTCTCCTCTCTCTCTCTCGCTCTCTCCCCTACGCCCTCTCTCTTTCTCAAACCAGATATTTTTTGCAGCTGCACCGATATGACTGTGGCATCCTTCGAAGCTATATAGATTTCAGCACCACCTCAACTTAACTGCACTACGGTCTCTGGAGGAGAGCCTGTACCAGCACTGCTCTCAACTACCAAGAAGTAAATAATGAATCTGTAGTCACTAGCAGGTACCTGTTGCTTCTTCGAGGCTTCTCTCGCCTACCACTGCACTGCTATATACAAATTTCAGCCCAGCTCTCCAGAATACAGACATGAGATTTGTCAGGAAATGTCCTCATTTCAGGAAATTTTAATGCCAGCAGGAGTGTTCTTGAGATAAGTAAATCCATTGAGAAATGGGGAGGAAGGTCAAATTTTGCATGCGGATAGATACTAAAGATATCTAGGCCAAGTTCAGAAATGAAGGTCAAAGGTCAAGGTCACACACTGAAGAATGCTGCTGAGCATCTGGCACGATAACGATTGAACGGAGAAACCTAGGACAGCTCAAATTTTGCATGCATGCGGATAGGTACTAAGAATATCTCGGCCAAATTCAAAAATGAAGGGCATGATAACGTTTCAACAAAGGGATCTAGGATACTCACATTTTGCATGCATATATTTATTTTGCATATCTAGGCCAGGTTTGAAAATGAAGACCATAGGTCAAGGTCACAAGTGCCGAAAATGCTTCCGAGCATTTGGGCCTGTATTCACATTGTAATATCTTAAAGGTTCGTTACCAGCTGAGAGACAAAGCACTGCATCTGAAAATACTGCCGCGCTGCTGGTGATCTAGCATCTTAACGATCTATTACCAGCCGCAGATCGAAGAGAGCGAAGCTGGTAATGTTTACAGTGAATTCTGTTCCTGACTCTCTATCTATGTTAACACAATAATGTTTGAACGGAGGAACCTAGGATGCTCAAATTTTGCATGCGTGGGGGGGAGGATAGGTACTAAGGATATCTAGACCAAGTTCGAAAATGAAGGTCAAAGGTCAAGGTCACTGGAGCCAAAAATGCTATCGAGCCCCTGGCACATGTTTAAGCGAAGGAACCTATGATGCTCAAATGTGCCTGCTAATAGGTATACTAAGGATATCTAGGCCAAGTTAGAAAATGAAGGTCATTGGTTAAAGGTCAAGGTCACTGGAGTCGAAAATGCTGCCGAGTACCTGCCACAATAATATTTGAACGGAGTGACCTAGGATGCTCAAATGTTGCATGCTAATAGGTACTAAGACTATCTAGGCCAAGTTAGAAAATGAAGGTCATAGGTCAAAGGTCAAGGTCACTGTCCACCCAGAGCCGAAAATGCTACTGAACACCTGGCACGATAACGTTTGAATGGAGGAACCTAGGACGCTCAATTTTTGCATGCAGATGGGTACTAAGAATATATAGTCCAGGTTCGAAAATGGTCATAAGTCAAAGGTCAAGGTCACAGGACCCGAAAATTGTGCTGAGCACCTGGCACAATAACATTTGAACAGAGGGACCTCGGACGCTCAAATACTGCATGCAGATATAGGTAATAAGAATATGTAAGCCTGATTTTTAAAAAAGGTAAGTGATCAAAGGTCAAGGTCACTGGAGCTGAAAGTGCTCTATCTAGATCTGTTGATCCATCTATGTCAAGTTACCACGATAATGTTTGATCGGATGGACCTAATTAAGACACTCAGATTTTTGCATGTGGATAGTTTTACTAAGGATATCTAGGCCACGTTAAAAAATGAAAGTCATATATAGGTCAAAGGTCAATGTCACTGGAGCCGAAAATGCTGCCAAGCACCTGGCATGATAACGGTTGAACGAGGGACCTGACGCTCACTTAAAATTCTGCATGCGTATATTTTATTATTATATATGTACTAAGGATGTCTAGGCCAGGTCCTAAAATGAAAGTCATTGGTCAAATATCAAGGTCACTGGAGCCAAACATGCTGCCGAGT
>CM065683.1:52420405-52445405 GCA_017654935.2 Phymorhynchus buccinoides | reverse complement strand
TAAGGTAAGACCTTCAAAAATAATCCAAAATAGGTCTTAAATGGGAGGGAGTTGTAAAACTATAATGGAGGTAATTTTAATGCTTACAAAAAAAGGACAATGTCTCGGAGAAGTAGGTCTATATGTGGGAGGGAGTCTTATAATGAGGGATCTTATAAGGGAGGTTCATTGTTACGATGGATACATGCGTACATGGATGTAGTGAGTGGTGAATTCTACGTTCAATTGCAGATCAGTGATGATGACAAGGGTTACCCTCTCAGCACGTTCTGTGTGCCCAAGCACTACGAGGAGGACCTGGATCATGTCATGATTCCCGCAGGACTCATTCATGACAGGTTGGCCATGCTCACAGTTTGTAAATCGTATGAACTACAAACTAAGATTTACAATCTCAAAGTTGACCCATGTTTTAAGATAATTTAGATATAAAAATTACAATGATTACAATTTGCCCATGACACGGCATGAGCCAGGCTGGATGTTTGTGATTCAGAAGAATAATGCTTACAAAGTACAAGTGAACTTAATTCACACGATACATAATGCGTGCAACCACCTTGCATACTTAAAAGTGATATTAAAAGAAACAGTGTGTGTTATTAAAGATCTATACTGGATCATAATTAGAGGCCTAAACTTACTTTTTTTAAGCCTTTTCTTTTTAATTAGCTATGAACCATGTTGTGTGTTTGTGGTTTCAAAGTGATACATTGTGATCACAAAACAAAATGTTTCCCTGTCTCCATCCACAAACAGAGGTCTCATTGAGTCGTAACACCCCCCTTTCCCTTTCCTGTCAATCGTGTGTCATCTCACATGTCTCTGTCCTTTGCACTTTTTTACCACCGGCACCAGCCAGTGTTGACACATGAACTGTCATAACTTTATCATTCCAACTGCTAATTAATACAATCATGCAAAATTCTATCATTCTCTCCCTTCAACTGCTTCCTCTCATTCACAACACAGACATGTGCACACATGCATGCACTCACGCACACACACGCGCACACGCACACGCACACACACACACACACAGTCCTGTATATAAGACCATTGTTTCTGTGTAAGATAAAAAAATTTAAAAGATTTAAGAAAGACACTTAGTAGTACATGTATCATTGTATGAGACATAATTGTGCTCTTTGAATTTTTGTTCTCTCTCCAGAACAGAGCGAATGGCTCGTGATATACTCAGCGACTTTCAGCAGGAAGCCATCGTAGGACTCTGTGTTTTGAAAGGAGGCTACAAGTTTTTCACTGATCTTCTTGACAAGATCAAAATCATTAACCGCAACAGCGGACATTCCGTACCAATGTCGGTTGATTTCATACGTCTCAAAAGTTATCAGGTAAGGGTCTTGATTCAAATGGGTGATTTACCTGACCTTGGGCTTAAGCTTTGCACTGTCTGGCAGAAATATATAATAATAATAATAATAATAGTGAAGCATTTATGTATCACACTCCTCCACCCAATGTGGAGCTCTCAAGTGTTACAGTTAAAAACTACAAACCAAAAATTGAAAGATCTATGCTCTATGGTTGGAAACCATCCAGAATATAGCTATGCATAAGATAAATCTGATATAGAAGATGGCCAAATATTCAGAATGCCTGTGTAGTCATGCACTGAAAGTCTTCAGTGTTTAAAAGCATAGCATGGAAGTCCAGTGGTTTAATTTGTAAGATAACTAGAAAGTGGTTTTTTGCCTCTTTCTGATTGGCTCTTGTACAAAATGAATATTGCTAATTTGGAAAATGTTATTTGTTAAAACAAAATATATGTCCTGCTTATTCTATTTCCGTCACGTAATTCAGCATGTTTTTGTTTTATTTTATTGACAGTCACAATAAATGTTCAGTAATTGTTTTTACTTTATCATCCGTCATGACCAGTTTATACCTATCATATGTGTAAAAAAGATGATTGTTTAGTCTTTCCTTCTCTGACCATTCTGTTTTCTTCTTTTGCCATGTTTTAGAATGACCAGTCTACAGGTACCATTGAAGTTGTTGGTGGAGACAACTTAGAGTCCTTAAGAGGAAAGGTTAGTTTCATGTAGTGTGTATTAAAAAACCACACCTATTATTGTACGTCCCATTGTAAGCATGTGGCTATTTTATTAGTCAAATAACGTTATTGAAAATGATTCAATCATCTTGATTATTTTGTTCTGTGACATACATCACTTTTATGATTATTAATTTTGGCACAGTTAGTTCCCAGAAGTTCTCAATCAACCATGTCTAAAGGAATGCTGAAGTCATTATTTGTGCTTTTTGTTATTTATTGTTACTAGTTGGTGATGGGGTTAATCATCTTCATGTGTATAAACTTAGGTGCAAGATGTCTGAAAGTTTGAATGGAAGTTTCTGGATTAAAGACAGGATACTGTTGTTTGCACAGTGAATAGCTGTAAACATTATGTGGTGCAATTGTCAGCCCATGTCCCCTTTGTGTTTTAGTGGAGTAATTTAGCTCCGTAGACATGACCATGTACATTGAATATTTTGATGTAGAAACATGTAATGTAATTCATTTTTTTTTTTTTTTTTATTTTTTTACATAATTTCATACTGCAAATATACATCAACTGTTTGTTTTTATAAGTAATATTTTGTTCCTTTGTGTGACAATAAAAGGTGTTCTGTCATGCTTTGTTAGAAATTATTATCGTGTTTTTTTGGTTTTTTAATGCACAGTTGTTGAAGGTTCATTGATGCGTTTTTTGTTTTGTTTTTAAGTCGAGTTGAAAAATAGAGATTTATAAGTATGGAATACATGTAAATGTTTGCATTATTATTTGTTCTTTTTATATTTATAGAACGTGCTGGTGGTAGAGGATATCATTGATACGGGGAAGACCATGCAGCAGTTGTTACGTCTGCTGACCGACGTGAAACCAAAGAGCATCAAAGTGGCCAGGTGTGTGAGAGACAAGATCTTTATTTAAATTGTTTGCATTGTTAGATCATTATTTTGAATTTAGAATTGAAAGATGTTGACTTCCCTTAGTAATCGAGTACGGTGGTGTATTTTGAGAGTATCAACAGTTGATAACAGAATGTTTAACCCTCTGGGCACGACGTAAAAGTTAAAAAGGTAAGCTAAAAAACAGGCGTAAAATTGAAGACTGCAGAAACAAAACTGGTACTTCTTATTTTCACTTTTCATCTCTCATACAAACATTTGACTGGGAAACCTATACACGTTTAGAAAGAAGAAAGCTTGAATTTTGCAATGAAAGTAAAGAAAACAACTTGCCTTGAATATGGTGACAGCAGTAATCCAGTAAAGCACTTTCACTGTGGCTGCAACTAACCCCACCCCCACCCCATCCGATGATGATCTGCTCGTGTCAGGCATCACAAAACCATGCAGTCGAACCCTGCTCCTTCACTTTGCAACACGAATGCAAGCCTAATTACCTTCCTAGTCTGCATCAGAGTAGCTATCGGCAACATACTCATCCTCATCCTCACAATCACTACTTTCATCACTCATTTTCACACAAACAAATGCAAACTGATCGATAAAATGGTTAGATTCAGACAGCCGGAAGTCGTACGAGTGCTACGAGCTTTCTGATTGGTTAGCTGTATTCGCTTATTCGATTGGCCAAAGTTCAGCGCGAAATATGAACTGAGCCATGATCGTGGCCCATCGTGCCCGTCCCGGGGAGCCCCGATCGGGGCTCATCGTGCCCAGAGGATTAAGTACCATAATTTTCGGACTAAAAGGCAATATTTTTTCTCCAAATTCGACCTCCATGCACAGTACATGAGGGCACTCTTATCTATGAACAAAAACATAAAAAGGGGGAAGCAGAGATTGCTGAGAACTGTACATTGACGGCGCACTAAAAATCGAAAGTGTTCACCAGTCACAAATGCAACAGATACTCGCTTTAAAATCCTTCAAAATCCCTATTATTGTCAGAGATACTGTCTATCAGACACCCAAGCCCTTCATTGTATGTAAAAATCATCGTTGATGACCTTAAAATACAGTAATTTTTCAAGAATTCTATTGGTTTTCACATAGAAAAGTGCCAAGAAAAAACAGGAAGTGGTAAAACGAAACTTTAGTTTGTTTGATAGGGGAGCATACTCCCCTCGGTACCAACAGTAATGGCAGCCATAATGGATGAAAATGGCTCCAAGTTTTTACTGTCTCACTCCAGGTTCGCATTGCCATATATATATATATATCACCCTTTTCTATTTTTTGGTTCAGAGTTTTCTTAAACTTTGACGAATTCTCAGCCAACTAGTTCTGTTTCGTGTCTCTCTGCATTCAAAATACTAGAGTGGACACTTGGTTTTGTGTTTATTTTGTTATGTTTAAGCTTTCGATCAGCAACAATTGACTGAGAAAGAGAAAACTTAAGACTCTTATTTTTAGGTGTATTTAAATTACGAAATTGAACAAAGGGTGAATACTCTCTTCCTAATTAACTCCCCTTCCACCAAAGTTGATTACGATACCAATCACCTAGCAGTGCGTGGGTCAGAACCAAAGTGAGACAAACAAA
This sequence comes from Phymorhynchus buccinoides, assembly GCA_017654935.2. Lineage (NCBI taxonomy): Eukaryota > Metazoa > Mollusca > Gastropoda > Neogastropoda > Raphitomidae > Phymorhynchus > Phymorhynchus buccinoides. The sequence continues at coordinate 52,440,864 of CM065683.1, read as the reverse complement.
GCATCATTCTCAATAAAGAATGTGCCAAGTCTTCACCCACACAGTACACATCAACAATGGTGGAGAGGACAACATACAAACAAATCAACATCTATCCAAGAGTGGCATAGCCTTCTAACCTTGAATATGTTACACATAAACAACACACAACACAGAACAAACTGGTAAGCCTCGAAAAAAAAAAAAAAAAATTAATTCCGAGAATATTCTGATCGCTTCTCGGCCTTTTGGCTAAGACAGTGATTCAGGAACATAAATTTTTGTTTATACCATGGTTGGTTTGTTCAGCCCGTCGTACATGGCGAAAGCCGATACGCGACGTTAAACTGAACTTCCACCAAGCCTCGAAAGGAAGTTTGGTTAATCAAAGAATGAAATAGTGAGGCCAAGAGAGGAGATAACGAAATTGAACACCATTGAGCAGGCTCAGTTTTATGTGTCTTTGTTGCATGTTGCAGTCTCTTGGTGAAAAGAACAGAAAGGAGCACAGGCTACAGACCAGATTGTGAGTACAATCCATGTGTATTGTAAGCAAGAAAGAAATTCTAAGTTTTTTTGTGTTTTTTATTATTATTTTACTTTAAAAAATAAAAAGCTAAAAGGCTAAAAGAAAGCTACAGTATAACAATTACTATTCAATCTAAACACTAAAAAGGAAACGGACACACAGACAAACACCATTGCAGATTTTCCTAACAAACTGTTTGGGTTTTTTTCGATTTTCTTTTTGTTTTGTTGTAGTTTGTTTGTTTTTTGTTGCTGTAGTTTTTGTGTGTGGATAATTTGTCTTCATTTACAAAGGTGACGTGACAGACAGGGAAAGTTGGGCTGAATAATCAAAGACATGTTTGTAGCTTCATCTTCCATTCTTTAAAAAAATTATAATAAACAAAGCAACAGCAAGAAACATGTAATGTTTCAATGCAAAATAAGTCCATCATTGTACATAAAGAAATACTGTGGCTTTGTTGTGATCTATGCTCACAAGCGATCCCTTTCAACATTACCGCTACACAGTATGCCATCTCTTGGTCTTTGGGAGGAGTGCAGGTTTGGAAGATTTTGTCAGTGGCAGTCCGTGACAACGATTTTTAAGATAGTCATAAAACTAACCCAGCAGACGATTTCAGGCTGACTTTATCGTTTCAACAAGTTATGCAAAAAGTGAGTTACTAATTTTCCGAAAACACTTTAAAAAGCTTGAAAGGTTGAAATTTCCAATATCATGGACTCGCTGCCGTTGGGAAGGGCATTTTTGTTACTTTCTCATCAAATAACATATTGTTTGCTAAAAAAAAATTTAAAAAAAAATGCAGGTAAAACAACCTCCACACCAATCTTTATTCATAATTTCATTTCTCACTCATATAATGCAAATAAAATGGACATTGACAAAATAGTTTGTGTAGTAGTTTGTAAAGAACAGGGTGGCCCTAAAAATCTGACACTGAAAACAAAAATCACCAGGCAGTCGACAGCCTATGTAGTATTGTTAATTTTTGTTGCTAATTACTGTTTTCTTGTGTCTTTTTCCCCAAAATGAAGGTCTAACAGGTTAATAACATAGAAAATGGCGATCATTGGAAATGAGAGTACATTCAGAACACATTGCAAGTAAAACCTGTTTACAGCTGTTTAGAGTGTATGTGTGAGAATAACACTAACCTGTGTGCTTCATTCAACAAGTCTGTCTTTGAATTAAAGTCAATAAACGCTAAAGAGTGACACCTGATAGCTGTTTAATGTTCTGTGTTTCAGACATTGGGTTTGAGATTCCCGACAGGTTTGTGGTGGGCTACGCTTTAGACTACAACGAGTACTTCAGGGACCTGAATGTAAGTCCATGCTTTAAAAAAAAAGGTCTATGATTGCCGGGCCACTTGTGTTTCCTTCATTCTTTGGGTATTTTAACAACTAAAGTTTTTCTTTAACAACCAATTTCTAACTCTTCAAGCATCATTTTTGTTACAGTATTATTAATTGTCAACTCAAGTCAAGTCAACAGTACTTTATTATCTCTCATGGAGAAATTTGGTTGCAGGTGCAATACGCATCAACAAACGCAAGAGAATTAAATATTAATCATCACAAACATGGGGGAAGAGCATACAATTTAGACATTATTTGAACATATGCTATTAACTAAATACCAAGATAAAATTAATTAGATGAAATACCAAGATCACACAAAAAGAGAATAAGTTATATATTAAGACGTTATCATCAAAGCATCAACAGGACCCATAAAAAGTACCATACTTGCACAAAAGCATAAACAGGAACAATAAAAAGTGTATAATATATAATGAAACACATAAACAGTCGTCTTCTGCCTGCTGCTTTGAGGCCTGGATTTGAATTATTTTCAAAGTTTGATTAAGGTGGTCCACTGTATAATACAATAAATGTTTGGAATTTTTTGTTCGTGTGGGGAACTGTGAAAGAAATAATACATTGACTGAAGTTAGATAAAATGGAATACTACCACCACTCTAACTTAGTCTAAGTGATCAATACTGTTAAAAATCTGGCAAGATAAATCTTGACAGATTTTTTCTATTTTTGTTTTTCGATATACATGTATTGAAGTGGATGCTGAGATTGAATACATTTAATTTATTATATTTTCACCTTTGTTTCAGCATATTGGTGTTATCAATGAAGTCGGCAAGAAGAAGTATGCTGTCTAGGAAGAAAAAAAACCGACCAGTGCAACTTGGATCAAATGCACTACATACTATTGAAAAAGACCTGCGAGTAGATTTAATTTATAGATAAGCAGCAGAAATCAACTCATGCAGGACAGGTTGTGGATTGGTGTTTTTTTGTCTCAAGTTCTGGATTTTCTCAATATTTTGTATTTATCATATCAGCATTTTATCAGCATTTGTTTTGGCATGACAAACTTTGTAGAGCTTGACCTTCCTAGCAAAGAGAAAGGAACGTTTGCATGCACAAATGATTGAATTGTGCTTTATAAAAATGAAATGTAATCAGATATGTCAAAATGCATTATAATTCTGGTATGCTTTTGTTTTAATTCTGTCTCAACTTAAACGTAGTTTGCCCTTGGTTGTCTTCCTACAGGGTTTTCATTTTGAAATGAAACAACAGATAAAAAATTAAAAGAGTAAAAACAACAGATTAGGTCAGGGGATTTTGAGCATTTTTCGACCCATTTGGTGAGCTCTCCTGGCAGCTTAAACAAAAACAACCGATTCAAAGCCGATTTTAACCGATGTTCTTGATCGGCAATCGGTTAAAAATGAAACCCCTGCTTTCTGCCTCCTCTCTAAGCTGCAGAGAATGCTTGGTTGGTTGGTTACCAGCTTCTCCAGGTCAGATCATATACATATATGCATCTCAACATTCTCTGTTCCCTTTTCAAGTCGCATTTCAGTGCCATGATTGACCTCAAATGTTCTCCTTGCTTTTAAGTCGGTTATTAATCAGACTCCATCAAATCTCTGAATTTCTTCTGTTTTTATGTTGCATTCCCTTTTCTGCATTAATCTCAAAACTGCTGTTAAAAGCCCCCCTCCCCAGGCCAGATTCTACATTATCATTGGAAGCCTTGCTGATGACTGGCCTTGTGTATTTCTTTTTGTAATGTGCAGCTACCACTCTTCCTTCTTTCTATCCAGTTGTGTATATATGTGTTTGAGTGTGTGTGTGTGTGTGCAGATTTGTCTCTTTTCAGGATTTTGTGTGTGTCATGATTAAATGTGGCGTGATCTTTGGTTCTGGTTGTGATACGTTGATCAAGCCTTACAAGGCTATAGCTCAACGGAATTGGGAGAGCTTACCGAGAGTTAAAAGAATAAAAGTATTAGAATCAATGTTCTAATTATCCAGGCAAGACCAACCCAGCTAGCGTAGCGATCACCTGGGACAAACCCCGACCAGCACAGCTCCTGGCTGTTGTTTACCACTATGACCTGTGGCTCCTAATTCCTAACGCCTGTCTGCCCAATCCCTTCTCCCTCTCCATCCCTTATTTCGTGCCCTTTTTATTTAAGAAGCATATTTTCTATAAGTGAACATGTTTATCTGTGAATAATGTGATTCCGATAAATGAGAATATCCATTTTGTTCTTGTATGTCAAATGATGTTGTAAAGATTGTATCTGAGTTTAGTATTCACGTGACATTATACTAATTAAACAGGTTTTTTTGTTCTGTGATATTCAAAGAGAGAAAGAAACAGTATAAAAAAAAATATAGTTAAGCTTGCCATGAAATTGATTTGAATATCATGCATGTTATATTGGTGCTCCGCAAACAGCATTACACATTCCATGTGTATATGAACATGATTACAAAGTAGAGAATGAATGTCAATATCATGTACTTAAGGGATTTTCAGCCTACATTGCTTGTTTGTTGGTTTTGTTGTTGTTTGTTTTTTCTTCTGATCTCTCTCTACTACTTTGCTTGTGATCCATCATTCTTATACTAGGTTAAACTTCAAAGTTTGCTGGCCTTTGGAAGGGGAAAAGAAATGGAAAATTTAATTTACTGCACATATTCATAGTACATGTACCAGTAATTTTGTTTGTTATTAATGTTGCAAAATCACTTATTTTCATATAGTTGGTCATACACAATAATAATAATAATAATACATTTATATAGCGCTTTACCTCAAATGAGCCCAAAGCGCTTTACAATCGGATTTTTCATCAAGTAGACAACAAAAATAGTGTTTAAGAATGACACAAGCCAGCAACAACGTATATATACAAAGCAACTCATACACACACACACAGCAAATAATATGCAAAAGGTAGTGGTTTAAAAAAAAAAGATATGCCATGAGTAGAGTAGATCCTGGAGGTACTGCAATGCCAGGTCTGATCTTTATAGGCATGCATTCCTCCATTGGTTTTCCATTTTTTTCTCTAGCATTTGTGTGTGTGTGTGTGTTTTCTTCAAATACCTGTTTAATTGAGTGGGAACAGATATGAAAATTGTTGCATGCTCGAGTATAAAAGATTAAAAACTTCATTTTTAAAAAAAGGTTCAAAGCCAAAAAAGTGGGGACAGTTTTGTGAGTCTGCTTGTGGAACAGATATGAAAATTGTTGCATGTCTGAGTATCGAAGATAAAAAGAACTTCATTTAAAAAATAAGAAAATTCAAAGCCAGTCTTTTTATTTCTTTGATTTTCATGTTAGTGAGCAGCATTTACTTTGAATTTACACTGATCTCGAGTAGTTTGCTTTAAATATGTTTTGTATGCAATTGTTGAATTTTGTCCTGTACGTTGAAATAGGATTTGTAATCAAAATAAATTTGGAGATTTGGATTTTGTTAAAAAATTTAATATTATTTTTGTTTTCTGGAGGTTCTAAGAATTTGATCCTTTAAGTTTGTGTATAGATTAAGACCTGTTACATTATGAATATATACCATATACTTTGAAACAAATCTAACATCTTGTAATGATCATCCAAGAATCAGGCATGGCAATGGGGAAAAATCATTTTTCTCTGAAAATATTTTGGGGGTTCATAAGATGTCTCTTGGTGTGGTCAAGGGGTAAAAAGCCCTTCATGGTGAGCAGGGGGCAAATCCTCTTGAAGATGAATGTATAAAACTGTTAAAATTAGGGAAAAGAGCATCTCCTGAAGCTTAAAACCCCTCTGTCATTTGACTTTTCCACATCCACTTTTCTCTGAAGATTGACATGCCTGAGAATAGGCATCCTGAAACTTATTGCATGGGCACTTGGTTTTGTACAGACTTAAAATCTTGATCAGTGGATGCTCTCTAGTATAAAGATTATAATTCTTCTATTGAAAAAGCAACTTCTTTGTGTTCTTTCTGCATGTCACATTTGATTTGGTACTAATATAGGTAACAGCTTTGATAATGATATTGTAGGGCAAGTGAATAGACAACCATACTTTTGATCAAGACATTGTAAACTTTAATCAAGGTATTGATTTGTTGCATCAAATGTAAATTGCTTGTCACGAATAATTGGAATGAAAGGGGAATGAAATATGTCAAGAAAACCAGGGAATGAAATATGTCAAGAAAACCATGACTTGCTGACCAGTGTTCACCATTTCTGCTTTGTTCTAGTTCTCCTTGAACTTTATTTTAGTCATCTGTCTTGTGCATTTCTTTCTTTTTGTTTTGGCAAAGATGTACTTTAGCAATCTCCCTTCCACCTCTTTTGTTTTGGCAAAGATGTACTTTAGCCATCTCCCTCCCACCCCCAAATTTTCACAATGAAGATCTTTACTGCAAGGTAGCAATCTGACATTTTCTGAGGATAGGGTTAGGATCAGCCTAGGATTATTTTCATAAAACTGAAAGAAGACAGATTCAGGGTCGTAAACGTGTGTGTGTGTGTGACTAAAGTACATGTTTGCCATTGTTTTTGTGAAATATTTTGATTGGGACACTGATTTGAGTATACAATGATTTGCTTGAACTGTTTAATTTTTGTCTTATTGCTGAGAAGATTATGAATATAACTTTTTTTGTATGTCATTCCTTGCATGGTTTAAAAACAAAGTTAATCTTTTTCTTCCAAAAGAGCCAAAATTAAAAAATAAATTAAACATTGACATCTTGATTCAAGTGGCTTGTGTGAATGAATGCATTGTGCAAGAGAGAGCCTGTTGCCATTGCAAGGATGTTGCTGTTCCTTCCACAACTGGACTACAAATGATCCTCTATGCCGGATATGTCATTTCACTGTCTGCATTCAAAAGAATGTAACTCAAAATTGGTCAACTTCGATGTTTTGGACTTACCAGTTGATCTAGACAAGCGCATCATCTAACAAAGCTGTAAAACGCTAAATTAACAAAAAAATGACGTAATTTGACCTGAAAGACGCAGAAATGTTGAGTTTTTCCATTCCTCATGTGAAGTGACGTCTTTCGACTTGCATCTCTTTTGCATGCGGGCGACTTTTGCTCTTCAAAATGGTTTTCTTTTCCAAGTAAAACTTTTGGGGGGGTCAGTAAAATGTATGCCCCCTCCTTTTGCTTTGATCTTTCCTATGATTTGTATCAATTATCTCTGGTTCTACAAGTTTGCTTTCCTTGAGAATGTGCCATTTGGGATAAACTACTGCTTTTGATTGTTACATTAAGCGCCACACGGTCAGCCACATGTCGCACAGGACTGTACGATCGATTAACGTGGTCTCCAAGACCAATGTGATTGGATCGAATCGTAATCGTAAAGTCGTGCGAAGTAAGCGGACCGTGTGGCTGCCCTAACTGTTAACAATCAAAAGCAGTTTATCCCAAATGGCACATTCTCAAAGAAGCAACTGTATAACCGAGATAATTGATACAATCATAGGAAGATCAAGCAAAAGGAGGGTGCCTACATTTACTTACAATATTTTACTTGGAAAAGAAAACCATTTTGAAGAGCAAAACGTCGCCCGCATGCAAAAGAGATGCAAGTCGAAAGACGTCACTTCACATGAGGAATGGAAAAACTCAACATTTCTGCGTCTTTCAGGTCAAATTACGTCATTTTTTTGTTAATTTAGCGTTTTACAGCTTTGTTAGATGATGCGCTTGTCTAGATCAACTGGTAAGTCCAAAACATCGAAGTTGACCAATTTTGAGTTACATTCTTTTGAATGCAGACAGTGAAATGACATATCCGGCATAGAGGATCATTTGTAGTCCAGTTGTGGAAGGAACAGCAACATCCTTGCAATGGCAACAGGCTCTCTCTTGCACAATGCATTCATTCACACAAGCCACTTGAATCAAGATGTCAATGTTTAATTTATTTTTTAATTTTGGCTCTTTTGGAAGAAAAAGATTAACTTTGTTTTTAAACCATGCAAGGAATGACATACAAAAAAAGTTATATTCATAATCTTCTCAGCAATAAGACAAAAATTAAACAGTTCAAGCAAATCATTGTATACTCAAATCAGTGTCCCAATCAAAATATTTCACAAAAACAATGGCAAACATGTACTTTAGTCACACACACACACACGTTTACGACCCTGCTCATCTGTCGTCTTTCAGTTTTAATGAAAATAATCACAGGCTGATCCTAAACATATCCTCAGCAATTCAGATTGCTACCTTGCAGTAAAGATCTTCATTGTGAAAATTTGGGGGTGGGAGGGAGATGGCTAAAGTACATCTTTGCCAAAACAAAAGAGGTGGAAGGGAGATTGCTAAAGTACATCTTTGCCAAAACAAAAAGAAAGAAATGCACAAGACAGATGACTAAAATAAAGTTCAAGGAGAACTAGAACAAAGCAGAAATGGTGAACACTGGTCAGCAAGTCATGGTTTTCTTGACATATTTCATTCCCTGGTTTTCTTGACATATTTCATTCCCCTTTCATTCCAATTATTCGTGACAAGCAATTTACATTTGATGCAACAAATCAATACCTTGATTAAAGTTTACAATGTCTTGATCAAAAGTATGGTTGTCTATTCACTTGCCCTACAATATCATTATCAAAGCTGTTACCTATATTAGTACCAAATCAAATGTGACATGCAGAAAGAACACAAAGAAGTTGCTTTTTCAATAGAAGAATTATAATCTTTATACTAGAGAGCATCCACTGATCAAGATTTTAAGTCTGTACAAAACCAAGTGCCCATGCAATAAGTTTCAGGATGCCTATTCTCAGGCATGTCAATCTTCAGAGAAAAGTGGATGTGGAAAAGTCAAATGACAGAGGGGGTTTTAAGCTTCAGGAGATGCTCTTTTCTCTAATTTTAAGTTTTATACATTCATCTTCAAGAGGAGTTGCCCCTGATCACCATGAAGGGCTTTTTACCCCTTGACCACACCAAGAGACATCTTATGAACCCCCAAAATATTTTCAGAGAAAAATGATTTTTCCCCATTGCCATGCCTGATTCTTGGATGATCATTACAAGATGTTAGATTTGTTTCAAAGTATATGGTATATATTCATAATGTAACAGGTCTTAATCTATACACAAACTTAAAGGATCAAATTCTTAGAACCTCCAGAAAACAAAAATAATATTAAATTTTTTAACAAAATCCAAATCTCCAAATTTATTTTGATTACAAATCCTATTTCAACGTACAGGACAAAATTCAACAATTGCATACAAAACATATTTAAAGCAAACTACTCGAGATCAGTGTAAATTCAAAGTAAATGCTGCTCACTAACATGAAAATCAAAGAAATAAAAAGACTGGCTTTGAATTTTCTTATTTTTTAAATGAAGTTCTTTTTATCTTCGATACTCAGACATGCAACAATTTTCATATCTGTTCCACAAGCAGACTCACAAAACTGTCCCCACTTTTTTGGCTTTGAACCTTTTTTTAAAAATGAAGTTTTTAATCTTTTATACTCGAGCATGCAACAATTTTCATATCTGTTCCCACTCAATTAAACAGGTATTTGAAGAAAACACACACACACACACAAATGCTAGAGAAAAAAATGGAAAACCAATGGAGGAATGCATGCCTATAAAGATCAGACCTGGCATTGCAGTACCTCCAGGATCTACTCTACTCATGGCATATCTTTTTTTTTTAAACCACTACCTTTTGCATATTATTTGCTGTGTGTGTGTGTATGAGTTGCTTTGTATATATACGTTGTTGCTGGCTTGTGTCATTCTTAAACACTATTTTTGTTGTCTACTTGATGAAAAATCCGATTGTAAAGCGCTTTGGGCTCATTTGAGGTAAAACGCTATATAAATGTATTATTATTATTATTATTGTGTATGACCAACTATATGAAAATAAGTGATTTTGCAACATTAATAACAAACAAAATTACTGGTACATGTACTATGAATATGTGCAGTAAATTAAATTTTCCATTTCTTTTCCCCTTCCAAAGGCCAGCAAACTTTGAAGTTTAACCTAGTATAAGAATGATGGATCACAAGCAAAGTAGTAGAGAGAGATCAGAAGAAAAAACAAACAACAACAAAACCAACAAACAAGCAATGTAGGCTGAAAATCCCTTAAGTACATGATATTGACATTCATTCTCTACTTTGTAATCATGTTCATATACACATGGAATGTGTAATGCTGTTTGCGGAGCACCAATATAACATGCATGATATTCAAATCAATTTCATGGCAAGCTTAACTATATTTTTTTTTATACTGTTTCTTTCTCTCTTTGAATATCACAGAACAAAAAAACCTGTTTAATTAGTATAATGTCACGTGAATACTAAACTCAGATACAATCTTTACAACATCATTTGACATACAAGAACAAAATGGATATTCTCATTTATCGGAATCACATTATTCACAGATAAACATGTTCACTTATAGAAAATATGCTTCTTAAATAAAAAGGGCACGAAATAAGGGATGGAGAGGGAGAAGGGATTGGGCAGACAGGCGTTAGGAATTAGGAGCCACAGGTCATAGTGGTAAACAACAGCCAGGAGCTGTGCTGGTCGGGGTTTGTCCCAGGTGATCGCTACGCTAGCTGGGTTGGTCTTGCCTGGATAATTAGAACATTGATTCTAATACTTTTATTCTTTTAACTCTCGGTAAGCTCTCCCAATTCCGTTGAGCTATAGCCTTGTAAGGCTTGATCAACGTATCACAACCAGAACCAAAGATCACGCCACATTTAATCATGACACACACAAAATCCTGAAAAGAGACAAATCTGCACACACACACACACACTCAAACACATATATACACAACTGGATAGAAAGAAGGAAGAGTGGTAGCTGCACATTACAAAAAGAAATACACAAGGCCAGTCATCAGCAAGGCTTCCAATGATAATGTAGAATCTGGCCTGGGGAGGGGGGCTTTTAACAGCAGTTTTGAGATTAATGCAGAAAAGGGAATGCAACATAAAAACAGAAGAAATTCAGAGATTTGATGGAGTCTGATTAATAACCGACTTAAAAGCAAGGAGAACATTTGAGGTCAATCATGGCACTGAAATGCGACTTGAAAAGGGAACAGAGAATGTTGAGATGCATATATGTATATGATCTGACCTGGAGAAGCTGGTAACCAACCAACCAAGCATTCTCTGCAGCTTAGAGAGGAGGCAGAAAGCAGGGGTTTCATTTTTAACCGATTGCCGATCAAGAACATCGGTTAAAATCGGCTTTGAATCGGTTGTTTTTGTTTAAGCTGCCAGGAGAGCTCACCAAATGGGTCGAAAAATGCTCAAAATCCCCTGACCTAATCTGTTGTTTTTACTCTTTTAATTTTTTATCTGTTGTTTCATTTCAAAATGAAAACCCTGTAGGAAGACAACCAAGGGCAAACTACGTTTAAGTTGAGACAGAATTAAAACAAAAGCATACCAGAATTATAATGCATTTTGACATATCTGATTACATTTCATTTTTATAAAGCACAATTCAATCATTTGTGCATGCAAACGTTCCTTTCTCTTTGCTAGGAAGGTCAAGCTCTACAAAGTTTGTCATGCCAAAACAAATGCTGATAAAATGCTGATATGATAAATACAAAATATTGAGAAAATCCAGAACTTGAGACAAAAAAACACCAATCCACAACCTGTCCTGCATGAGTTGATTTCTGCTGCTTATCTATAAATTAAATCTACTCGCAGGTCTTTTTCAATAGTATGTAGTGCATTTGATCCAAGTTGCACTGGTCGGTTTTTTTTCTTCCTAGACAGCATACTTCTTCTTGCCGACTTCATTGATAACACCAATATGCTGAAACAAAGGTGAAAATATAATAAATTAAATGTATTCAATCTCAGCATCCACTTCAATACATGTATATCGAAAAACAAAAATAGAAAAAATCTGTCAAGATTTATCTTGCCAGATTTTTAACAGTATTGATCACTTAGACTAAGTTAGAGTGGTGGTAGTATTCCATTTTATCTAACTTCAGTCAATGTATTATTTCTTTCACTGTTCCCCACACGAACAAAAAATTCCAAACATTTATTGTATTATACAGTGGACCACCTTAATCAAACTTTGAAAATAATTCAAATCCAGGCCTCAAAGCAGCAGGCAGAAGACGACTGTTTATGTGTTTCATTATATATTATACACTTTTTATTGTTCCTGTTTATGCTTTTGTGCAAGTATGGTACTTTTTATGGGTCCTGCTGATGCTTTGATGATAACGTCTTAATATATGACTTATTCTCTTTTTGTGTGATCTTGGTATTTCATCTAATTAATTTTATCTTGGTATTTAGTTAATAGCATATGTTCAAATAATGTCTAAATTGTATGCTCTTCCCCCATGTTTGTGATGCTTAATATTTATTGTCTTCTTGTGTTTGTTGATGTGTATTGCACCTGCAACCAAATTTCTCCATGAGAGATAATAAAGTACTGTTGACTTGACTTGAGTTGACAATTAATAATACTGTAACAAAAATGATGCTTGAAGAGTTAGAAATTGGTTGTTAAAGAAAAACTTTAGTTGTTAAAATACCCAAAGAATGAAGGAAACACAAGTGGCCCGGCAATCATAGACCTTTTTTTTTAAAGCATGGACTTACATTCAGGTCCCTGAAGTACTCGTTGTAGTCTAAAGCGTAGCCCACCACAAACCTGTCGGGAATCTCAAACCCAATGTCTGAAACACAGAACATTAAACAGCTATCAGGTGTCACTCTTTAGCGTTTATTGACTTTAATTCAAAGACAGACTTGTTGAATGAAGCACACAGGTTAGTGTTATTCTCACACATACACTCTAAACAGCTGTAAACAGGTTTTACTTGCAATGTGTTCTGAATGTACTCTCATTTCCAATGATCGCCATTTTCTATGTTATTAACCTGTTAGACCTTCATTTTGGGGAAAAAGACACAAGAAAACAGTAATTAGCAACAAAAATTAACAATACTACATAGGCTGTCGACTGCCTGGTGATTTTTGTTTTCAGTGTCAGATTTTTAGGGCCACCCTGTTCTTTACAAACTACTACACAAACTATTTTGTCAATGTCCATTTTATTTGCATTATATGAGTGAGAAATGAAATTATGAATAAAGATTGGTGTGGAGGTTGTTTTACCTGCATTTTTTTTTAAATTTTTTTTTAGCAAACAATATGTTATTTGATGAGAAAGTAACAAAAATGCCCTTCCCAACGGCAGCGAGTCCATGATATTGGAAATTTCAACCTTTCAAGCTTTTTAAAGTGTTTTCGGAAAATTAGTAACTCACTTTTTGCATAACTTGTTGAAACGATAAAGTCAGCCTGAAATCGTCTGCTGGGTTAGTTTTATGACTATCTTAAAAATCGTTGTCACGGACTGCCACTGACAAAATCTTCCAAACCTGCACTCCTCCCAAAGACCAAGAGATGGCATACTGTGTAGCGGTAATGTTGAAAGGGATCGCTTGTGAGCATAGATCACAACAAAGCCACAGTATTTCTTTATGTACAATGATGGACTTATTTTGCATTGAAACATTACATGTTTCTTGCTGTTGCTTTGTTTATTATAATTTTTTTAAAGAATGGAAGATGAAGCTACAAACATGTCTTTGATTATTCAGCCCAACTTTCCCTGTCTGTCACGTCACCTTTGTAAATGAAGACAAATTATCCACACACAAAAACTACAGCAACAAAAAACAAACAAACTACAACAAAACAAAAAGAAAATCGAAAAAAAACCAAACAGTTTGTTAGGAAAATCTGCAATGGTGTTTGTCTGTGTGTCCGTTTCCTTTTTAGTGTTTAGATTGAATAGTAATTGTTATACTGTAGCTTTCTTTTAGCCTTTTAGCTTTTTATTTTTTAAAGTAAAATAATAATAAAAAACACAAAAAAACTTAGAATTTCTTTCTTGCTTACAATACACATGGATTGTACTCACAATCTGGTCTGTAGCCTGTGCTCCTTTCTGTTCTTTTCACCAAGAGACTGCAACATGCAACAAAGACACATAAAACTGAGCCTGCTCAATGGTGTTCAATTTCGTTATCTCCTCTCTTGGCCTCACTATTTCATTCTTTGATTAACCAAACTTCCTTTCGAGGCTTGGTGGAAGTTCAGTTTAACGTCGCGTATCGGCTTTCGCCATGTACGACGGGCTGAACAAACCAACCATGGTATAAACAAAAATTTATATTCCTGAATCACTGTCTTAGCCAAAAGGCCGAGAAGCGATCAGAATATTCTCGGAATTAATTTTTTTTTTTTTTTTTCGAGGCTTACCAGTTTGTTCTGTGTTGTGTGTTGTTTATGTGTAACATATTCAAGGTTAGAAGGCTATGCCACTCTTGGATAGATGATTTGTTTGTATGTTGTCCTCTCCACCATTGTTGATGTGTACTGTGTGGGTGAAGACTTGGCACATTCTTTATTGAGAATGATGCTTTGTTTGTCTCACTTTGGTTCTGACCCACGCACTGCTAGGTGATTGGTATCGTAATCAACTTTGGTGGAGGGGAGTTAATTAGAAAGAGAGTATTCACCCTTTGTTCAATTTCGTAATTTAAATACACCTAAAAATAAGAGTCTTAAGTTTTCTCTTTCTCAGTCAATTGTTGCTGATCGAAAGCTTAAACATAACAAAATAAACACAAAACCACGTGTCCACTCTAGTATTTTGAATGCAGAGAGACACGAAACAGAACTAGTTGGCTGAGAATTCGTCAAAGTTTAAGAAAACTCTGAACCAAAAAATAGAAAAGGGTGATATATATATATATATGGCAATGCGAACCTGGAGTGAGACAGTAAAAACTTGGAGCCATTTTCATCCATTATGGCTGCCATTACTGTTGGTACCGAGGGGAGTAGGCTCCCCTATCAAACAAACTAAAGTTTCGTTTTACCACTTCCTGTTTTTTCTTGGCACTTTTCTATGTGAAAACCAATAGAATTCTTGAAAAATTACTGTATTTTAAGGTCATCAACGATGATTTTTACATACAATGAAGGGCTTGGGTGTCTGATAGACAGTATCTCTGACAATAATAGGGATTTTGAAGGATTTTAAAGCGAGTATCTGTTGCATTTGTGACTGGTGAACACTTTCGATTTTTAGTGCGCCGTCAATGTACAGTTCTCAGCAATCTCTGCTTCCCCCTTTTTATGTTTTTGTTCATAGATAAGAGTGCCCTCATGTACTGTGCATGGAGGTCGAATTTGGAGAAAAAATATTGCCTTTTAGTCCGAAAATTATGGTACTTAATCCTCTGGGCACGATGAGCCCCGATCGGGGCTCCCCGGGACGGGCACGATAGACCACGATCATGGCTCAGCTCATATTTCGCGCTGAACTTTGGCCAATCGAATAAGCGAATACAGCTAACAAATCAGAAAGCTCGTAGCACTCGTACGACTTCCGGCTGTCTGAATCTAACCATTTTATCGGTCAGTTTGCATTTGTTTGTGTGAAAATGAGTGATGAAAGTAGTGATTGTGAGGATGAGGATGAGTATGTTGCCGATAGCTGCTCTGATGCAGACTAGGAAGGTAATTAGGCTTGCATTCGTGTTGCAAAGTGAAGGAGCAGGGTTCGACTGCATGGTTTTGTGATGCCTGACACGAGCAGATCATCATCGGTTGGGGTGGGGGTGGGGTTAGTTGCAGCCACAGTGAAAGTGCTTTACTGGATTACTGCTGTCACCATATTCAAGGCAAGTTGTTTTCTTTACTTTCATTGCAAAATTCAAGCTTTCTTCTTTCTAAACGTGTATAGGTTTCCCAGTCAAATGTTTGTATGAGAGATGAAAAGTGAAAATAAGAAGTACCAGTTTTGTTTCTGCAGTCTTCAATTTTACGCCTGTCTTTTAGCTTACATTTTTAACTTTTACGTCGTGCCCAGAGGGTTAAACATTCTGTTATCAACTGTTGATACTCTCAAAATACACCACCGTACTCGATTACTAAGGGAAGTCAACATCTTTCAATTCTAAATTCAAAATAATGATCTAACAATGCAAACAATTTAAATAAAGATCTTGTCTCTCACACACCTGGCCACTTTGATGCTCTTTGGTTTCACGTCGGTCAGCAGACGTAACAACTGCTGCATGGTCTTCCCCGTATCAATGATATCCTCTACCACCAGCACGTTCTATAAATATAAAAAGAACAAATAATAATGCAAACATTTACATGTATTCCATACTTATAAATCTCTATTTTTCAACTCGACTTAAAAACAAAACAAAAAACGCATCAATGAACCTTCAACAACTGTGCATTAAAAAACCAAAAAAACACGATAATAATTTCTAACAAAGCATGACAGAACACCTTTTATTGTCACACAAAGGAACAAAATATTACTTATAAAAACAAACAGTTGATGTATATTTGCAGTATGAAATTATGTAAAAAAATAAAAAAAAACAAAAAATGAATTACATTACATGTTTCTACATCAAAATATTCAATGTACATGGTCATGTCTACGGAGCTAAATTACTCCACTAAAACACAAAGGGGACATGGGCTGACAATTGCACCACATAATGTTTACAGCTATTCACTGTGCAAACAACAGTATCCTGTCTTTAATCCAGAAACTTCCATTCAAACTTTCAGACATCTTGCACCTAAGTTTATACACATGAAGATGATTAACCCCATCACCAACTAGTAACAATAAATAACAAAAAGCACAAATAATGACTTCAGCATTCCTTTAGACATGGTTGATTGAGAACTTCTGGGAACTAACTGTGCCAAAATTAATAATCATAAAAGTGATGTATGTCACAGAACAAAATAATCAAGATGATTGAATCATTTTCAATAACGTTATTTGACTAATAAAATAGCCACATGCTTACAATGGGACGTACAATAATAGGTGTGGTTTTTTAATACACACTACATGAAACTAACCTTTCCTCTTAAGGACTCTAAGTTGTCTCCACCAACAACTTCAATGGTACCTGTAGACTGGTCATTCTAAAACATGGCAAAAGAAGAAAACAGAATGGTCAGAGAAGGAAAGACTAAACAATCATCTTTTTTACACATATGATAGGTATAAACTGGTCATGACGGATGATAAAGTAAAAACAATTACTGAACATTTATTGTGACTGTCAATAAAATAAAACAAAAACATGCTGAATTACGTGACGGAAATAGAATAAGCAGGACATATATTTTGTTTTAACAAATAACATTTTCCAAATTAGCAATATTCATTTTGTACAAGAGCCAATCAGAAAGAGGCAAAAAACCACTTTCTAGTTATCTTACAAATTAAACCACTGGACTTCCATGCTATGCTTTTAAACACTGAAGACTTTCAGTGCATGACTACACAGGCATTCTGAATATTTGGCCATCTTCTATATCAGATTTATCTTATGCATAGCTATATTCTGGATGGTTTCCAACCATAGAGCATAGATCTTTCAATTTTTGGTTTGTAGTTTTTAACTGTAACACTTGAGAGCTCCACATTGGGTGGAGGAGTGTGATACATAAATGCTTCACTATTATTATTATTATTATTATATATTTCTGCCAGACAGTGCAAAGCTTAAGCCCAAGGTCAGGTAAATCACCCATTTGAATCAAGACCCTTACCTGATAACTTTTGAGACGTATGAAATCAACCGACATTGGTACGGAATGTCCGCTGTTGCGGTTAATGATTTTGATCTTGTCAAGAAGATCAGTGAAAAACTTGTAGCCTCCTTTCAAAACACAGAGTCCTACGATGGCTTCCTGCTGAAAGTCGCTGAGTATATCACGAGCCATTCGCTCTGTTCTGGAGAGAGAACAAAAATTCAAAGAGCACAATTATGTCTCATACAATGATACATGTACTACTAAGTGTCTTTCTTAAATCTTTTAAATTTTTTTATCTTACACAGAAACAATGGTCTTATATACAGGACTGTGTGTGTGTGTGTGTGCGTGTGCGTGTGCGCGTGTGTGTGCGTGAGTGCATGCATGTGTGCACATGTCTGTGTTGTGAATGAGAGGAAGCAGTTGAAGGGAGAGAATGATAGAATTTTGCATGATTGTATTAATTAGCAGTTGGAATGATAAAGTTATGACAGTTCATGTGTCAACACTGGCTGGTGCCGGTGGTAAAAAAGTGCAAAGGACAGAGACATGTGAGATGACACACGATTGACAGGAAAGGGAAAGGGGGGTGTTACGACTCAATGAGACCTCTGTTTGTGGATGGAGACAGGGAAACATTTTGTTTTGTGATCACAATGTATCACTTTGAAACCACAAACACACAACATGGTTCATAGCTAATTAAAAAGAAAAGGCTTAAAAAAAGTAAGTTTAGGCCTCTAATTATGATCCAGTATAGATCTTTAATAACACACACTGTTTCTTTTAATATCACTTTTAAGTATGCAAGGTGGTTGCACGCATTATGTATCGTGTGAATTAAGTTCACTTGTACTTTGTAAGCATTATTCTTCTGAATCACAAACATCCAGCCTGGCTCATGCCGTGTCATGGGCAAATTGTAATCATTGTAATTTTTATATCTAAATTATCTTAAAACATGGGTCAACTTTGAGATTGTAAATCTTAGTTTGTAGTTCATACGATTTACAAACTGTGAGCATGGCCAACCTGTCATGAATGAGTCCTGCGGGAATCATGACATGATCCAGGTCCTCCTCGTAGTGCTTGGGCACACAGAACGTGCTGAGAGGGTAACCCTTGTCATCATCACTGATCTGCAATTGAACGTAGAATTCACCACTCACTACATCCATGTACGCATGTATCCATCGTAACAATGGAAACTCCCTTATAAGATCCCCCAATATAAGACTCCCTCCCACTTAAGACCTACTTCTCTGAGACATTGCCCTTCTTTGTGAGTTTTTAAATTACCTCCCTTATACAATTACAACTCCCTCCCATTTGAGACCTAATTTTGGATTATTTTTGAAGGTCTTACCTTATAAGGGAAGTTTCACTGTACTTAAGAGAGACACAGAGACTGGGAGTAGAGACAGAGAAAGAGAGAGAAACATAGAGAGTGAGATATACACTAATACAGAGAGACAGAGAAAGAGTCCAAAATGGAGGCAGAGACAGACAGACTCACAGAGAAAGACCATGATACACTAGACAGCGACATTTACTAATAGAGAGACAGAGAAACAGAGACAAAGAAAGACAGAAACATTGGAGAAACAGAGACACAAAGATACAGATAGTAGTAGTGATAGGGACAGGCATCATAGCCAAGGCCTTGCGGCCTATAATTTATATAAAACGTCCCATCATTGGTACAATCTTTATGTATGGTGTCTGATTTACATACATCACTAATGTATATATTGCATAGAGAGACAGAGAGAGACTGTGAGAGAGAGAGAGAGAGAGAGAGAGAGAGAGAGAGAGAGAGAGACAGAGAGAGAGAGGCACAGAGAGAGAACGGGAGAGATACAGAGAGAGACAGTCACACAGTGAGAAAAAGACTGGTGTGTTTATACACCAGAAAATGCACAAAAATGCCGAATTGTGAATGCAGAATGGTCAAAACATACTGAAAAATGCCGAATGGTGAAGGCGGAATGATCAAAACACCGAATGGTAGGGCTGAATTATGAAAACATTCTACAGAAAACCCAAAAATTTAATACATTAACAATGGAAAGTGAAATTGCCGAATAGCAAAGTGATTAACATGGTCCTGATGACACATTTCCGTAGTTCGGCTATCCCACACACTAGAATAGAATTCATGTCATACCGCATCATATCGACATGCTTACAAACAAAACAGCGCACCCACGCGTACATGTATACAAACACATTGGCGCTCAAGATAAATCAAAACTCAATCAATCAATGAGTAGATCAATTATTTTTAAGTAGACGCGGTTTTGTGGCATCACACACCGTTCACACAGGCTGAGATCGTCACCGGGCATGTACTGATGTAGTGACCTAGGCCTGGGCTATTCTAAATTTTCCGGCATTCACCTTTTGTCATTTTCCAGTATTTTCCGACACCCGAGAAAGACAAAGAAGAAAAAACAAAGAGAGAGACAGAGTCACAGATGAGATAGAGAGACAATGAGAGAGAGCAAAGGAGACAGAGAGAAAGACAGGGAGACTAAGAGGGAGAGAGACATACAGAGATAAACAGATATTTACAGAGACAGAAAGAGAAAACCAAGAGACAGACAGGGGTGTCGCATGAAAATAGGTAGCTCGTAAAAATAAGTAGCTCGCTACCTAGTACCTATGACAGTGTGTATTTGCAACATTGAGCATGAACCACAAATTTCACTTTTTTCTAGGGTTAGGGTTAGGGTTAGTTAAATGGTTAAGGTCAGGTCAGGTCAGGGTAATGAGGGCAACTAGGACTCGCGGCCTCTGAAGTGCCCTTTCAATTTAGTTTTTGTATTGAGCACAGCTGTGACGGTTTTTGATGACACAATCAGTCATGCTGGTATCTCAAAAGTACAAAAAAAGTTAAATTTGTGGTTGTCTCAAATACAGACTCTCATAATAGCGAGCTACTTATTTTTACGA
>CM065683.1:52410405-52415405 GCA_017654935.2 Phymorhynchus buccinoides | reverse complement strand
ATCTCATGTCTGTATTCTGGAGAGCTGGGCTGAAATTTGTATATAGCAGTGCAGTGGTAGGCGAGAGAAGCCTCGAAGAAGCAACAGGTACCTGCTAGTGACTACAGATTCATTATTTACTTCTTGGTAGTTGAGAGCAGTGCTGGTACAGGCTCTCCTCCAGAGACCGTAGTGCAGTTAAGTTGAGGTGGTGCTGAAATCTATATAGCTTCGAAGGATGCCACAGTCATATCGGTGCAGCTGCAAAAAATATCTGGTTTGAGAAAGAGAGAGGGCGTAGGGGAGAGAGCGAGAGAGAGAGAGAGAGAGAGAGAGAGAGAGAGAGAGAGAGAGAGAGAGAGAGAGAGAGAGAGAGAGAGAGAGAGAGAGAGAGAGACAGACAGACAGACAGAGAGAGAGAGAGAGAGAGAGAGAAACAATTAAGAGGCTGACAGACAGAAAGGGTGCTACTTCAATACTATTCGGTTGTTTAATATGGCATCTCACATGATCAGTCAAGGGTGGGTGAGGAGGGGGGAGGGGGGGGGGGCATTCCTGACATGACACTGTTAAATCCAGGGAGCTAGCGAAACGTAAAGAATGATATGGCATGACAAAATTGACTCCCCCCCCCCCGAATTTAACAAAGCTGAGAAGCAACTGTTACAATTCTCATTAGTTTTGGTTTTGTTTCCAATAATGATTTACTGTGATAGATGTTGCAGCTTCTTTAATTAAGTTGTGAATTTTTTTGTTTGGCATGTGAGCAACTATTCATTTAAAAATATAAAATGCAATTTCCTGTAAAAAAAGAAAGAAAAAAGGGTACACTTTCATCTGATTTTATTGTTAATGACATACCATATTTTTCGTACTATAAGGTGTACCTTATTATAAGCCATGCCCACCAAATTTGACACAATATTCAGATTTTGTTATTATATTATCAGTCTCATTATAAGGCGCAGTGGTCTCAGTCCGGGAAAAAAAAGTATCGCCTTATAGTCCGAAAGAATATGGTAATAATGTTATCACCGTTGACTGGCAATAAAGCCTGTTGTGCTCTCACACATATGATGCAAGTTCCATGCATGTTGAAAGCTGCAAGTAACCCACCTTCTGGCAGTTTTTGGATCCCTTTGTAATGTGTTCTTTTCTCCCACACTTTTACCTCTATTACGGTCAAACTCTTCTTCTTAAATTGGGTTTCAGCTTCCAACAGATTCTGACTCAAGCTAACCTAGAAAATGGATTGATCAAAGAATGAAATAGTGAAGCCAAGAGAGAGGAGATAACGAAATTGAACAAAGGGGGAAAACTCTCTTTCTAATTAACTCCCCTCCACCAAATGGATTGATAAAGAGGGCCAGGCCCCTCAAAATGATCTTCCTCTATGTAAGTGTTTATTGGATGGACGTTCAGTTTAACGCCGCGTATCGGCTTTCGCCATGTACGACGGGCTGAACAAACCAACCACGGTATGGCTCCAACCCACCTGCGTGCGCATCTCGACCCTTCCAACGGAAGTGTCGCCATCTTAGTCCTTATTTGTGTGTAAACAAAGTGAAAATGTTATCTAAACGTGTAAAGAAAACATCCAGATGTTATAAATACAGTTTAGATAAGTTTCGAATTGGAACAGCCAAATACGCAGCATCGATCTGGCATTTTTCAAACAAAGTTAGTGACTAAGATGGCGGTCTCCCATAATATGGCGCTCCTTGTGGCCGGATATGACGACACGTGGGTACCAGCCATAAACAAAAATTTATGTTCCTGAATCACTGTCTTAGCCAAAAGGCCGAGAAGCGATCAGTATGTTTATTGGGGTTTTTTTGGTCAATATATATCTAAAAATGAGTTTTCCTAGATTTTACCAAATCATAAGGCAATGTTAAAGTGAATTTGGGTCAGTCTGATTCTTTTGCAACTACTTGGCTGCTTTGTTTTTTTGGAAGTCATAGTGGAACCTCCCTTATAAGGCCAGCCCCCCCATTATAAGACTCTCTCCCACATAAAGACCTACTTCTCTGAGACATTGCCCCCTTCTTTGTAAGTATTAAAATTACCTCCCTTATAAGACCCCTCCCTTATAAGACCTCACTTTGGATGATTTTTTGAAGGTCTTGTACTATCATTTTAACACTGTTTATATATTTATGAAATTAGTTACAGTAGGGGTGAATTTAGCAGTACCTTAATGATCTTATAGCCTAAATCATAACTAAAAATGTCTGCATTCCTGTTATTTAATACAAACTCTAACTATAGTGGAACCTCCCTTATAAGACCTTCAAAAATCATCCAAATTGAGGTCTTAAAAGGGAGGTGATTTTAATACTTACAAAGAAGGGCAATGTCTCAGAGAAGTAGGTCTTATATGGGAGGGAGTCTTATAAGGGAGGTCTTATAAGGGAGGTTCCACTGTATACATAAAAAAGATAATGGATGCATCTGATAAAAAATATGAACATGAGATTTCATGAATGGTGAAGAATGACAGGTTTACTATAATCTTTTTTTTAAAACAGCACTGATATTCATAGAGCGTGCAAGGTGTCTAGCAGTATGACTGTGCTTATATAGGCATGCCTTGCAGTTTATAGGCTTACAGCATTTGATTGTGTTTGAATAACACTGACATGTGCTTTACAAATACTCTATGTGCCGGTAATGGCCACTGCAAAGAACACCTTTTGCAAGAGTGAATGCCCTTGGTGGGTGGGGGAAGATGGTTGAGTGCTGACCAAACAAGGGAATAACTCTCGCCAATAACCCTACTTGAGGTCACTTAATGGCTGCTTTCGCAAGAGTGAATGCCCTTTTGGATACTGATCAACAAGGGCTTAACTCTTGCCGTCAAGGGCGTTAATAACCCTACTTGCAGTGGCCAACAGCATGCATATTTTAAATTGGATTGTGTAATCAGTACAATTTTAGCAGTACTTTTTTTTTTTTTTTTTTACTGCGTGCCGAAACCAAGTTTTTCCATTTCCTGTTTGCAACACCATGAAATAACTCACAGCAAACAATCTTGTTGACACAACATTTTATTAATTCATCTTCACTCCAAGCGCTGCTTTCCATACATCACCTGACACCACCACCAAACTGACACAAAGGATATTGCTATGAAACATGACAATCATTCACCTGGAATTTAAGGGAGAAAAGCATTGGTCTAATCAAAGAAACTTAAATGAACTGATATACAGTGGAACCTCCCTTATAAGACCCCTATTACAAGACTCCCTCCCATTTAAGACCTATTTCTCTGAGACACTGTCCTTTGTAAGTATTAAATTACCCCCCTTAGACAACTCCCTCTCATTTAAAGATACACAAACGTGCCACAATTAAGTCCCTTGTTTTTTTTTCTGGGTAGCTGTGACCCACATACAAATGCCCCCCATGTTCAAATTGAGGCTGCTCTTTAAAACGATGCATCACTTTGAGTTTGGGGGCATTTGTATGGTAGTGAGACCTGGTCAAAACAAGATTTCTTTCCAGCTATAAGAGGGAAAACACATGAAACCCGTGATTTTGACAAGTGATCTGGTGGGTCTTTAAGACTTTATTTGGATGATACTAGGTCTTAAAATGGAGGTTCCACAGTAGTAATAAAAAAAAAACCCATAAACAGACTGCAACGTCAGCGGAACACGCAACAAACAGGCACATGACAAGTGTGAACTGACGTTATTTATTCACGAGACACAACAAAACTACTGGATATTTCTGCGAATGCGCCTTTATCACACAAGAAAACAGCAAACAGCAAAGAGAGCAAAAAACAACAATACTTCCCCTCTACAATCCAATCTGTGAATGATACAGTTAACTTCGAGTTAACTGCCATATGGCCAATCATTAACACAGTTCAATACTGCGAGAGGTAAAACAAATGAACACATTGCAGTATTTATAATATCCCTTAATCATAGTCATATTTATCATATAGATAATACACAATATGACAATACATCTTTCTTTCTTTCCCTAACTATATATAAACTGTCGCACGATTATGAGTCCGTATAAAGTTACAGTTAAACAACCAAAGACAAAGTAGATAGAAATAAATAACAAAATAAAATGCATTCATTTTGTACAAACATTTTCTTGGAATCAACCAGCCATCAATAAACAAGACAAAATTAATTAAAACAACAGATACACTTTTTAGATACCAAAACTAGTTTTAAAATATCATATACACATATCTTTACAAGGCAATAGCACATAAATCACAATTTCAATGGTAAAGCTGTTGATGGTTTGAAAATAATAAATAAGCGTTTTGTTTAAGAGTTTGCAGCAAATAATTCACTGATCAATCAATGTGGGCAAGCAAGAAAAAGTGTATGAATGCCCTTGGTAACCTGTTGAATGAGATTATAAAACCAAAAGCCAATACACAAATGTGCATACAGCCTTCAGCATGCATCCTTTTCAAAACACCAAACCTAACAACAAAAAGATACCTGGTTTTGGCAAAGCCCTACCCTTCTCTTCTGTCTAATGGTTAGAATTCAACATGATTAACTAATATGCATCTAGCATGAATCTTAGATGGGTTAAAGATAAATATTTAAAAGACTTAAAGTTAAACTGGAAACAAAGAATGAGTGCTTAGCAAGCACCTCTTTAATATTCCTATCTATATAGAAAAACCCCCAACAACCACCAAACACCTACAAACAACATCAAATAAACAAACAAAAACACACAGTTTTGCATAATGGTCAATTCCATGCCACCATAGCAAAAAAGAAAAGTCTTTCTGAATAGTTAAACAAACAACATCACTTTTTTCTGTTTCAATGATGTGAACAAAACACAAAAAATTGATCAGAAGTAAACTTTGTTGTGGTAAGAGAGAGAGAGAGAGAGAGAGAGAGAGAGAGAGAGAGAGAGAGAGAGAGAGAGAGAGAGAGAGGTTTAGTAAGACAGATTGAGTGACAGGCATCAGGAGAGAGTGAAATCAAGCAGAGACAGAGAAAAGAAAGGAATAACAGTCC
>CM065683.1:52398477-52409905 GCA_017654935.2 Phymorhynchus buccinoides | reverse complement strand
ACCGTTACGGACACCCGTCACAGAGCGACACCTTCGGGGGTGGACCCCCCGATGCCTGTTCTGGAGCCCGTTTCACGTCAACCTGGCCCCCGTCATACGGTTGAGCTTCAGCCCCCCTTGGATGCTCGTCAGGCCAGGCACTCCTCGAAGCGTCATGCGGCGCGGCCTCGAGGGTCTTCCGTGGATGAGGAGTTTGATTCGTCGCCGCGTGAGGGTTTGGATGACTTCGACCTAGCCGTTCAGGACGAAGTGTTTCGCATCATGAGGACTGGGTATCAGGGGTCTCAGTGGTCCTCGTCGAGGTCTGACCACGGCTACGATCAACTTTCTCAGTCTGAGCGGGACAATAGTGTGTCTGACCCCCCTGTGTGTTCAGACCCAATCCCTTCGACCGGCAATTATCAAGGCTATCTGCACATCCTTCAGCCCTACTGCAAGGACATCAAGCCGATGGTGCAGCTCGAATCATCTCAGACAGCGGGACAGCCGCAGTTCTTTGGCGAGCTGCAAGCGCAGAAGGAGGCCCGTCTAGCGCTTCACACCTCTCCGTTCGTCCGCCAGGCACTGCGTAAGGCTGACTCTATCCTGTGGGCTCAACCGCCACCGTTGCCCGTGGACGACGACGACATCTCTCCTTCCCCTCAGCCGGAACCGGTCCCGTCTCAACCTGGCTCGTTTGTGAAGAAGGACTTCTTCCCGCCGTTTCAGCTGGCAAACCCCTTCGTGCCTGTGCCTTCGCACTCGGAGGTGTCCCAGCAGGATCGTTCCGCCCTTAGCTATGGGCGCAGGATGAGACAGACTTCGGTTCTCATGGGCCAGCCGGCCTTCAACAACTTGGAGAGATCCATGTTCTCTATTCTTCGAGCCTCGTCATTAGCCACGTCAATGCTTCAGTCTCTGGCGCAGATCGCCGGTTCTACGGCCGCTTCCAAACCTGAAGACTTCAGGCTGCGTGATGGTGTCGACGAGCGTGCCCTGGGCGTTGCCTTGGCTTCTCTCAACCAAGCTGTGAGCTCCATTTCGTCCGTGGCCTCCTCTACTAAAGTGCAGCTAGCGGCCACGTTCAGGGACGCGGTCCTCAAGGATTGTAAAGTGCCTCTCTCCCTGTTGGATCGTTCGAACATTCGCTCTGGCCCCACCGATCCTCGCTCTACTTTTCATCAGGCTTCCCTCAAGGACAACCTGGAGCGGGTCAAGAAACGGAGACTGGACTTGGGCCAGGAACGTATCATGGAGTTGGCTACCAGGGCTGCCGGCCGGGGGTTTGCTTCCCCCCAACCTAAGCGCGCGCGCCTGGACTTTAGGCCTCCTCCCTCTATCCCCATGAGAACCGGTTCGTCTCGAGGGCGTTCCTTTCGCTACCCCAACTACCAGTCAGCGGGACAGCGTCAACGCCCCTCATACCAGCGTCGCCCTTTGTCCACCAACCGCCGTCCTCCGTCCTCGGGACGGGGATCGGGCACCTCGGGTTCTTCCCGGTATGTCCGTGCCCCGTTCCCAGCACGGAAACAGCCTTTTCAGTAGGGCCCGCACGACCTTTGGGGGATTCAGGCGCTTCGACCGACTCAAGTGTGGGCTCCCTTCTGAAATGCTTTTCAGCATGGGAGCACTTGGTCGAAAGCCCTTGGGTCCGTCAGGTCGTGCGGGTCGGCTTCAGGTTCCCCTTTTCCAGGGAACCTCCCCTGTCTGCCCAACCCATCTCTTTCCCGCCCCCTCAAGACCAGTCAAAATTCGAAGCGATCGACAAGGAAGTCGCTGCACTCTGTCAAAAGGGTGCCATTGTGCAGATTGTGCCTACGGAACCGGGTTTCTACTCTCGACTGTTCGTGGTCCCCAAGAAAAGCGGAGAATTTCGCCCGGTCTTGGACTTGTCCCCCCTCAACAAGTTTATTCGCACCGACAAGTTCAAAATGGAGACGGCAACTTCGATCCGTCTCTCCATTCTTCCGAACGACTGGGCTACGTCCATCGACCTGAGGGACGCATATTTTCACGTGGGCATCCACCCTTCACGTCAGCGTTTCCTGCGCTTCGTCTGGAAACACAAGACATCAGTTTGTTGCCCTTCCGTTCGGCCTGTCCCCGGCCCCTTGGATCTTCTCAAGAATCACCAAGGAACTCGTTCGTCTCGCCAGGTCCCAGGCAATTCGTCTTCACGTTTACCTGGACGATTGGTTGTTGCTAGCAGCTTCGCAAGCCCTATGCCTCTCTCAAACAGACACTCTTGTTCGACTGTCCAGGACCCTGGGTTTTCGCATTCACGACGGGAAGTCGGAGCTGACTCCTTCGACCTCCTTCAGCTACCTCGGCATGAGGTTCAATACAGAGCGGTTTTCAGTGCAACCGTCGGAGACTCGAGTCAAAGCCATATTCGAGATTGTCTCGACGTTCAGACTGAGGACTTCGCTCTCTGCTCGTCAGCTTCTCCGCCTCCTGGGGCTTATGGAATCGGTAGCGGATTTGCTTCCTCTCGCACGGGTGCACAAGCGGCCACTGCAACGACTGCTGTCGCAAAGGAAACTGTCTCAGATGCCTCTCGAGCAACTAGTGTCTCTCGGCGATTGGTTCCTCGACTCGACGGAACAGTGGATGAATCTCGAGTGGCTCAACAGCTCGGTGCCTATCCGTCCCATGCAACAGCAACAGTTTCTCCACACGGATGCCTCAACGACGGGCTGGGGCGCCCATTTGGATCGGGTCGAAGTTTCGGGCCAGTGGACTTCGGCAGAGAAGGACTGTCACATCAACCTCTTGGAGATGGAAGCAGTAGCCAGGGCCCTGAAGTCTTTTGCACTCCTTCTCTCCGGGAAATGGGTCACTGTCTGCGGAGACAATACGACAGCTCTCTCTTATCTTCGCCGCCAGGGAGGAACACGGTCTCCGGCCCTTTCGATGAAAGCGGAAGGGATTCTTCTCTGGGCCCAATCAAGAAAGATCGTGCTCTCAGTGGAATACATCCCAGGGAAGTTGAACGTCCTAGCGGATCAGCTGAGCAGGAAAGGACAACTTCTCCCCACGGAATGGACCGTCGCTCACCGGTCCCTCCTCCCGCTGTGGCACCTTTGGGGGAAACCTCACGTGGACCTGTTTGCCACAAAGTACAATTGCAGGCTTCCTCTCTATGTGTCACCTATGAGGGACCCCCAGGCACTAGCGCGCAACGCTTTCTCGATCTCCTGGACAGGAATGTCAACTTATGCGTACCCTCCCACGTCTCTGCTCACCAAAGTGCTGGAGAAATACTGCCGCGACAGGCCTCGCTTGATTGTCATCGCCCCGTTCTGGGAAACGAGCCCTTGGTTTCCAGAGCTCGAGAGCCTGTCTCACGTTCCAAGCGTCCCTCTTCGTCTCACAAGGGACACTCTGCTTCAGCCTCGCTCCGGTGTAGGACACGCCAACCCCCAGCTGTTTCAGTTGACCGCATGGCTACTATGCGGGCCGGGTTGCGAGCACGACTCTTACCAGACAAAACTGTTGACCTAGTCCTTAAGGCTCGTAGGCAGAGCACCAATAAGCTTTATGACATTAGGTGGGCTTCTTGGTTCGGGTCTTGCACAGCCCAGGGCATTCCCCCCCTAGACCCTTCTGGTCCACAGTTCACCCAGTTTTTAGCTCACCTGTACCAGGACCGCGGCTTATCCGCCCAGACTTTGTGTGGTTACAGGTCTGCCGTTGTTCATACCGTTGCTGTGGCAACGGGCAAGAGAAACCCTGTTTTTTCGTGTGCCATTGAAGTCTCCCATCTCATTGATGCTGTGCGTAATGTCTCTGTTTCGTCCGGTGTTCGCCTTCCGCAGTGGGATGTTTTTCTGGTCCTCTCATTTTTTAGGGATAAATGTGAGCCCATGTCCTCTTTGTCCTTGAAGTTACTAACTTTTAAAACGGTTTTTCTTCTCTCCCTGGCCACTGCTAGGCGGGTTAGCGGTGTTCATGCTCTTAGTGGTCTGGGTTCCGACGTTGAGTTCAATACTTCGGATCAGTCAGTCACCTTGTCTTTTCTGCCCGAGTTTAGGGCCAAGAATCAGCCTGCTCAGATTGCTTCCCCCTCAGTTACTGTTCAGAGTCTTTGCACCATTCTCGGCCCCGATGATTCGGATAGGCTCCTGTGCCCTGTCAGAGCCCTTAAGTATTACCTTAAGAGAACCTCCCCCTTCCGGGGGCACAAACGCCGTCTGTTCATCTCCCTGAATGAGAAATACATGAGGGATATCTCGAAATCAACCATTTCTAGGTGGTTAGTGGGCGCTATTAAGTTAGCGTACTTAAGTGCCGACAAGTCATTGCCCTCTAACCCCCTGAGAGCCCATGAAATCCGGGCTATCAGCACATCCCTGGCTATGATCAAGGGAGTGGCGCTTTCCAGCGTTATGGAAGCAGCGTACTGGAAGTCTCAGTCCACCTTCACTAGCTTCTACCTGCGCCATTTCTCCGCCAGAAGGCAGGACGACACCTTCGGCATCAGGAAGGTGGTGCTTGCGCAGACTCCGGTTTCTCTGGCCTAACGGTAATCGTTTGTTATTTTTTGTTCTGATGTTGGTATGCATATGCTTATGCTGTTTGGGGGTATGGATGTTTTGATTGTTTATTTGTTATAATGTCCTCTCTCTTACAGGTTATCCCTGGCGTTCCAGGTCAGGTTTGTCTTGTGGGTACTGTTTGTTTGGCTTAGTTGGAGTGTAACTTCAACAATGTTTTCTTACCCACCTCCTCGCTGGGAATCAACTCATTCGTAGTGAAACGGTAACATGATAGAATAGATTGAATGATTTTAGTTAATATAACTATCTATTCTATCTATATACTTACCGTTTCACTACGATCAAGGTTCCCACCCACCTCCCTCCGACGAAAACATCATTGGGAAGGTTGGTTTTTAAGGAAAGAAAGGAGAAAATTTCTTATCATGACTTGAAGTTGCCTCTCCGGAAGTGACGTAGTGAGTGGGTTCCGCGGCAGCTTAGTGGTATTGGCTGTGTAGACCAAGGGAAGTAGTCTGGTCTTGTTAAGACTAGAACTTTTTGGTCTTTGGTAAATTGGCATTTGCTCCAAATTGGAAGGTATAACTCATTCGTAGTGAAACGGTAAGTATATAGATAGAATAGATAGTTATATTAACTAAAATCATTCAGTTTGCCGCACGATTTTTGTAATGCGTCAAAATCTTTACTTAGCGCCGACGTATATATACGTCGGTGGCAAGTACTGAAGCATAGAGGATAGATATATACATCGTAAGCACTGAAGAGGTTAATCTTTTTGCATGTAAGTGATGACAATGTTAGAGGCTGTGTTTTTCAGAATGCACATTCCTTAATCATTTTGGTGAAATATAAACTTTTCATTTAAACTCTTTCTTTATTGTGATATTTCTTTATCTTATCTTCTTTGTGTTATCTTTATATTTTCATTGTATCCTTATGGAAGGGGTGTTGAGATGTAATCTGTTTATATACTTGTTACACTTTGGGGTATTTACTTGAATGTTTGGCTGAACTGCCTTATATTATATATAAGTTATAAAAGAAATCTTCAGGTATAACACTAATCAGTTATGCCCATTATGATTAAAGGACTGTTATTCCCTTTCTTTTTCTCTGTCTCTTGTATCATCTCTGTCTATGTATCTCTCCCTCTCTGTGTCTCCCCCCACCCCCACTCCACCTCCCCTCCACCTCTTTCATTCCATTTCTTACTTTCTCTTTCTTGCTTGATTTCACTCTCTCCTGATGCCTGTCACTCAATCTGTCTTACTAAACCCTCTCTCTCTCTCTCTCTCTCTCTCTCTCTCTCTCTCTCTCTCTCTCTCTCTCTCTCTCTCTCTTACCACAACAAAGTTTACTTCTGATCAATTTTTTGTGTTTTGTTCACATCATTGAAACAGAAAAAAGTGATGTTGTTTGTTTAACTATTCAGAAAGACTTTTCTTTTTTGCTATGGTGGCATGGAATTGACCATTATGCAAAACTGTGTTTTTGTTTGTTTATTTGATGTTGTTTGTAGGTGTTTGGTGGTTGTTGGGGGTTTTTCTATATAGATAGGAATATTAAAGAGGTGCTTGCTAAGCACTCATTCTTTGTTTCCAGTTTAACTTTAAGTCTTTTAAATATTTATCTTTAACCCATCTAAGATTCATGCTAGATGCATATTAGTTAATCATGTTGAATTCTAACCATTAGACAGAAGAGAAGGGTAGGGCTTTGCCAAAACCAGGTATCTTTTTGTTGTTAGGTTTGGTGTTTTGAAAAGGATGCATGCTGAAGGCTGTATGCACATTTGTGTATTGGCTTTTGGTTTTATAATCTCATTCAACAGGTTACCAAGGGCATTCATACACTTTTTCTTGCTTGCCCACATTGATTGATCAGTGAATTATTTGCTGCAAACTCTTAAACAAAACGCTTATTTATTATTTTCAAACCATCAACAGCTTTACCATTGAAATTGTGATTTATGTGCTATTGCCTTGTAAAGATATGTGTATATGATATTTTAAAACTAGTTTTGGTATCTAAAAAGTGTATCTGTTGTTTTAATTAATTTTGTCTTGTTTATTGATGGCTGGTTGATTCCAAGAAAATGTTTGTACAAAATGAATGCATTTTATTTTGTTATTTATTTCTATCTACTTTGTCTTTGGTTGTTTAACTGTAACTTTATACGGACTCATAATCGTGCGACAGTTTATATATAGTTAGGGAAAGAAAGAAAGATGTATTGTCATATTGTGTATTATCTATATGATAAATATGACTATGATTAAGGGATATTATAAATACTGCAATGTGTTCATTTGTTTTACCTCTCGCAGTATTGAACTGTGTTAATGATTGGCCATATGGCAGTTAACTCGAAGTTAACTGTATCATTCACAGATTGGATTGTAGAGGGGAAGTATTGTTGTTTTTTGCTCTCTTTGCTGTTTGCTGTTTTCTTGTGTGATAAAGGCGCATTCGCAGAAATATCCAAATGTTTTGTTGTGTCTCGTGAATAAATAACGTCAGTTCACACTTGTCATGTGCCTGTTTGTTGCGTGTTCCGCTGACGTTGCAGTCTGTTTATGGGTTTTTTTTTTATTACTACTGTGGAACCTCCATTTTAAGACCTAGTATCATCCAAATAAAGTCTTAAAGACCCACCAGATCACTTGTCAAAATCACGGGTTTCATGTGTTTTCCCTCTTATAGCTGGAAAGAAATCTTGTTTTGACCAGGTCTCACTACCATACAAATGCCCCCAAACTCAAAGTGATGCATCGTTTTAAAGAGCAGCCTCAATTTGAACATGGGGGCATTTCTATATGGGTCACAGCTACCCAGAAAAAAACAAGGGACTTAATTGTGGCACGTTTGTGTATCTTTAAATGAGAGGGAGTTGTCTAAGGGGGGTAATTTAATACTTACAAAGGACAGTGTCTCAGAGAAATAGGTCTTAAATGGGAGGGAGTCTTGTAATAGGGGTCTTATAAGGGAGGTTCCACTGTATATCAGTTCATTTAAGTTTCTTTGATTAGACCAATGCTTTTCTCCCTTAAATTCCAGGTGAATGATTGTCATGTTTCATAGCAATATCCTTTGTGTCAGTTTGGTGGTGGTGTCAGGTGATGTATGGAAAGCAGCGCTTGGAGTGAAGATGAATTAATAAAATGTTGTGTCAACAAGATTGTTTGCTGTGAGTTATTTCATGGTGTTGCAAACAGGAAATGGAAAAACTTGGTTTCGGCACGCAGTAAAAAAAAAAAAAAAAAAGTACTGCTAAAATTGTACTGATTACACAATCCAATTTAAAATATGCATGCTGTTGGCCACTGCAAGTAGGGTTATTAACGCCCTTGACGGCAAGAGTTAAGCCCTTGTTGATCAGTATCCAAAAGGGCATTCACTCTTGCAAAAGGCAGCCATTAAGTGGCCTCAAAGTAGGGTTATTGGCGAGAGTTATTCCCTTGTTTGGTCAGTACTCAACCATCTTCCCCCACCCACCAAGGGCATTCACTCTTGCAAAAGGTGTTCTTTGCAGTGG
Source organism: Phymorhynchus buccinoides (assembly GCA_017654935.2). NCBI lineage: Eukaryota > Metazoa > Mollusca > Gastropoda > Neogastropoda > Raphitomidae > Phymorhynchus > Phymorhynchus buccinoides. The sequence continues at coordinate 52,401,889 of CM065683.1, read as the reverse complement.
CCATTACCGGCACATAGAGTATTTGTAAAGCACATGTCAGTGTTATTCAAACACAATCAAATGCTGTAAGCCTATAAACTGCAAGGCATGCCTATATAAGCACAGTCATACTGCTAGACACCTTGCACGCTCTATGAATATCAGTGCTGTTTTAAAAAAAAGATTATAGTAAACCTGTCATTCTTCACCATTCATGAAATCTCATGTTCATATTTTTTATCAGATGCATCCATTATCTTTTTTATGTATACAGTGGAACCTCCCTTATAAGACCTCCCTTATAAGACTCCCTCCCATATAAGACCTACTTCTCTGAGACATTGCCCTTCTTTGTAAGTATTAAAATCACCTCCCTTTTAAGACCTCAATTTGGATGATTTTTGAAGGTCTTATAAGGGAGGTTCCACTATAGTTAGAGTTTGTATTAAATAACAGGAATGCAGACATTTTTAGTTATGATTTAGGCTATAAGATCATTAAGGTACTGCTAAATTCACCCCTACTGTAACTAATTTCATAAATATATAAACAGTGTTAAAATGATAGTACAAGACCTTCAAAAAATCATCCAAAGTGAGGTCTTCTAAGGGAGGGGTCTTATAAGGGAGGTAATTTTAATACTTACAAGGAAGGGTAATGTCTCAGAGAAGTAGGTCTTTATGTGGGAGAGAGTCTTATAATGGGGGGGCTGGCCTTATAAGGGAGGTTCCACTATGACTTCCAAAAAAACAAAGCAGCCAAGTAGTTGCAAAAGAATCAGACTGACCCAAATTCACTTTAACATTGCCTTATGATTTGGTAAAATCTAGGAAAACTCATTTTTAGATATATATTGACCAAAAAAAACCCAATAAACATACTGATCGCTTCTCGGCCTTTTGGCTAAGACAGTGATTCAGGAACATAAATTTTTGTTTATGGCTGGTACCCACGTGTCGTCATATCCGGCCACAAGGAGCGCCATATTAAGGGAGACCGCCATCTTAGTCACTAACTTTGTTTGAAAAATGCCAGATCGATGCTGCGTATTTGGCTGTTCCAATTCGAAACTTATCTAAACTGTATTTGTAACATCTGGATGTTTTCTTTACACGTTTAGATAACATTTTCACTTTGTTTACACACAAATAAGGACTAAGATGGCGACACTTCCGTTGGAAGGGTCGAGATGCGCACGCAGGTGGGTTGGAGCCATACCGTGGTTGGTTTGTTCAGCCCGTCGTACATGGCGAAAGCCGATACGCGGCGTTAAACTGAACGTCCATCCAATAAACACTTACATAGAGGAAGATCATTTTGAGGGGCCTGGCCCTCTTTATCAATCCATTTGGTGGAGGGGAGTTAATTAGAAAGAGGGTTTCTCCCCTTTGTTCAATTTCGTTATCTCCTCTCTCTTGGCTTCACTATTTCATTCTTTGATCAATCCATTTTCTAGGTTAGCTTGAGTCAGAATCTGTTGGAAGCTGAAACCCAATTTAAGAAGAAGAGTTTGACCGTAATAGAGGTAAAAGTGTGGGAGAAAAGAACACATTACAAAGGGATCCAAAAACTGCCAGAAGGTGGGTTACTTGCAGCTTTCAACATGCATGGAACTTGCATCATATGTGTGAGAGCACAACAGGCTTTATTGCCAGTCAACGGTGATAACATTATTACCATATTCTTTCGGACTATAAGGCGATACTTTTTTTTCCCAGACTGAGACCACTGCGCCTTATAATGAGACTGATAATATAATAACAAAATCTGAATATTGTGTCAAATTTGGTGGGCATGGCTTATAATAAGGTACACCTTATAGTACGAAAAATATGGTATGTCATTAACAATAAAATCAGATGAAAGTGTACCCTTTTTTCTTTCTTTTTTTACAGGAAATTGCATTTTATATTTTTAAATGAATAGTTGCTCACATGCCAAACAAAAAAATTCACAACTTAATTAAAGAAGCTGCAACATCTATCACAGTAAATCATTATTGGAAACAAAACCAAAACTAATGAGAATTGTAACAGTTGCTTCTCAGCTTTGTTAAATTCGGGGGGGGGGGAGTCAATTTTGTCATGCCATATCATTCTTTACGTTTCGCTAGCTCCCTGGATTTAACAGTGTCATGTCAGGAATGCCCCCCCCCCCTCCCCCCTCCTCACCCACCCTTGACTGATCATGTGAGATGCCATATTAAACAACCGAATAGTATTGAAGTAGCACCCTTTCTGTCTGTCAGCCTCTTAATTGTTTCTCTCTCTCTCTCTCTCTCTCTGTCTGTCTGTCTGTCTCTCTCTCTCTCTCTCTCTCTCTCTCTCTCTCTCTCTCTCTCTCTCTCTCTCTCTCTCTCTCTCTCTCTCTCTCTCTCTCTCCCCTACGCCCTCCCTCTCTCTTTCTCAAACCAGATATTTTTTGCAGCTGCACCGATATGACTGTGGCATCCTTCGAAGCTATATAGATTTCAGCACCACCTCAACTTAACTGCACTACGGTCTCTGGAGGAGAGCCTGTACCAGCACTGCTCTCAACTACCAAGAAGTAAATAATGAATCTGTAGTCACTAGCAGGTACCTGTTGCTTCTTCGAGGCTTCTCTCGCCTACCACTGCACTGCTATATACAAATTTCAGCCCAGCTCTCCAGAATACAGACATGAGATTTGTCAGGAAATGTCCTCATTTCAGGAAATTTTAATGCCAGCAGGAGTGTTCTTGAGATAAGTAAATCCATTGAGAAATGGGGAGGAAGGTCAAATTTTGCATGCGGATAGATACTAAAGATATCTAGGCCAAGTTCAGAAATGAAGGTCAAAGGTCAAGGTCACACACTGAAAATGCTGCTGAGCATCTGGCACGATAACGATTGAACGGAGAAACCTAGGACACTCAAATTTTGCATGCGGATAGGTACTAAGAATATCTCGGCCAAATTCAAAAATGAAGGGCATGATAACGTTTCAACAAAGGGATCTAGGATACTCACATTTTGCATGCATATATTTATTTTGCATATCTAGGCCAGGTTTGAAAATGAAGAGGTCATAGGTCAAGGTCACAGGTGCCGAAAATGCTTCCGAGCATTTGGGCCTGTATTCACATTGTAATATCTTAAAGGTTCGTTACCAGCTGAGAGACAAAGCACTGCATCTGAAAATACTGCCGCGCTGCTGGTGATCTAGCATCTTAACGATCTAGTTACCAGCTGCAGACGAAGAGAGCGAAGCTGGTAATGTTTACAGTGAATTCTGTTCCTGACTCTCTATCTATGTTAACACAATAATGTTTGAACGGAGGAACCTAGGATGCTCAAATTTTGCATGCGGATAGGTACTAAGAATATTTAGACCAAGTTCGAAAATGAAGGTCAAAGGTCAAGGTCACTGGAGCCAAAAATGCTATCGAGCCCCTGGCACATGTTTAAGCGAA
>CM065683.1:52370977-52393477 GCA_017654935.2 Phymorhynchus buccinoides | reverse complement strand
CATGAATTCTATTCTAGTGTGTGGGATAGCCGAACTATGGAAATGTGTCATCAGGACCATGTTAATCACTTTGCTATTCGGCAATTTCACTTTCCATTGTTAATGTATTAAATTTTTGGGTTTTCTGTAGAATGTTTTCATAATTCAGCCCTACCATTCAGTGTTTTGATCATTCCGCCTTCACCATTCGGCATTTTTCAGTATGTTTTGACCATTCTGCATTCACAATTCGGCATTTTTGTGCATTTTCTGGTGTATAAACACACCAGTCTTTTTCTCACTGTGTGACTGTCTCTCTCTGTATCTCTCCCGTTCTCTCTCTGTGCCTCTCTCTCTCTGTCCCTCTCTCTCTCTGTCTCTCTCTCTCTTTCTCTCTCTCTCACAGTCTCTCTCTGTCTCTCTATGCAATATATACATTAGTGATGTATGTAAATCAGACACCATACATAAAGATTGTACCAATGATGGGACGTTTTATATAAATTATAGGCCGCAAGGCCTTGGCTATGATGCCTGTCCCTATCACTACTACTATCTGTATCTTTGTGTCTCTGTTTCTCCAATGTTTCTGTCTTTCTTTGTCTCTGTTTCTCTGTCTCTCTATTAGTAAATGTCGCTGTCTAGTGTATCATGGTCTTTCTCTGTGAGTCTGTCTGTCTCTGCCTCCATTTTGGACTCTTTCTCTGTCTCTCTGTATTAGTGTATATCTCACTCTCTATGTTTCTCTCTCTTTCTCTGTCTCTACTCCCAGTCTCTGTGTCTCTCTTAAGTACAGTGAAACTTCCCTTATAAGGTAAGACCTTCAAAAATAATCCAAAATTAGGTCTCAAATGGGAGGGAGTTGTAATTGTATAAGGGAGGTAATTTTAAATACTCACAAAGAAGGGCAATGTCTCAGAGAAGTAGGTCTTAAGTGGGAGGGAGTCTTATATTGGGGGATCTTATAAGGGAGTTTCCATTGTTACGATGGATACATGCGTACATGGATGTAGTGAGTGGTGAATTCTACGTTCAATTGCAGATCAGTGATGATGACAAGGGTTACCCTCTCAGCACGTTCTGTGTGCCCAAGCACTACGAGGAGGACCTGGATCATGTCATGATTCCCGCAGGACTCATTCATGACAGGTTGGCCATGCTCACAGTTTGTAAATCGTATGAACTACAAACTAAGATTTACAATCTCAAAGTTGACCCATGTTTTAAGATAATTTAGATATAAAAATTACAATGATTACAATTTGCCCATGACACGGCATGAGCCAGGCTGGATGTTTGTGATTCAGAAGAATAATGCTTACAAAGTACAAGTGAACTTAATTCACACGATACATAATGCGTGCAACCACCTTGCATACTTAAAAGTGATATTAAAAGAAACAGTGTGTGTTATTAAAGATCTATACTGGATCATAATTAGAGGCCTAAACTTACTTTTTTTAAGCCTTTTCTTTTTAATTAGCTATGAACCATGTTGTGTGTTTGTGGTTTCAAAGTGATACATTGTGATCACAAAACAAAATGTTTCCCTGTCTCCATCCACAAACAGAGGTCTCATTGAGTCGTAACACCCCCCTTTCCCTTTCCTGTCAATCGTGTGTCATCTCACATGTCTCTGTCCTTTGCACTTTTTTACCACCGGCACCAGCCAGTGTTGACACATGAACTGTCATAACTTTATCATTCCAACTGCTAATTAATACAATCATGCAAAATTCTATCATTCTCTCCCTTCAACTGCTTCCTCTCATTCACAACACAGACATGTGCACACATGCATGCACTCACGCACACACACGCGCACACGCACACGCACGCACACACACACACACAGTCCTGTATATAAGACCATTGTTTCTGTGTAAGATAAAAAAATTTAAAAGATTTAAGAAAGACACTTAGTAGTACATGTATCATTGTATGAGACATAATTGTGCTCTTTGAATTTTTGTTCTCTCTCCAGAACAGAGCGAATGGCTCGTGATATACTCAGCGACTTTCAGCAGGAAGCCATCGTAGGACTCTGTGTTTTGAAAGGAGGCTACAAGTTTTTCACTGATCTTCTTGACAAGATCAAAATCATTAACCGCAACAGCGGACATTCCGTACCAATGTCGGTTGATTTCATACGTCTCAAAAGTTATCAGGTAAGGGTCTTGATTCAAATGGGTGATTTACCTGACCTTGGGCTTAAGCTTTGCACTGTCTGGCAGAAATATATAATAATAATAATAATAATAGTGAAGCATTTATGTATCACACTCCTCCACCCAATGTGGAGCTCTCAAGTGTTACAGTTAAAAACTACAAACCAAAAATTGAAAGATCTATGCTCTATGGTTGGAAACCATCCAGAATATAGCTATGCATAAGATAAATCTGATATAGAAGATGGCCAAATATTCAGAATGCCTGTGTAGTCATGCACTGAAAGTCTTCAGTGTTTAAAAGCATAGCATGGAAGTCCAGTGGTTTAATTTGTAAGATAACTAGAAAGTGGTTTTTTGCCTCTTTCTGATTGGCTCTTGTACAAAATGAATATTGCTAATTTGGAAAATGTTATTTGTTAAAACAAAATATATGTCCTGCTTATTCTATTTCCGTCACGTAATTCAGCATGTTTTTGTTTTATTTTATTGACAGTCACAATAAATGTTCAGTAATTGTTTTTACTTTATCATCCGTCATGACCAGTTTATACCTATCATATGTGTAAAAAAGATGATTGTTTAGTCTTTCCTTCTCTGACCATTCTGTTTTCTTCTTTTGCCATGTTTTAGAATGACCAGTCTACAGGTACCATTGAAGTTGTTGGTGGAGACAACTTAGAGTCCTTAAGAGGAAAGGTTAGTTTCATGTAGTGTGTATTAAAAAACCACACCTATTATTGTACGTCCCATTGTAAGCATGTGGCTATTTTATTAGTCAAATAACGTTATTGAAAATGATTCAATCATCTTGATTATTTTGTTCTGTGACATACATCACTTTTATGATTATTAATTTTGGCACAGTTAGTTCCCAGAAGTTCTCAATCAACCATGTCTAAAGGAATGCTGAAGTCATTATTTGTGCTTTTTGTTATTTATTGTTACTAGTTGGTGATGGGGTTAATCATCTTCATGTGTATAAACTTAGGTGCAAGATGTCTGAAAGTTTGAATGGAAGTTTCTGGATTAAAGACAGGATACTGTTGTTTGCACAGTGAATAGCTGTAAACATTATGTGGTGCAATTGTCAGCCCATGTCCCCTTTGTGTTTTAGTGGAGTAATTTAGCTCCGTAGACATGACCATGTACATTGAATATTTTGATGTAGAAACATGTAATGTAATTCATTTTTTTTTTTTTTTTTATTTTTTTACATAATTTCATACTGCAAATATACATCAACTGTTTGTTTTTATAAGTAATATTTTGTTCCTTTGTGTGACAATAAAAGGTGTTCTGTCATGCTTTGTTAGAAATTATTATCGTGTTTTTTTGGTTTTTTAATGCACAGTTGTTGAAGGTTCATTGATGCGTTTTTTGTTTTGTTTTTAAGTCGAGTTGAAAAATAGAGATTTATAAGTATGGAATACATGTAAATGTTTGCATTATTATTTGTTCTTTTTATATTTATAGAACGTGCTGGTGGTAGAGGATATCATTGATACGGGGAAGACCATGCAGCAGTTGTTACGTCTGCTGACCGACGTGAAACCAAAGAGCATCAAAGTGGCCAGGTGTGTGAGAGACAAGATCTTTATTTAAATTGTTTGCATTGTTAGATCATTATTTTGAATTTAGAATTGAAAGATGTTGACTTCCCTTAGTAATCGAGTACGGTGGTGTATTTTGAGAGTATCAACAGTTGATAACAGAATGTTTAACCCTCTGGGCACGACGTAAAAGTTAAAAACGTAAGCTAAAAGACAGGCGTAAAATTGAAGACTGCAGAAACAAAACTGGTACTTCTTATTTTCACTTTTCATCTCTCATACAAACATTTGACTGGGAAACCTATACACGTTTAGAAAGAAGAAAGCTTGAATTTTGCAATGAAAGTAAAGAAAACAACTTGCCTTGAATATGGTGACAGCAGTAATCCAGTAAAGCACTTTCACTGTGGCTGCAACTAACCCCACCCCCACCCCATCCGATGATGATCTGCTCGTGTCAGGCATCACAAAACCATGCAGTCGAACCCTGCTCCTTCACTTTGCAACACGAATGCAAGCCTAATTACCTTCCTAGTCTGCATCAGAGCAGCTATCGGCAACATACTCATCCTCATCCTCACAATCACTACTTTCATCACTCATTTTCACACAAACAAATGCAAACTGACCGATAAAATGGTTAGATTCAGACAGCCGGAAGTCGTACGAGTGCTACGAGCTTTCTGATTTGTTAGCTGTATTCGCTTATTCGATTGGCCAAAGTTCAGCGCGAAATATGAACTGAGCCATGATCGTGGCCCATCGTGCCCGTCCCGGGGAGCCCCGATCGGGGCTCATCGTGCCCAGAGGATTAAGTACCATAATTTTCGGACTAAAAGGCAATATTTTTTCTCCAAATTCGACCTCCATGCACAGTACATGAGGGCACTCTTATCTATGAACAAAAACATAAAAAGGGGGAAGCAGAGATTGCTGAGAACTGTACATTGACGGCGCACTAAAAATCGAAAGTGTTCACCAGTCACAAATGCAACAGATACTCGCTTTAAAATCCTTCAAAATCCCTATTATTGTCAGAGATACTGTCTATCAGACACCCAAGCCCTTCATTGTATGTAAAAATCATCGTTGATGACCTTAAAATACAGTAATTTTTCAAGAATTCTATTGGTTTTCACATAGAAAAGTGCCAAGAAAAAACAGGAAGTGGTAAAACGAAACTTTAGTTTGTTTGATAGGGGAGCATACTCCCCTCGGTACCAACAGTAATGGCAGCCATAATGGATGAAAATGGCTCCAAGTTTTTACTGTCTCACTCCAGGTTCGCATTGCCATATATATATATATATCACCCTTTTCTATTTTTTGGTTCAGAGTTTTCTTAAACTTTGACGAATTCTCAGCCAACTAGTTCTGTTTCGTGTCTCTCTGCATTCAAAATACTAGAGTGGACACGTGGTTTTGTGTTTATTTTGTTATGTTTAAGCTTTCGATCAGCAACAATTGACTGAGAAAGAGAAAACTTAAGACTCTTATTTTTAGGTGTATTTAAATTACGAAATTGAACAAAGGGTGAATACTCTCTTCCTAATTAACTCCCTTCCACCAAAGTTGATTATGATACCAATCACCTAGCAGTGCGTGGGTCAGAACCAAAGTGAGACAAACAAAGCATCATTCTCAATAAAGAATGTGCCAAGTCTTCACCCACACAGTACACATCAACAATGGTGGAGAGGACAACATACAAACAAATCATCTATCCAAGAGTGGCATAGCCTTCTAACCTTGAATATGTTACACATAAACAACACACAACACAGAACAAACTGGTAAGCCTCGAAAAAAAAAAAAAAAAATTAATTCCGAGAATATTCTGATCGCTTCTCGGCCTTTTGGCTAAGACAGTGATTCAGGAACATAAATTTTTGTTTATACCATGGTTGGTTTGTTCAGCCCGTCGTACATGGCGAAAGCCGATACGCGACGTTAAACTGAACTTCCACCAAGCCTCGAAAGGAAGTTTGGTTAATCAAAGAATGAAATAGTGAGGCCAAGAGAGGAGATAACGAAATTGAACACCATTGAGCAGGCTCAGTTTTATGTGTCTTTGTTGCATGTTGCAGTCTCTTGGTGAAAAGAACAGAAAGGAGCACAGGCTACAGACCAGATTGTGAGTACAATCCATGTGTATTGTAAGCAAGAAAGAAATTCTAAGTTTTTTTGTGTTTTTTATTATTATTTTACTTTAAAAAATAAAAAGCTAAAAGGCTAAAAGAAAGCTACAGTATAACAATTACTATTCAATCTAAACACTAAAAAGGAAACGGACACACAGACAAACACCATTGCAGATTTTCCTAACAAACTGTTTGGTTTTTTTTCGATTTTCTTTTTGTTTTGTTGTAGTTTGTTTGTTTTTTGTTGCTGTAGTTTTTGTGTGTGGATAATTTGTCTTCATTTACAAAGGTGACGTGACAGACAGGGAAAGTTGGGCTGAATAATCAAAGACATGTTTGTAGCTTCATCTTCCATTCTTTAAAAAAATTATAATAAACAAAGCAACAGCAAGAAACATGTAATGTTTCAATGCAAAATAAGTCCATCATTGTACATAAAGAAATACTGTGGCTTTGTTGTGATCTATGCTCACAAGCGATCCCTTTCAACATTACCGCTACACAGTATGCCATCTCTTGGTCTTTGGGAGGAGTGCAGGTTTGGAAGATTTTGTCAGTGGCAGTCCGTGACAACGATTTTTAAGATAGTCATAAAACTAACCCAGCAGACGATTTCAGGCTGACTTTATCGTTTCAACAAGTTATGCAAAAAGTGAGTTACTAATTTTCCGAAAACACTTTAAAAAGCTTGAAAGGTTGAAATTTCCAATATCATGGACTCGCTGCCGTTGGGAAGGGCATTTTTGTTACTTTCTCATCAAATAACATATTGTTTGCTAAAAAAAAATTTAAAAAAAAATGCAGGTAAAACAACCTCCACACCAATCTTTATTCATAATTTCATTTCTCACTCATATAATGCAAATAAAATGGACATTGACAAAATAGTTTGTGTAGTAGTTTGTAAAGAACAGGGTGGCCCTAAAAATCTGACACTGAAAACAAAAATCACCAGGCAGTCGACAGCCTATGTAGTATTGTTAATTTTTGTTGCTAATTACTGTTTTCTTGTGTCTTTTTCCCCAAAATGAAGGTCTAACAGGTTAATAACATAGAAAATGGCGATCATTGGAAATGAGAGTACATTCAGAACACATTGCAAGTAAAACCTGTTTACAGCTGTTTAGAGTGTATGTGTGAGAATAACACTAACCTGTGTGCTTCATTCAACAAGTCTGTCTTTGAATTAAAGTCAATAAACGCTAAAGAGTGACACCTGATAGCTGTTTAATGTTCTGTGTTTCAGACATTGGGTTTGAGATTCCCGACAGGTTTGTGGTGGGCTACGCTTTAGACTACAACGAGTACTTCAGGGACCTGAATGTAAGTCCATGCTTTAAAAAAAAAGGTCTATGATTGCCGGGCCACTTGTGTTTCCTTCATTCTTTGGGTATTTTAACAACTAAAGTTTTTCTTTAACAACCAATTTCTAACTCTTCAAGCATCATTTTTGTTACAGTATTATTAATTGTCAACTCAAGTCAAGTCAACAGTACTTTATTATCTCTCATGGAGAAATTTGGTTGCAGGTGCAATACGCATCAACAAACGCAAGAGAATTAAATATTAATCATCACAAACATGGGGGAAGAGCATACAATTTAGACATTATTTGAACATATGCTATTAACTAAATACCAAGATAAAATTAATTAGATGAAATACCAAGATCACACAAAAAGAGAATAAGTCATATATTAAGACGTTATCATCAAAGCATCAACAGGACCCATAAAAAGTACCATACTTGCACAAAAGCATAAACAGGAACAATAAAAAGTGTATAATATATAATGAAACACATAAACAGTCGTCTTCTGCCTGCTGCTTTGAGGCCTGGATTTGAATTATTTTCAAAGTTTGATTAAGGTGGTCCACTGTATAATACAATAAATGTTTGGAATTTTTTGTTCGTGTGGGGAACAGTGAAAGAAATAATACATTGACTGAAGTTAGATAAAATGGAATACTACCACCACTCTAACTTAGTCTAAGTGATCAATACTGTTAAAAATCTGGCAAGATAAATCTTGACAGATTTTTTCTATTTTTGTTTTTCGATATACATGTATTGAAGTGGATGCTGAGATTGAATACATTTAATTTATTATATTTTCACCTTTGTTTCAGCATATTGGTGTTATCAATGAAGTCGGCAAGAAGAAGTATGCTGTCTAGGAAGAAAAAAAACCGACCAGTGCAACTTGGATCAAATGCACTACATACTATTGAAAAAGACCTGCGAGTAGATTTAATTTATAGATAAGCAGCAGAAATCAACTCATGCAGGACAGGTTGTGGATTGGTGTTTTTTTGTCTCAAGTTCTGGATTTTCTCAATATTTTGTATTTATCATATCAGCATTTTATCAGCATTTGTTTTGGCATGACAAACTTTGTAGAGCTTGACCTTCCTAGCAAAGAGAAAGGAACGTTTGCATGCACAAATGATTGAATTGTGCTTTATAAAAATGAAATGTAATCAGATATGTCAAAATGCATTATAATTCTGGTATGCTTTTGTTTTAATTCTGTCTCAACTTAAACGTAGTTTGCCCTTGGTTGTCTTCCTACAGGGTTTTCATTTTGAAATGAAACAACAGATAAAAAATTAAAAGAGTAAAAACAACAGATTAGGTCAGGGGATTTTGAGCATTTTTCGACCCATTTGGTGAGCTCTCCTGGCAGCTTAAACAAAAACAACCGATTCAAAGCCGATTTTAACCGATGTTCTTGATCGGCAATCGGTTAAAAATGAAACCCCTGCTTTCTGCCTCCTCTCTAAGCTGCAGAGAATGCTTGGTTGGTTGGTTACCAGCTTCTCCAGGTCAGATCATATACATATATGCATCTCAACATTCTCTGTTCCCTTTTCAAGTCGCATTTCAGTGCCATGATTGACCTCAAATGTTCTCCTTGCTTTTAAGTCGGTTATTAATCAGACTCCATCAAATCTCTGAATTTCTTCTGTTTTTATGTTGCATTCCCTTTTCTGCATTAATCTCAAAACTGCTGTTAAAAGCCCCCCTCCCCAGGCCAGATTCTACATTATCATTGGAAGCCTTGCTGATGACTGGCCTTGTGTATTTCTTTTTGTAATGTGCAGCTACCACTCTTCCTTCTTTCTATCCAGTTGTGTATATATGTGTTTGAGTGTGTGTGTGTGTGTGCAGATTTGTCTCTTTTCAGGATTTTGTGTGTGTCATGATTAAATGTGGCGTGATCTTTGGTTCTGGTTGTGATACGTTGATCAAGCCTTACAAGGCTATAGCTCAACGGAATTGGGAGAGCTTACCGAGAGTTAAAAGAATAAAAGTATTAGAATCAATGTTCTAATTATCCAGGCAAGACCAACCCAGCTAGCGTAGCGATCACCTGGGACAAACCCCGACCAGCACAGCTCCTGGCTGTTGTTTACCACTATGACCTGTGGCTCCTAATTCCTAACGCCTGTCTGCCCAATCCCTTCTCCCTCTCCATCCCTTATTTCGTGCCCTTTTTATTTAAGAAGCATATTTTCTATAAGTGAACATGTTTATCTGTGAATAATGTGATTCCGATAAATGAGAATATCCATTTTGTTCTTGTATGTCAAATGATGTTGTAAAGATTGTATCTGAGTTTAGTATTCACGTGACATTATACTAATTAAACAGGTTTTTTTGTTCTGTGATATTCAAAGAGAGAAAGAAACAGTATAAAAAAAAATATAGTTAAGCTTGCCATGAAATTGATTTGAATATCATGCATGTTATATTGGTGCTCCGCAAACAGCATTACACATTCCATGTGTATATGAACATGATTACAAAGTAGAGAATGAATGTCAATATCATGTACTTAAGGGATTTTCAGCCTACATTGCTTGTTTGTTGGTTTTGTTGTTGTTTGTTTTTTCTTCTGATCTCTCTCTACTACTTTGCTTGTGATCCATCATTCTTATACTAGGTTAAACTTCAAAGTTTGCTGGCCTTTGGAAGGGGAAAAGAAATGGAAAATTTAATTTACTGCACATATTCATAGTACATGTACCAGTAATTTTGTTTGTTATTAATGTTGCAAAATCACTTATTTTCATATAGTTGGTCATACACAATAATAATAATAATAATACATTTATATAGCGTTTTACCTCAAATGAGCCCAAAGCGCTTTACAATCGAATATTCATCAACAAGTAGACAACAAAAATAGTGTTTAAGAATGACACAAGCCAGCAACAACGTATATATACAAAGCAACTCATACACACACACACAGCAAATAATATGCAAAAGGTAGTGGTTTAAAAAAAAAAGATATGCCATGAGTAGAGTAGATCCTGGAGGTACTGCAATGCCAGGTCTGATCTTTATAGGCATGCATTCCTCCATTGGTTTTCCATTTTTTTCTCTAGCATTTGTGTGTGTGTGTGTGTTTTCTTCAAATACCTGTTTAATTGAGTGGGAACAGATATGAAAATTGTTGCATGCTCGAGTATAAAAGATTAAAAACTTCATTTTTAAAAAAAGGTTCAAAGCCAAAAAAGTGGGGACAGTTTTGTGAGTCTGCTTGTGGAACAGATATGAAAATTGTTGCATGTCTGAGTATCGAAGATAAAAAGAACTTCATTTAAAAAATAAGAAAATTCAAAGCCAGTCTTTTTATTTCTTTGATTTTCATGTTAGTGAGCAGCATTTACTTTGAATTTACACTGATCTCGAGTAGTTTGCTTTAAATATGTTTTGTATGCAATTGTTGAATTTTGTCCTGTACGTTGAAATAGGATTTGTAATCAAAATAAATTTGGAGATTTGGATTTTGTTAAAAAATTTAATATTATTTTTGTTTTCTGGAGGTTCTAAGAATTTGATCCTTTAAGTTTGTGTATAGATTAAGACCTGTTACATTATGAATATATACCATATACTTTGAAACAAATCTAACATCTTGTAATGATCATCCAAGAATCAGGCATGGCAATGGGGAAAAATCATTTTTCTCTGAAAATATTTTGGGGGTTCATAAGATGTCTCTTGGTGTGGTCAAGGGGTAAAAAGCCCTTCATGGTGAGCAGGGGCAAATCCTCTTGAAGATGAATGTATAAAACTTAAAATTAGAGAAAAGAGCATCTCCTGAAGCTTAAAACCCCCTCTGTCATTTGACTTTTCCACATCCACTTTTCTCTGAAGATTGACATGCCTGAGAATAGGCATCCTGAAACTTATTGCATGGGCACTTGGTTTTGTACAGACTTAAAATCTTGATCAGTGGATGCTCTCTAGTATAAAGATTATAATTCTTCTATTGAAAAAGCAACTTCTTTGTGTTCTTTCTGCATGTCACATTTGATTTGGTACTAATATAGGTAACAGCTTTGATAATGATATTGTAGGGCAAGTGAATAGACAACCATACTTTTGATCAAGACATTGTAAACTTTAATCAAGGTATTGATTTGTTGCATCAAATGTAAATTGCTTGTCACGAATAATTGGAATGAAAGGGGAATGAAATATGTCAAGAAAACCAGGGAATGAAATATGTCAAGAAAACCATGACTTGCTGACCAGTGTTCACCATTTCTGCTTTGTTCTAGTTCTCCTTGAACTTTATTTTAGTCATCTGTCTTGTGCATTTCTTTCTTTTTGTTTTGGCAAAGATGTACTTTAGCAATCTCCCTTCCACCTCTTTTGTTTTGGCAAAGATGTACTTTAGCCATCTCCCTCCCACCCCCAAATTTTCACAATGAAGATCTTTACTGCAAGGTAGCAATCTGACATTTCTGAGGATAGGGGTAGGATCAGCCTAGGATTATTTTCATAAAACTGAAAGAAGACAGATTCAGGGTCGTAAACGTGTGTGTGTGTGTGACTAAAGTACATGTTTGCCATTGTTTTTGTGAAATATTTTGATTGGGACACTGATTTGAGTATACAATGATTTGCTTGAACTGTTTAATTTTTGTCTTATTGCTGAGAAGATTATGAATATAACTTTTTTTGTATGTCATTCCTTGCATGGTTTAAAAAAAAAGTTAATCTTTTTCTTCCAAAAGAGCCAAAATTAAAAAATAAATTAAACATTGACATCTTGATTCAAGTGGCTTGTGTGAATGAATGCATTGTGCAAGAGAGAGCCTGTTGCCATTGCAAGGATGTTGCTGTTCCTTCCACAACTGGACTACAAATGATCCTCTATGCCGGATATGTCATTTCACTGTCTGCATTCAAAAGAAATGTAACTCAAAATTGGTCAACTTTGATGTGTTGAACTTACCAGTTGATCTAGACAAGCTGCATCATCTAACAAAGCTGTAAAACAAGAATTTGCAAAGATAAAACACTGATTGTGACGCTAAATTAACAAAAAAATGACGTAATTTGACCTGAAATGACCAAAATGTTGAGTTTTCCATTCCTCATGTGAAGTGACGTCTTTCGACTTGCATCTCTTTTGCATGCGGGCGACGTTTTGCTCTTCAAAATGGTTTTCTTTTCCAAGTAAAACTTTTGTAAGTAAAATGTATGCCCCCTCCTTTTGCTTGATCTTTCCTATGATTTGTATCAATTATCTCTGTTCTACAAGTTTGCTTTCTTTGAGAATGTGCCATTTGGGGATAAACTGCTTTTGATTGTTAACAGTTAAGGGCCAGCCACACGTCCGCTAACTTCGCACGACTTTACGATACGATTCGATCCAATCACATTTGGTCTTGGAGACCACGTAATCGTATCGTACAGTCGTGCGACATGTGGCTGACCCTTTAGTCTGAAAATCTTACAAACCTGGGCCTGTATTCATGTTGAGATAGCATGAGACTTAGCATGATGCTAACTTAGAAGCTCTTCCAAAATTCCTATTAAATCCTATAGGACATTGGAAGAGCTTCTAAGTTAGCATCATGCTAAGTCTCATGCTATCTCAATGTGAATACAGGCCCTGGTTACTCAAGCCACGAGTAGTGTAATCAAATGGAATGATTATGGCAAAATCATAATGGTAAATAGCTTTGTGTAAGCCCTGTGTTAGCAGGCTATTGCAAATCTGTAACCTATTAAGGTGACTTTTTTTTTCCCTTGGTTCCTTTAATAACATTCTGTTTTCATGGCACATCAGAACCTTTCACTGTCCAGGAACTTTTTGCATTTTCTTCTGATCACAACCTAGCTTTCTTAAGTAAACACTGACAATTCTGAATGCTACCCGGAATAGAACTAAATCAGTAAATGGGAGTTCCACTGTGTGTCTATGCAGTCTGTATGCTTTCTTTATAAATTAAAGCTGGATGCGTGATAGTAAGAAATATCTAGCATTTTCTGCATATTTAAACCCTTCGTCTGTATAGTCATTTACTGTAAATTCACCACCACAAACCATCTGAAATTTAACCCCAAAAACTGACAATCACACAAGTATTCATCAAAGAGCAAGGATGACAAACAAAAGCGTTAGTAATTTATTTAATAACCGGTATGCAATTGCTCAACCTGAACATTTTAAAAACATTTATACATGTTTTCAATCATGATTGTGCACTATTCAATCTTCACACACACACTCTCTCTCTCTCTCCCTCCTTTTTATCCGGTACATATTTTGCATACAGTGTACATTTTTGGCTTTATGTTATAATGGAAATATATTCAAATTTTAGCTGTAAAAAGGCTGGATTTGAATGAGATGGAAACAGCTAAAGGAACATGTTAAAATTAGACATGAGCCCTAATTGTACATTACATCAGATGTCAAACCTGGCCGGAAGGGATGGAGCTCCAACAGAAGCTGTGGGGACCCACAGAGGTGCTAAAGAAGACAGCAGACTTCACCCTCACCACCAGATTGGAGATTTGAGCATGGTCAAATTTTTTTTACTGTCTGACATTTCTGTCGCAAAGCAAAAACGTTGGTGAGATTAACCCCTTGATGTCTACGAATCATGAACACGCTTGATGTCACTGATGATATCAAATTAAGGGAATAGCTCTGGGATGCATTTTTGTGTGCTAATGGTCATGGTCATATCCATGGACAATTTTGCTAGATTTAGACTAAGAGTTCTATTTTCCATTTTATAATTCCAGTAGTGCTTCGGATTTTCCTTTCTCTTAGCTCTTCTAGTACCACGGGCAAATACATTCGCCCAGTACATAGCTCCCACCAAATGCAAAGACATTCACTACCAAGCACCCTGCCATGTGTTTGTCTATTTTCAGAGCTTATGTCACCGTTTCTTCCGTTAAAGCAACGCATACATGTACAGTCCAAAAAAAAAATTCTCCCCCTCTTGTCGGTTGAAATGCAAGACAACCAAGAACGTTAATACAAAATACATGGCGCTAGAAGAGCTAAGGGGTACGCTCACCCCCTGCTTACAGTTTTAAGGGGAATTTTCACCCCACGTTTCAAATTTTAAAGGGTCAAGACTACGTAAGTAAACATAGACACATACATGCATATGCACACAACACACTCTCTTCACTCACACACCTACTGATCACTTTTTTGGTGCTTGTTTTTGTTTTTGACGCACAACCTGTATCTTCTTCTTTGTCTTCAAGTTTTCTTTAACACTTGCCAGACTGGTGGCATGTTGATGAAAGGAATATGAAGTGTTTGAAACAGGGTTTTTTGGATTTTGAGAAAAGGGTCTGCCAGTGAACAAGTTTTCAATATTTACTGCGTTCTGGCAGTTTCTGCACGGTCTTTTAAGAATTTTAGATCTTGGTTAGTGTCTCATTGTAGCAGTAGCCTTGTTTGGCCTAGCAGACTATTGAAATGGGCAACGTCGTATCTTACTGACTGTGTTAACACATAAATCATCATTTTAATGCATCACCTCACCCCCTACTTGAGATTTTAAAGGGTAAATATCACGCATGGTTTGACATTCTATGGGGTGATTTGAGAGCTCTAATGCATAAATATGCACAATCTATACGTTTTTAGAAGCCCTGGTCACCTTTAAGGGCCAGCCACACGTCCACTAAAATCGCACAACTGTACGATATGATTCGATCACATGGTATCAAAGAACAAATGTGATTGGCGCATCGAGACCACGTGATCGAATTGTACAGTGATGCGATTTTAGTGGACGTGTGGCTGGCCCTTAAAAGATACACCACAGAATAGAATGCACAACATTGCAGTGTACCTAATGGTGGGTTGCCAGCTGACTTCATAGAACATGGGGTGCTCCCTGACACCAGTAATGTAGTAAGCATGTACCACAGAATAGAATGCACAACATTGCAGTGTACCTAATGGTGGGTTGCCAGCTGACTTCATAGAACATGGGGTGCTCCCTGACACCAGTAATGTAGTAAGCATGTACCACAGAATAGAATGCACAACATTGCAGTGTACCTAATGGTGGGTTGCCAGCTGACTTCATAGAACATGGGGTGCTCCCTGACACCAGTAATGTAGTAAGCATGTACCACAGAATAGAATGCACAACATTGCAGTGTACCTAATGGTGGGTTGCCAGCTGACTTCATAGAACATGGGGTGCTCCCTGACACCAGTAATGTAGTAAGCATGTACCACAGAATAGAATGCACAACATTGCAGTGTACCTAATGGTGGGTTGCCAGCTGACTTCATAGAACATGGGGTGCTCCCTGACACCAGTAATGTAGTAAGCATGTGCATGTGTTCAACTATCATCTGGTCATTATCTTTATTTTCACTGTATAACATTTATGATGGCATCGTCACCTGTAAGGGATTGTCTTTGTCCTTTTTTCTCGCTTTTTTCTTCTTCGCAAGCTTGATTGGCGGCCATCATGCTGTCTTTGTTATGAAAAGCATATCAACATGACTTTATATTATTGATACAAATTTTACACATAATTATTAAGCTAATGGGTTTCATTGTTCAGGTTTTTCCGTTTCACATAATTTCCTTCTCCGAAGGTATCTTCCAAATTTGTTCTACCCGTTTTTCAGGTTTGTTTTAATGACCCCCTGCGATTATGTTGAATAAAAGCATACTGCTATGATTTCTTAAAACAGAACCTTTTTTAAGATAGTTCATATAGTTAAAGGGAAATCTACCGATCACAGGGATCGGGTATAGACTGCTAGCCTAGTCGCTGCGAAGTTCTGCCTCACAGTGGCTCAAGCAACAGGGAAAAAAGAATGGTTGAACCGTCTCTGTCGCGAACAGTGATGAGAATGATGGCGCACGCCTCGTGTGAACGCTTTATATATGCCGGCTGTGGGTTTAAAATAGCTCTATTTCAACATGCTAACACAGTTCACATCATTTTGAAAAATGAAATGAAAAAGAATGGATAAGGTCCAACCCGTCTTAGATTAAAACTATAAATAATAAAAGGTTAGATAGCTGTTCAGTCTCTAATTCCATACAGTATAATGTACATGTAAATAATTAATACGGGACTCTCCTGTTGACTGACAGGATGTCTTACAGACACAGGATTTCGGTTGTAATGTTGATTGTCCTCCAAATTTCATTTTTAACAAAAAAAGCACAATTGACAATACATAAGCCCAATGTTTACATGTGATTTTACATGACAGGCTTGTTTTACATTAATTAACAATCATTTGCGTATAGACACTCATCACAACACAGATTATTATTTTTTGTTGCACAACATGGGCCTTGATATGCCATATGGTCATTCAATTGGTAAGTCTACCGACAACAAGTACAGAAACACTTTTCTATACATTTCCTAATTGTAAGTGAATGAGCAATATAACATCATATTGCAGCAAGTTTGGGTTTTTTGTTTGTTTTTTCATGTCGGTCTTCATCAAACTTGCTCAGACTCCGGGTTTGGCTGTACCGAATGATCCACAGTTAACCTTCACCATGCTTCCTGGGTATTCTAGTACCCAGAGACACATAAAAACTGTTATATCTCAAAAAGTATTTAAGCAATCATGAAATTTCATGAGTTTATCAAAAACGTTAATGGCTTTGGTTTATGTGTCTTAAATTTCATTAATGTGTATAAAATACAAATGACGTAATATAATGCGTCATTTGAACATGCTTGTCACTGATTGCGCGGGTATCCTACAACCCATACTTTAAAGAGCAGAAATATGCCACTGCAGTGCACCGAGTATGGGTAGTAGGACACCCGCGGCATCTGGATAAGGATAAACACATGGTGACTCTTTGACGAGTATGGGTACTGGAGAACCCGCATCATCTGGAATAGGGATAAACACTGTTAAAATGCATGTCCCTTTCCTTTTTAATGAGTATGGGTAGTGGAAAACCCGCCCCATCGTGACTGTGTAGTTGAACAGGGGATCCGGTGAAGGTTAAAAGCGAAGATTCATGACGATCAATTCAGCCTCTACGTCCCAAGTGAGCTGAACAAGATGAACAAATTTCACCTTTTACTGTTTGTGTGTGTGTGTGCTTGTTTGCATAGTCGCCACAACATCCACAAGTATTCAACAAAATCCTCCATTTGAAACACATCCCCAACTGTCTTAACACCATTCACTATGCGGGTTATCTTCTCTAGCGTTCATTAGCCTATGGTTGTTTCTCAGCCATGGGAATCAGGAGGGCTCACACTGGATCCAGGCATCAGGTCAGCCCGGCAAAACTCCCCGGTGTCCAGATTTTTTGCCATCAACTGGTTGTGGACAGCGTTGGGTATTGCATGGTTTACGAACAGTCGGCCGATACAGCAGTCCTGCAATGTTAACAACAACAATTATGAAAGTTAAAAGATTGCCAGTCCAGACAAGAAAATTATACAATCAGCGCAAAGAAGAGAAAATTCACGAAATACTGTTATATATATCTAGAAAAGATAGTTCAAACAAGAAAATACAAGTCCAAACATTAAAATATACAGTCAGTCCAAACAATAAAATGCACATGAAATACAGATATAGATCACAAGAAAAAATTGTAAGTTCAAATGAGAAAATATTGTCGGTCCAAAGACGAAAATACACATGAAATAGTTATATATCACTAGAAAAGATTGTCAATCCAAACAAGAAAATGCACATGAAATACAGTTGCATATATTGACAATACAAACTGACAATATCCAAATGTGCTACCATTAATCATACGCGCTCTGAACTGCGCAAAATATGTGAATTATACTTTTTTTTCAGTCATAATAAATTTACATAATTACTTATATGACTTATGTTCTGTGAATTTGAAGCTCTAAAACATTCAAATGCAATTTATTTTTTTGATAACTGAAGAGAGAAGTACATACAGGGCACACAACCTTTCATCAAACAGAAGTTGGCCTATTTCTTTTTGTTATTCTTAGGCTTCGTCTAATCTGTGTGGTTTTTTAAACTGCAAAGGTTAAGAATCTTTGTTGTTTGTTCTGTTTTTGTTGTTGGTGTTGTAACAGATGTTCCAGATAACCATGTTATGTATTTTAATTATGTCATTACTTTTGTTTTGATAAGGGAATAGTTACTTTTAAAAAGCATTATTCTGGTTTAGGTCCTGAATGTGCGTCACAAAGTGTTGATAAGATTATACTCGTTGAGACAAAAGGAAGGCATTACGGATATTGTTGAGACTGTCCCTTTTTTATGCATACAAAATGTATACAAAAGTATAAAGCATAAAGCCATCCATCCCCACTCCCACTTCTCTATCTCAATTCTTAAACTCTACTGTTTTATCCAAGTTGAAAAGACAGCAAGAGAAAGTGGGGCAACGAATGAGTTTGTGTGTGTGTGTGTGTGCGCGTGCATGTGTGTGTGTGTGAGAGAGAGAGAGAGAGAGAGAGAGAGAGAGAGAGAACGAACGAACGAAAAAATGTTATTGAGGGAAAAAGAGTAAGCACACAATGGGCTTTTTTACATCTTGCCCTCAAACAAACATGCAAGAAAATCAATATATTCAACACAAAAATAATGAAGAAGCATGCAAAAAATAATCATCGAAGAATTATCCATGAATAAGAAAAAATAGATACAACAAAACCGTCTATCTATCCCCCCCCCCCCCCCCCCCCCCCCCTCTCACACACACAAAAGGAGAGAGAGAGAGAGAGAGAGAGAGAGAGAGAGAGAGAGAGGAAACACATGAAATAAGGTCAATACAAAACTTGTTAATATTTAACAACAAATTAGATAATATGCATAGATGTCAACATATCAAAAGTGGAAACATATTTGAAACTAAGATGGGGTTAAACAACATTGCTTGTATGTTTCAACATAAGATACTTATGGTACTCCTTTTTAAAAACATTAATGCCCGAGTACACATTAAAGGAAGATGAAATAGTGTTCCATAAGCAGCCACCTGAATATACAAGACTAGATTTAAAAAGGTCAACTCTTGGAAGAGGTATTTTTATCTTAAAAACATTACGGACAAAGTTAATTTCAAATTTATTTTTTAATGTTGGAGGAGCATTATCGGACATTAATCTAAACATAAAAATTGCTTTGTTGTATACAAGCTTCCATTTTAGAGGTAGAATTTCTAAACAGAGAGAGAGAGAGAGAGAGAGAGAGAAAAGTATGTGTGTAAGAGTGTATGTGTATGTGTGTACGTGTGACTCCTCGGAGAACCTGGAAGTCTGTGTGTGCATGTATGTTTCCTTAATGGAATGAATCTTGTGTGCATGAGTGGGTGCGTGTCTGAGCAAGGTGGTCATGAAAATATAATTATGGAAGTAAATGGGAAGTATCTGAATTTGTTAACTAAAATAAATGTTCTGCCTTTTTATATTAATTTTTATATCGTTTTCATTTATATTCCTTTGTCTTAATCATTGTATGTATTTCAATATTGCGTTGATTAATCTTTTAATGACTTAATTATCATTTTATATAATATTTGCATTTTTTAATATTTATTGACATACTCTTGACTTATTAAACGGCACTCTGTGTGTGTATGTGTGTGTGCGTGCGCGCGCGCATGCGTGCATTTTACATCCTTCTTGGTTTGCATTGTTTTATGCTCTTACCCTTAATTAAGAATGTCAGTAGGGGTTGCATGAAATCGCCTCTGTGTGTGTGTGTGTGTGTGTGTGTGTGTCAGGGCTCCTCATTCTGTGCGTCTATCGTACTGGGGGTGAAACGACGCTCTATAATTACTACTCAGGGTTATGAGAGGCACTATAAATCTGCCGAGTGCATTCGCCCATCTCCCATTTCGCCCCTATCTTTCTTCTCTCTCTCTCTCTACCCCCCCCCCCCCCCCCCTCCATTCGCTCACATAACCCCGGTCCCGTCTTCCATAAATAGTATGGGGCGCCCACGTGCTAAAAGACCAGTTAACTACTTAACTGGCATTACTATTCCATTTAAGTACTTAACTTACCGGAAGCGGAAATCGCTTATACAAGTTAACTAGTTAACTGACATTTCGAAGTTTTTTGCGTTTGAGATGGGATTATTTTCTGAAGGTTTTGTAACACGCAATGTAATTGGTCGGCGTTTTTGTTTTTTGTTGTTTTTTACCTGCGTCAAGTGCTATTGACCCTGACCCTTTTCCGCAAATATGGCTGATGATCGTTTTGCAATGCCAATTTGCCTGAAGTTGCATCTGTAATAGATGCAGTGAAACGTGTGCTACGTTGCGTTAATGTAGAGCCTACGCCGTCTCAAAAAGATATGCTTCTAAAGTTGCAGCAAGATTTGACTGCCATACGTTCATTGGACAGCAATTCAACCTAACGGATACAATCTATTCACTAACTCATAAGAAACGGACAATGATATATTTATACTATTTGATGCTATTTGGGGATTATTTCAGTTACTAAAACGTATTTGGAGCAATTTCTAGGGAAAGATTGCTGATTTGCAGTATCCAATGAGATTTCGTGTTACAAAAACAAGTTAACTAGTTCAACCATGATAAAATGCCACTTAAGCAGTTAACTGACCGGAAGCGGAAATTGAAAAGAAAGTCCACTTAAGTAGTTAACTGGTATTTTATCACGTTTTGGGAAGAAGAAAGTCCACTTAAGTAGTTAACTGGTCTTTTAGCACGTCGGCGCCCCATAAAATAGACAGGACAAGCATTGGGTTAAAAAAAAACCCACCTGCATCACTTTTTGAAACACTTCAGAGGCATTAGCACAAGGTGAAGGTCAGGTCATGATAGTACTTAATCATTCTAGACTGGTTACAAGTTCAATGACCTTTGACACATCCCCAGAGTCTACCACCCCTGCCATGACCCATCATTATACAGTCCCCTTCCCTTTTACTTCGCCACTCTTCCTCTTAATTACCTTTCTGTCTGCAGTCCTATCAAGAAGTTTGTCTGTGTCTGCTTGCTTGCTTGCCCCCCCCCCCCCCTCCTCCCTCCCTTTCCCCACTCCCCCCTATCTCTTATGAGCTCTATCCTCTCTTCTTACCCTCCTCCCCCCCCCCCCATCTCTCTCTCTCTCTCTCTGTAGACATAAATACAGGTTGGTGTGTGAAGGGTTGTGGGACCAAGAGTAAGGCGAAAGACAGAGAGAGAGAGAGAGAGAATTAAAATGTGTGTGTGTGTGTGTGTGTGTGTGATATTGAATGTTCAACATAAATTGTCATGCCTTGCTTGAAATTTTATAATTTTGTTGTTTCATCCTCAATGCCTCAAAAGAGGGCAAAGGATTAAGTTCTTGATTCTTGAATGATGTGTGTGAGTGTGGCTGTGTGTGACTGTGTTGGTAACATTTGTGTGTCGAAAATGCCAGGCATGTAATGCTTCATACTGCCTGTGCATACAATACTTTACATTTTTTTGACAGTACCCACATGTCTTTATGCTTATTTTGTTTTGATTTTTCACCCTCTATAAGTTCACCCTGGGGGTGAAGAGACCCTCTATAGCTGCTTCCTGGGGGTGAAAATACCCTCTATGGTCAAACAAAATGGGGAGCCCTGTGTGTGTGTGTGTGTGAGTTTATGTGAATGTGTTCATGTGTGTGTTCTTTCGTATGTGCATGTGTGTACATGTTTGTGCCTGCATGCATGCTTGCATGTGTGTGTGTGATTGTACGTGTGTGGAGGGGGGCATGCGTGCAGGTTAGCCCGCAAATAATGTTACTATTTCTATGAATAATTTAATGATTACATTTATGTGCAACTTGTCTTTTATTCGTGTTTTATGACCCTATTGTCTCTTGTTTATTTATTTATTGATGCTTTCCTCTTGATTATTTATTGATTGATTGATTTATCTATGCCTTGTGTCGATGATGATTTGGATACATTTGTGGTGATGGGTGGAGGTGGATGGAATTGGGGGAGCGTGTGTGTGTTGGGGAGGGGGGTGCAACAAATTGGGGTATTTATATGTACAGTTCATATGTACAGTGTATGTTTGTGTATGCATGTAGATATGTAATGTTGTATTACGAATGTATGCATATAGAGTAAGATATTTGTATGATATATATGCAAGTTGTATGTTTGTATGTATGTGTAAACATATGTGCCTATATGTATAAGTTGGATGGTTAGTTAAATGGCTGTATGCGTGCGCATGATGTGTCTGTTGTGTGTGTGTATATGTGTGCGTGTGTGTGTGTGTGTGTGTGTGTGTGTGTGTGTGTGTGTGTGTGTATGACCAAGAATTGTATGTGCGCACAGTGTTTAAAATAGTCGCATATTTAGATTTTTGTATTTTATGTATACTATGTCTCTGTCTTGTTGTGTTGTTTTGTTGATTGTTTTATCGCTGCAA
>CM065683.1:52350124-52370477 GCA_017654935.2 Phymorhynchus buccinoides | reverse complement strand
TGCCAAAAATAACACTAGGGCCTCACCTATGTTACAGCGCATACATATAATTACATTTTAAAGAAAGGGGTAGGGGTGCCCATAGAAATAATTTTAATTTACACCGTAAAATAAAAATTAATTCTGTTTCAGAGCACAAGTGCTACATAACAAGTAGTCTGCTCTATACAGGCATGAAATTGTCATGGGAATTCCCATGCCGCTAATAGTTAATAAAATCAGACGTGAGCCTGCCAGTGCTTTGCCTCTTGTTTCTTAAAACATCAAGAGTGATCACACTGCAGTGCCAAATGCGCTAAGTGTTGTTACTCATTACATAACTATTTGTAGTCAATTCGATCTATTCAATCAGACATATACTGTACTAGACAGAGAAGAAGATTGTTTCGACGTTTGCACACACCTAGGTCTACTTTGGTAGAATTATATGACTAGATAGTAGATCTAAATTCGCAACATCGTCATCGAACAGTTTACTTACTGCAGATCCTGATCCTCATGCTCTCATAGCCTGTGGCTGATTGCATTGTCAAAATAAAAAAAACAAAACATTTCGTTGTCTGCATCTCAAAAGAAAAACAAATGCGACAAAGGGATTACACTGATTGCACTGACTGCCAAACAATGGCAGTGCTTGATATCTATGGTTTGGGACTGCCAACAACATGTGACGTCTTTTAATTGTTCCGATGTGAGGGTCAATCCAGGTGTGTCAAACTGCGTCAATGTCAGTTTTACCAGTTTTATTAAAAAAGCTGTGTCGATTTTTATAAAATGATTGTTAGGGCAGGGGTCCTTGTATGATAGAGGTCGTTCAGCCGAATTGATGTCGTTAGACAAGGGTCTTTAACAGGACTTATCACTTTAACTGGTCTATTTTTGGTGTTGTTTTTTTCTCCTAAAATATTTAATTGGCTTACGTAAATTATGATTATGCAGTGCATTCTTCAATGCCACTTTAGCTTCTCTGTATGTCTTTCTGTCCCTATCTTTCTCTCTGCCTGTCTCTTTCTTTCTTTTTGCTCTCTTAAAAAAAGGGAAAACATTGAATGTAACAGCAATTTTCTCTATGTTTCTTTTAATGTTAATAATTATGTATAATAGCATGTATACAAATGTGTCTGAGGATGAATTTATTTATGCCCGTTCAATGATAAAACAAAAAAGGTTCATTACCAAAAAAAGAAAGTTAATGACACAAAAAATGGCGTCTTTTGGGCAAACACAAAAAAAGCCTAAATGTTACAAAGAGCGATAACTTCGCAGCCGACAAACCTTGCAAGAACGAAGCAGCTTTATTACTTCCACCTGTGAAGTGCTATGTTGTTGCAGGCAGTGAGTGAGTTCACGAATATCCCCAGCTGTAGTGTAGGTGAAAGGATGGGAGTTTGAAAAAAACCCGGCTTCAATCAGCGCGGACGGAAAGCTCTTTGTATATTCAGGCTTTTTGGTAACACCGAGGCGACAAGCAGGTGAGCTAACATTACTTCCTATCACTGTCTTACTCCCTTTTTCGTTCTTCCTTTCTTTTGGAATTCTATGCATTATATTTTAATATGTTTATTTCAATTCTATAAAATATTCTATTGTACCCCTTTCCTTCCCCCCTCCTGCACCCCACCCCCCATTAAAAAAGAGTTGAGTGTGCACTAACTTTTCAGTCCTCAGAGTAGGGGTACGAGCTGACTATTCACTGAGATTTTCTTTCATACTATTTTTATCTTTAATTTTGATATCATCTCAGTAGTTGGCCCTCTTTAGTCATGTCTATTAGGTTTTGAAAATAAAATTTATGAACATTATTATTTTGTTCATTTTACTTAAGATTTTTATAAGATTTTTACTATTTCTGGTTTATCTTTGTGCTGGTTTGCTTTTAATGTGGATTTTCGATTTGATGCAAAGAAAACACCATTCTCTTGTAGAATGTCTTTTTTTACTCAGGTTGGCATCCACTGGACAGTCAAAATTGCAGGCCGATCATGCAAACTGATCAGACCTACTTCCTCAAGATCGAACAGCATGTCTTTGCTAGAGCAAGGCACTGTCCCCCCCCTTGGGGAGAAAAAAGTAAAATCACACACATTTCGTTGTTGTTGTTTCTGTGTTCTTTCTTTTTTTGAACACGAACATTCCTCAGAGTTAACTTTAACTGGTCGGAGTTTCTGATGTTCACAAATAAAGACGGTTATTGTACTTATAAAAGCTTTCCCTCAATAAAAATATATATATATATATATAATATATGCAATTCGTTCAAACATCTTCAGTGAATACGCCAGCTATATTATCGTATGTATGTATGTATGTAGCATGCATCAATGTCTGTATGGTATGTATGTACAACATACTGCTTTCTTCACACAGAAACAAAAATATTCTTTACTTTTTCCCCCCATTCATTCTCTTTTTCCGACACTTTGCCTGTCAACATCATAGAAACGAGGGCACACGTATTTCTTTGTCACCAAGTTCTATTGTTTTCTCTCTTCTGTGCAATCATGTGACAAGGACAGAACGAAAACGTAAGAGAACAAAAGCGCGCCCATAATTAATCAGTCAATAAAGTGTTTGAATAGCAGTCCACCTTAAAACAGAGTTCTATGAAAATCAATGATTGTCTTTTACTGCTTCAATACGTGTTCGGTTCTACAGGGGGCGGGGGATTATATCTCAATGCTTCTACGCATGTTCCTTACCTTCTTTTCTTCTCTGTCTTTTTCTTTACAAACGATATTCTATGCTACTACAAGCTCTTGGATGTATCTTATTTTATCCTTATCCGATCAGACAGTTTCTACTTTTTTTGAAAGTCTACTCCTAGTGTCTAATACTGAATATGTGCTCCTTCCCACGTAGTAATTCATATGGTTTGTCTTCAAAAAATGGGGGGGGGTTCATACATTGTGTTTTATAATTGTGCACAAAACAAAACAAGCTGTAAAAGCAAAAAGTGTACAACTTCTAACTTCCAGAATCGCCTTTGAATATACGCATCTCTCGGCCAGTGCTGTGAGCTGCGTGAATTTCACAGAACACGCGCGGCAAACGCACCGTGACTGAAACAGTTTTGACATTCTTAATGCTAATACAGTACACCCCGCTTATCGTAAAGTACCCTGCGCAGCAACATTTTTGCTTATGCAAAAAATGCCTACAGACATTATGAAAAAAAAAATATTATAATGCCTCCAATACTATACCGTATTTTCATGATGCCACAGCTCTCTTCTTCTTATATTAAAATCATAGGCAATGCGCATTTTTTTCTTATATCCGTGTTTTCTTATATCCAAAACTAACAAACCAACCTTTATGCGGTATGATAAGACATTTTGATTTTCATAAAATTCTGACCGAAGTGACCAAAGGATAAGCTCAGTAACAATACTAATATAAGACAATAAAACTCACATCAACACTAACATCGAAAATACAACGCAAATTAAGCTCAGCGGTTACATAATTTAAGTGCATGGCATAAAAGGATAGAATGTGAAACGAAGGATGATTAAAGATTTTAACGGAACATACGCATTAAAAACAAAAATGCAATGTGCTGACGTTGGTGTTAATTTCATGATTAGCGATCTCTATCTATTATAGTCGTGCGTAACCTTCGATGTGGCATAGGAGTACTAAATATAAACATTGGGGCAAATTTCTGTTTCCCTTATTTTATCATTTAAATCAATATTCTAATTCGGGGGATATAAATCATTTAGTATACTCAAACCGAATTTCGAATTTGCGTAAAGTAGCACCTGCCAACTGACAATAAGCTAATTTGCGACCTAAGACTCATGTTATTACATCCTATTTATGAAAATGCCTACAACAACTCGGTTATAAGAAAATCGAAGGGAGATGATGTTTTGGTTAATACCATATCCAAGTTTTCTTATATTTGAAACTCAGATATAAGAAAACATTTGAAGTTTTTTCCCTTATAAACAAATTGAATGGGGGAAAAGGGAAAAGAAAAAGAAAAGAAAGACAGAAAAGCAAAACGAAGAGAAAATCATTTTTGCTAATTTGGTGCATGTCTTACATCATAAAATCAAAATAGTCACATATCAGTTATTTGTATTTCTCTTCTTAAAGAAATGGATTGCCTTTTCCTGTCTGCCATTGCTGCTGAAAATGTAAACTACCACCAACACAAAAGTACTCATATTTTTTCTTCTGCTCAACATATATTTTGCACAGAATACTGAAGGAAAGTAGGGAATAAAGGAACAAAAACAACTCAAATAGTCTTGTAATCAAATGCATGTACTGTTTACAATGTCTGTGATTTTTCTTGTGACAAAAACTGGTTATCTTGGAACATCTACTTTCAGTCGGTCCAACAATTTTAAAGACCCAGTGACGCACCACGATTTTAAGTCCCTTGCCATTTTTTCTGGGTGGCTTGTGACCCACATTACAAATCAACCACCAATTTGAAAAGTAGGATGCTCTTTAAAATGTTGTTTCGCTTTGAATTTGCTCAACATTTATTATGGGAGCACAAACCTGGTCAAAACAAGATTTTTGGACCAAGCTATAAGAGGGAAAACACGTTAGTTTTGACATGTGATCTGGTGGGTCTTTAAGATAATGTTGTCAATGGTAATTTGCTTTTAAGTAAATAGAACTCGCTTATAAGAAAATTAATTGCAAACCAACTCTCTTGTATGATATAATTTTCTTATATCCAAGTTTCTATTGTGGATGGGAGAAAAAAATTGCTTGCTTTTAACCGAGTTTCTTATAGGCGATTTTCTTATATCCATTGTTTTGATCATAGATAAGAAAAAAAGAAGCTCGGCAGGGAAATGTGTTTTGCTTCATAAAATTGTAAGCGAGTTTTCTCATAAGCGATGTTCTTATAAGCGGATTCGGCTGTATATATATTTATTTCGGATTCATTTTTTCCACTAAGTAATGAGAGAAAAGAAAAGTTTTTGATGTGCCTGTACATTCGTTGATAAAGGTGGGTAGGAGGAGTAGTGAGACTGTGTGTATTATACATTGATGACGTATTACAAGGTCAGGAAAGCGGACAAATAAAATTTGTTTTTTTATTTCGGTATACGAGGTTTTAATTTTTCTTTTTTTCTGGCGTATCGGTTATTTTACCACAAACCAACATCTCTTCCTTCCATTTATGATCTATTCTCTCTTTACTTATATGTGGATTTTTTAAATATATGTTTTTTTACTTCATAGTTATGTTTTTAATTATATAAAAATTTTTTATATGTTATATTATAACCAGTTTGTTATTTTATGGGGTGGGTTGGCAGGGAATAGAGTGGTGATTTTTAGCTTTTTTAGTAGATGTGAGTTGGAGGGACTATATTTGTGAGTTACCGCCGTGGAGTTCGAAGTTTTTAGTTGGGTGGTGTTTTAGTAGTGGGGATTGTTGAGGAATTCTGGAAGCCATTATTTTCGGATTTTTCTTTTAGTGGTGTTGTATTCTAAACGTTAGTGTGTTTATATTTTTGTTAGTGTATTTTTTGTGTTTTAGTGTAGTTAATGTTTTTAGAGTTATTTTTTTTTGTAATTATGGGTATTTGTTGGTGAAGTTGTACTTTTTTGTTTTTGGTATCCCTTGTGAGGAGACTTATTCCTTTTTGTGTTTTGGATGTGTTAGTTTATTTAGTGTGTGTTAGTGTTGTTATGTGGTTGATGATTTTGACTTGGTACTGTATGTATTTTTTGATGATCCTTTTTTTTTTTTTTGATGATATTTGGAAATGCGTTTTAGTAGATGTTGTGTGTAGTATATTTTCTTTTTTCTCTTTACTTTGTGATTTGAGTGGATTGGTTATTGTTTGACGAGACTGTTTGTTGTAGCATACATGTTGTGACGTTCGTTCGTTATTACAAAGGTCATGATAGTTTTTTTTGAAATGAGGACTTTTTTTTCTTTTTTTTTTTGTTTTATATTGTAACCGAGGTAAAGCCATAAGTCCTTGTGTCGGGAACCAAAAAGTTAAAGCTTTTTATTCTATAGCAGAGTTTTAACAAAAATAAATTATAACGAGTAGGTTTTAGTTTTTAGTTTTGTGGCTTTGTTTACATATCCTTGAGGTTTCCTTATTTTAGTATATTTTGAAAACAGTTAGATCTATTTTGTGGCCGGGAAGTGGGAAAAAAATAAGGGGTGGGGGGTTTGGGAGGTAACCAGTCGTGATTTTCCTGTTACTGTAAATACGAAAATTTCTCTTTTATTAACCGGATAGTTTAGCTAGTATTTTTAATTTTGTTATTTTATTTGTTTTTGGAACACGGTGAAGCACTACTCAAAGTTGAAGCGATTAACCGAGTTTGTTTCTGGAGGTTCACCAAATAAAGACATTGTGACCCAAAAAAGCTTTATCAAACGTCAAACTATTCTGCATTTCAAATTCACCAACTTTTCGAGTTCCTATCAGAGTAGGGATTTTTGTTATGTGTTGGTTATACGGAGCCGGCTATTTTTCACCGCGAGATTTTCGTTACATAATGCTATATATGATATATATATATATATATATATCGTATATATATTTATTATAGTATATACTAGGATTATTTTTTTATTTTTTTCTATTTTTTGGTGTGTGTGTGTGTGTTGTGTGTGTGTGTGTTGTTATGTGTGTGTGAAGTGTGACAGTCATAGTTCAAAATTAGTCTTTATTGACGATAAAGGAGCGAACACGCTAAGCAAGACGTATTTGCCATCCTGTCGTCATGAAGAAGAAGAAAAAATACTGAATCAAATAAAATATAAAGATCACCAATGAAAATTGGGCGTAAGGAAGCCAAAAGCACAATGAACAAAATATATCAAAAACGAATCACATACGTGTCTGTTCGTCTGTCTGTTCTGTCTGTTTCTCGTATGTGTGTGTGTCACGTGTCACACCCTGCGTCCTTTACACACCACTTGCCCCACATTAATTATCCCGCGCCCCCGTGTTCCCCTTAAAATCTGTCTTGTTTTGGCTTTCACTCTCAGTTATCCATGATTGTCTAACATCACGAATCCCTACACTTTTCATTGTGTTGAGCTCCGATTCTTATATTTGCTTTTGTTTGTTTTGTCGATGCCTTTTTAAGCACCATGTCTCGTTCCCCATTACTCACCAGCCTGATCAAGCTGGACGAGCGGAAAGCTTGGACTCTTCATGTCTCTGCTCTACCATGTTCATCCAGCACCCCAACACTGGTGAGGTTCTCCAAGACTCTACCATAAATGGTTTCTTCTCAAAAGAACGTAATACTTCTGACGAAAGTGTAAAGGCACACGTAAGGGAAAAAACTATTGAGGCCTGCTGCGGGAGCTGCGCCTGGGGGTGTGCTACCAGTCCAGGTTCAATGTTCATCAAAGGTGAGTAAATACGTTTGCATAATGCGCATGACTATACAGCCGTCTAAAGGCGCAGTATGTTTACAAAAACACTTAGTCAAATTTGGAAAACCCGCTAACTGCAAAAATGGTGAAAGAGTATGGCTAAAACAACAGTCTTGCATGTCCAAGATCAAAGGTCAACAACATAATTGGTACCCATGGTCTTCCAATAATGTTTTAAATTAAGTCAATACCAAAAATGCGTGAGCCTTTTACTGCAAAAATGTGAAAGGTATGGCCCAAACAACAAATTGGCATGTCCAAGATCATTGGTCAAGGTCATAGGTTAACAATACTATGATTGGTATGATTATTCCAAATGATCTTAAGCCAATATACCCACATACCACGTTTGAAGACTGAACCTCTAACAATGTCAAATATATGGTCACTGAGAAAAACAACTGTTCACGGTCAGTATGTATCATTCGTTCTCTTACCGTAGTGACCAATGGATTCTGGGGACAGGCCGGGGTGGATGACTGTGGCACACATGGGAGATGAATCTTTCGTCATGTGGAGATTAGCTCTTTTCAGATCGTAGGCCTCAACAAATGACATGTATTTTCTGGAAAAGTAAAACTGAAGTAACAGTGGCGATTCATTTCATGACAAAGCAGACAAGTGCGACTCTATAGGGTTCTTGCGCAGAAACTTCCGCTGCTGCCCAGCTGAAAGTAGGCGTACAGCGTACATCTCCCTGGTGTGCGATCAACCCTCGAGTATAGTGCGTCAGTGGGGGACCCCTGTCTCCAGAAAGAAAGCAGGCGTACAGCTTACATCTCCCTGGTGTGCGATCAACCCTCGACTATAGTGCGTCAGTGTGGGACCCCTGTCTCCAGAAAGAAAGTAGGCATACAGCTTACATCTTCCTGGTGTGCGATCAACCCTCAAGTATAGTGCGTCAGTGTGGGACTCTTATCTCCAGAAAGAAAGTAGGCGTACAGCTTACATCTCCCTGGTGTGCGATCAACCCTCGACTATAGTGCGTCAGTGTGGGACCCCTGTCTCAAGAAAGAAAGTAGGCGTACAGCTTACATCTCCCTGGTGTGCGATCAACCCTCGAGTATAGTGCGTCAGTTTGGGACCCCTATCTCCAGACAGATATAGACTGGCTGGAGAGCATCCAGAGCCATACGGCTCGCCTCATCACCCAGAATTACAAAGTCTGCACCCCTGAGTGCATCAGAAGCATGCTTTGAACAGCAGAAACTACCTCCACTGCAAACCAGAAGAAAAGAACAACGCCTCACCCTGTTTTTTTAAAATCATTAGGGGTGAGATGCCGGCCTTACCAGCAGAACAGTTCCTCAAACCTGTGGCCCAGACAAAGAGAGGAATAGTGCCCCGCCAAGAGAACGACCACATAACAACTAACGTGGTGTCTAGTATGGCCAGAAACAACAGCCAGTGCTTTGTGGTTGAGAGATCAGATACCACCATCTTTAGAAACTCCTTCTTTCCACGGACAACTGAGTGAAACAGCTTGCCAGATGATCAATCGTCACCCTTGTCGTCGGCCAGCCAGTTCAGGAGGGCTGTGTCTGATCCTAGATGGTGCTAGGCACTATGTCGCAGCGCCAACAACCAACACACTGAACGCCTGGCTACTATGAGAGTGTGTATTTGCGACATTTTTGCGATGTTGAGCATGAACCACAGGGGTTTTTCTGGGTTAGGGATAGGGTTAGGGTCCCAAAAAGTGCGTTTTCTGGTTGTCGAAAATAGTTACCATACTAGCCGGGATGGGTGCTGGGGGTCGGCTAGTCCAGTTGTTTGTCAGCTGAATGAAAAAAGTGAAATCGTGTTAGCCTCTAGCCTTGCCGATTGATAAATATTTTTTATACTACCCCCCCCCCCCCCCCCCTCCCCCAACCCCCCCCCCTCCCCCCAATCTGAATTTAATTGTTAGTTTTTGTTAGGAATTGTGTAGATCATAGTGCTCTCCCCAGCTTTTTCCCCCGTTGGTTTTTACATCCAAGTTGGATCCTGCCAACGAGATCAAGACAGCAGGAGGTTCACCAAAACATTTAAAAATAAAAAACAACAACAAAGAAACAAACAACGACAAGACAACAAAATTAAATAAAAAACAAAACCAAACTTGAGACTAGGACCGCAGAGGAGATGAGGAGGCTCAGATGGACTTTAAAAGACAGAAAAGAACAAAGCAAGGTTCTTCCAAATCCAAATCTAAATCATCTTTATTATCTCATAAAAAAGAAATTGCAGCCTTCTTCTTCTTCGCTTTCGTTGCCACAGGCAGCCAACTTTATCCAGTTGAAGATTCTGCTGCACTTTCAGAGTAGTACAGGCTGTGACAAGGTGGCACGCGCACCCCCACTTTCTTTATCTACACCCCCCCCCCCTTCTCTATTTCACCCCGCCACGTTAATTACAATTCAGGAACTTCACAGAGTCGCCGATTCTTAGGCGCTATCTGTTTGAACCCCAGTTTTCCCTCTGGGCGCTTAGGTTGTGACACCGCCATTCACGTTTGATCCCCTCCCCTGTCCCGATCACGAGAGGAAGAGGAATGTTGACACGTGCCAGTGATGTAACAGGCACGTGAGCGTTCCTACTAATATGCATCATTTGAAGCGTCATCTCATGACTTGTCAACTGCTACGGCTAACCAATCCTAGACCCTCGGGTGTTTAAAATTAAAGAGATTTGAACAGTGGAGGAAAGTGCCTAAAACATTCTCTAGCTCACAAGACTTCCTAAACCTGGCTGAAGCAACATTGCAGAATCAACCTCTCTCCCAGCCAGTCATATTAGCCCCCCTCGTGAGTATTATAGAACATGGCAGTTGTGTAAAACAAGTGATTGAGATTTGTTTTTGTTTGATTCTATTTTTGATCTAGATCCTATGTTCCATGATGAATAAGGAGTAGATATGTTATTGAAAAGAATTGGGAAACATGCTGTTCTAATTATGTGCACTGATTATTTGTGTGTGTGTTTTTGACTTTAACTCTTTTGGTACAAGAACCGGATTCCAGTCCTACTAGCACATTTGTATATTTTTAGTAGGGGATCCCTGGGTTGCAACCTTGCAACTTTTGATAACATTCCTTTCCAAGTGTTGGACTGAGAGTGATGTTTGCTGACTTGTGTTACTGAATCATAACAGTTGATTCCAGTACACATGTCATGTGTTATTTCAGTTTGGTAACCGAGATTCAGGTTATTTGTTCTTAGTGCTATTGTACAAGGGCAGCCTTCTAGCTGGTTGGGATCCACTAATTCCCTGCCGGCTGAAGCCCCTTGTCTCTAAGCCATAGAGAACTACACCCACCTTCTCCTGTGATTATCAGCAGGGCATCATGGTCAGGAAGTTCAATCCCTGACTCACAAGCAAGAAAGACGGGGCCGCCGCAAAGACGCCGCAAAACGTACGACTGGGAGCTACTCTACACAAGGGCAAGCCTAGTCAACCCAGCATTCGCCGATCCCTACAGAGGAACTTCAACACACAGCTAAGTCCCTAAGACAGT
Source organism: Phymorhynchus buccinoides (assembly GCA_017654935.2). Taxonomy (NCBI): domain Eukaryota; kingdom Metazoa; phylum Mollusca; class Gastropoda; order Neogastropoda; family Raphitomidae; genus Phymorhynchus; species Phymorhynchus buccinoides. Next base: position 52,359,593 of record CM065683.1, on the reverse strand, counting down.
GCAAAAAACAATAACTGGAACCCAAGACACTGGATACTAGTAGTGACCCTTCCGGCTTGGGGCTAACCTTCTAGAAAGACAAAAGTCTTGTAAATCCTTTCGGATTTCATTGTTTTTCATTCATATTTTGTTTTGGCGCCATTGAGCTGCTTTATTCTTATTGATGCATAATCTTATGCAGATTTGTGAGTAAATAAAATACAAGTGTCAAATAATTCTGAACCCTTTGGTCAGACTGATGAGAGTGGAAGCTTTCTAATTTTTATGTAAAAACCTACTTCTCTCTGTCTGCCATTTAGAGCAAACTACCACTTGTATTTCATTCCATCATACGAGCCAGAACCCGGGCACAAATATAAATTTATTAGATGAAAAGGGGCCGGGAAAGTTGCTCACCTCCCACACCCTAGAGAAATGGGCTAAAGGCAAATTTTCTACTTGAAAATTTAACACACTAAAAGTCTTCCCTAGAGACTTAGCCTTTTAACCCATTCCCTCGTCACACAGGCATACAAAAATAATTCATATACAGAATGGAAGGTAGGGTTTACAGATAGTCGGGAGGGGTGGTTGGTTGCTTTTTTTCTGCCAGTTGATCTTTTAAGTTTAAAGACCCCACACGTCACGTGTCACATTCCCTCTTATGCTTGGAAGATTTCTTAAGATTTCTTACCAGCTATAAGAGGGAAAACACGTGAAAACTGTGATTTTGACACGTGACGTGGTGGGTCTTTAATGGAGAAAAAATGTGGGCGAAAAAACGCAAACCATAAAAAAAGAAGGTATTACCTGAAAATAATACAGTGGAACCTCCTTTTTAAGACCTTCCCTACTAAGACCTTCCCTCCCTCTAAAGTAGTGACCCCAAAACGTTCACGGATCAACCCCTCCCCCCTCCCTTCATATCCAGACTACTGAGCGTCCACCTCCCTAATAAAGACCCCTCCGTATGAAGACCTTTTGGCGGGCTGATTTTGAAAAGTCTTAATAGGGAGGTTACAACAACAACAACAACAACATTTATACGGCGCTGAATCTTGATATAAATCAAATCAAAGCGCACACACACACGTTAGCATTCATCAAACAAAAACACGCAATACAAAGCGAACACACACACACGTATGACATAAATGGAATACATCGTAGAAACAGACCAAAAGGCAAGGGAGTCAATCTCCATTTATCCTGCAAGGGAGATAATTCATTAATACAGACAAGATCTCATACAATGTAACGTTATCTCGTTTTGGTACTTCCCTTATCATTATGTGTAAATTATTTCCCTTGCCCTTCCTTTTGCTTTCGCTATTGTTAGGATATTATGCCTTTTCAGAGCCCCCTATTGGCCACTGCAACTAGGGTTATTAACGCCCTTGACGGCAAGAGTTAAGCCCTTGTTGATCAGTATCCAATTGATATCCAATTGGCCTGAACTAGGGTTATTGGGCAGAGTTACTCCCTTGTTTGGTCAGTATGACTCAACCATCTTCCCTCCACCCACCAAGGGCATTCACTCTTGCAAAAGGTGTTCTTTGCAGTGGCCAATACTACGAATACCAAAAAAAAGAAGACGAAAACTTAACAATGTAAAACCAATCGTGAACATGGGCCTAAAACCGTTTTGGCGTTTGGCAGTGGCTATTCTCCCCTCTAGAGGGAAAATACAACTCAAGGCTATTTTCTCTCACGAGGGAAAGTAGAACTCTATGGAAAGCCAAATACCTCAAACCAGCTTTTGAAATGCGCCCGTATTTTACTAAAAATGCGCGCGCATTTGATCAAAACTGCTCGCCCATCTTGATGCTGATTGGTCGAAACATTTTATGAGCGTGCAGATCCGTAAACGCCGCGCCGCTCAAAAGTCTGCGCGCAGTTTCTAAACTGAGGTCGCACTTTTGCTTTAAACATAAAAACTTAGATCAGAAAAGCTACTAAAACGAAAGTGTTTATTAATTATCGCTCTTCGCTGGCGGCCTGTTTCGCGCGCCATTATTATAATAATCATGGCTACAAGGGAAGAAGATACTTTTCTAACAGGTGTTAGGAGCAAGCTAATACATTGTGGAAACCGGACGCATTTTTAAACGGGCTTGAGGTATTTGGCTTTCCATACACATGCACGCACATGCGCGGCGCGCACGCACACACACACACACACACACACACACACACACACCCACACACACACATTTTGTCTGAATCACTTTTTAGTGGAAGGATGCTAAACTGAATATCACAAACACACACACACACACACCACACACACACACACACACACACACACACACACACATATACATATACACACAAGAAAGTGCTTGAGGTAACCAAGAACACTTACTCCGCTTACTTTCTGATTCAACTTTTTAAAGAAATCAAGGAAAAGTGCGCGCTGGGAATTGGCCAGGAAAATGTGAAAACCCGCGCAGGTTTTTAAGAAATCCGCGCGCATTTTTACTTTTGCGGGCGAAATTCCGGCCGCATTTTTAAACGGGCTTGAGGTATTTGGCTTTCCATAGAACTCAGGCTATTTCCCCTCACAACAACATGGTTTTGCACTGCAATGAGTGTATGCGATTTCGCCAAGCATTGCCGAATAGGTAACTTCCGGGTGAACTTGGCGTAATAGACGATTTTTGGAAAAAAACACCTAGGGGAGAGCACTTCGTGAAAATTAGAGTTAATTACCTCAGCTTACTCAGTCAAAACCATAGCAACAATGGTGGCGATGGCGTCGAATTTTGAAACCGCAGGATAACTTGCAAACATTTTTTTAATAGAAAAATGAGGGGCGGCCATCGACAGAACTTGCAAAATGTGACGTAAACATATAAATTACATCAAAGTTAGAATGACGCACGGGGTGTTCTAAGTGATGCAAGTCTACTAAAAAACACGAGGCGAGAGCAGGGGTTCTACCTGATGGTAGAGTAGCTTCCCCTGTTTGACCTATTGAATAAGGCAAGATCACTCCCACACAGCATGAAATTACTCCCCTTAATTATTTCCGAACAATTCCTATTCCTACCTGCTATTAGGTCCATTTCTTCTTGCTGAAGTTAGTTTTGTATTTAGTTCCTTTGTACCCCACTCCCACACCCCGTGGGGATACCGGGGGGGTCTTTTGTATAAATAGTTCCTCCACCTTCTGGAAGTTATGTGCTTGTAACTTCCTCTAATCTGCCACTCTTTGACTCACTTTTTGACGCATCTGCGCTCATAATTGACAGGAAACTGTCTGAGTGATCGAAGAAAGAAGAAGAAGAAGAAGAAGAAGAAGATTTCCTTTGCATGTTAAGCAAGTGGGCTAAGACGAACTGATTAGGAGATTTTTATTTATTTAAAAAAAATTGTTTACGCATTGGACTGTAGAGGGGAAGTATTGTTTTTTGATCTTGTTGATTTTTTGCTCCTTTTGTTGCCTGCTTTTTGCTCCTTTTACTATATTTGCTGTTTGCTGTTTTCTTGTTTGTCTATGTTGATAAAGGCTGCATTCGCCGAAATATCCAGTAGTTTTGTTTTGTCTCCTGTGAATAAAATAACGTAAATTTACACTTGTCGTGTATAGTTGTTTGTTTGATGCTTAGGAAGTAATAATAACAGTAAACATCGCCACTGATATCTTCAACTTCAACTTCAACAAATCTTTATTATCTCAAAATGAGAAATTAAATATGGCAACACCCGCGATTTCAACATAAAAGACATCACATAGAACAATATTTTCCAAATCATGCTTAAGTATGAAACGAGACATAAAAGTGCACAGCTCTACATAAGAATACACAAATGCAATATAAAGACACACTAACATCAATTATTTATAAAGGGCTTCGCACACTAGCGTCAAGATCTCGAAATCGCGGCGATTTTTTGCTGCAAGGCGCAGTTTGATGCGCCGCATGCGTGTGAGAGATTCGCGGCGCGGCAGGATTTTTGATGCGTAGCTGCGCGATTTTTTTGTTGCTCGAGAATAGAAGCGGCTCTAATTTTGATGCTCAAGATCGCAGAGATCGTGAAACTAGCCAATCACAACGGACGGATGGACCATAACTCTGATTGAAGAAAAAAAAAATGGCAGACTTGCTCGAACCCGAAATAAAGCGTCTGACGCTAGAGTAATCTTTCTTGTTTTCCAAATAAGGAAGTTCGCGCGGCAAGAGGTGAAGCGACAAGAGTCGTGTGTGAGAACACCACTGCCTCGCTACAATGTGTGCTCTGATGCAGGCGTCAATGCGTCAAGGCGTTGCTATGAGAAACAATTGACGCCTGATGGTAGTGTGCGAAGGCCTTTAATGAACACCATATTTATGTACATATTCATAAATGTAAGAAACACCTCACAGATCCTGTACGTGTATAATAATAAATAATACATAGCACACATGCAAACACACTCCAACCCACCATATCCCACCCACCCAACCCTCTTTTCCACACACGCATGTGTGCTCACACGTGCACATACACATACATACTTGCAAGATCATACATACTACCACTCACAGCCACACTCCCCTGTATACACGCGCGCGCGTGCATCCTCCACCCCTACCCACCACACACACGCGCACGTGCACACACACACACACACACACAACACATCACACACACACACACACACCACACACACACACACACACACACACACACACACACAGACACAGGCACACACACACACACACACACACAGACACACACACAGACACACAGACAGACAGACAGACACACACACACAACACACACACGCACACACACACACACACACACACACACACACACACACACACACACACACACGTACACATTCTGATCAGTACAAAGATATATCCGTTTAAAGACAGTAATCCGTACGTAAAATTCTATCTTTAAACGGTTGTATTATATTCATGTTGATCAGGATATAATTGGCGATTCGTGTGTTTTTTCCTATAATACTTCTTAAACATCATACTATCAATACCAGTTGGAATTGTTTAGCCGTCTCAAATAATTCAGAAGATGACACAACTCTGGTTTTCTAGGCGATTTAGTGATGCGGTTTCCGTCTGGAGTAATCTAGAATTTGTAGAATTTTGTACTAAACATTTCTAAGCCCGAGTTCATTAGGCTACCACGTATGCAAGCTTTTGGATACTACTGTACAGTAGTCCTCTAGTGTGTAGAGTGGCACAGAGGTGACTCGTTCGCCTTGTGTCAAGTAAACCCGAGTTCGAACCTGGTTACAGGGGATTTTTCCTCTCACTTTGCACTAGGCCTTACGGTCTGAACGTGATCGAGTCTTTCATGTATGAGACGATAAAACGAGGTCCGCGTGTGCCCATGCACGTAGCACTTACGTTTAATCCTCAAGTGGCAACGAAAAAGGTTGTCATTTGGTCCAAATTTGACCCCCCCAACCCTCTCATTTCCTTCCTCATCGTAGTCACACAAAAATCGCATGCAAAAAAATAAAAAAAAAAAATATTGGGTGGCGTGCTTCTGGCTGCGACGCGCTCTCCAGGTGGGAGAGCAACCCGGATTAGACGCCTCTGTGACTATAAAGTACATAATACCTAACCTAATACCTAAGCCTAGTTTGCTCTCAACTCACTTTTTCTGAGATGACTTGTCCGTTTCGGCGCTCGCGCCCATGCTGCTGTTTTGAGCCCGACATGGCCCGAAGGAAGAATCCGGTCTGCTGGTGGCAGTAATTATTGTTAGGTCTTGTAAACCGTGTTCTCAATAAGTTTCTATTAACTTGATAGCACAGAGCGCCGACTCCCATGAGATGTTTTACAGCCATTACTCGTCGGATGGACAGCCACGCGTTTTATGTCTTGTGAAACCACACAGGTCAAAGTCTGAAAATTTCGATCCCCAGGATGGTATAGAAAACTATTAAAACCATACACAGCAACCTCGCGTCACGAAGCCTTTGTACTCTTTTTAGACGGCGTGACAAAAACATTTTGAAGATTGAAGTGGTCGTATGAACGTTCTTCAAGACAGGTGGGGGGGGGGGGAGGGGGGGGTGGATTGGCCAACAAAACGGCGGGGGTGGGGGTGGGGTGATAGTGGGCAGGGGATTGGGGGGTGATACAGAGGGTGTTGGGGTTGGTGTGGGAACTTCAAATACTTTAGGGGGAACTTCAATACAACCAGATAAGAATTTATGACTCCAAGCCAATCGATAGGGTCTTTGGATTTCTGATTTGATGCCTTTTAGTGACACATGTGCTAAATCACTGTGGTGCTAAAATGCGACTTTGCGGTGAAAGGGTTAATTTCATAGTATGGCCAGCAAACCGGAGGAGGGAAAAGGGGAGGGGGGGGGGGGGGGGGGGGAACCTGGCAGTTCGCATAAATGTTTGCCATTTCGCATATTATGCACTCTTACAGGTTCTAATGCACTCTACGTGACTTCTTTAACTTTTTGTTATTTTCTTACTATCCCTAACCTATCCCTAACCTATCCCTACCCTATCATCATTTGAGAGATGAGATAGAGAGAGAGAAGAGAGAGCCAGAGGAGAGGAAGATAGAGAGAGAGCGAGAGAGAGAGAGAGAAAGAGCCTTGATCAGAGAGAGAAGACATTGATATGACATAGGGCATGCAAAACTCCAATTGATTTATGCAATGATAATTACTGATGACTGAATAAATGGTTCGTTCTTACATTTGTACACGTAAGCGAGACCTATCAAATAATGTCGCATAAAGCTTTCTGTGCTCTTCTGTCATGCCCCACCCCAATTCCCCACATTGCCCCCTGTGACTTTTGCTAAACATAAAGTAATGATGAGTTTGCACACCAATAGAAGCTGCTTGATGTCGCCCATCCCCTTTACCCCAATCCACCGTAAAGTTTCACCACATACAATCTACGTCTACACACATCCCAGTCATTTGAAGAATATGAAAACGTAGGAGACCGACACCAAGACTACAATCCAAACCCTCTCGTGCTTTCAAAAAGATCCACCTGTTTTCACCCTGTTCCCCCCGATGCAATCATGGCTTCTCGTGGCCCCGTCAGCTAAAGCTCTAGCTCGGTCTTTCTCTTCTCTCTCTTTTTTTGGCAATTGCCATTAGGTTCTGTTTCTGGTGTATTCCGTTCTTGTCATAAGTGTGAGTGTGTCCGCTTTGGTATTGCGTTTTGGGTCTTTTAAAAAGCCCCCTCCTTTTCTCATGAAATCTTCTTCTCTCTTGTCATTGCCATTAGGTCTGTTTCTGCTGTATTGCCATGAAACTAGACAATACGCTCGTGTCGGGCAACTTTGTATTGCGTTTTTGCTTGGGTCTTTCATAAGACTTTAATTTAAAGCTCCCTCTCTTTCAATTCTCTCTCTTGCATTGCCATTAGGTCTGTTTCTGGTGTATTGCATTGACGTCATTCGTGTGTGTTCACTTTGTATTGCCCCCCGTTTTGGGTCCCGGTAAAGCTCCCATTCTTTCTCTTCTCTCTCTTGCATTGCCACTTAGGTCTGTTTCTGGTGTATTCCATTTATGTCACTCGTGTGAGTGTGTATCGCTTTGTATTGCGTTTTTGGGTCTTAAAGCTCCGCTCTCTTTCCTCTTCTCTCTCGCTCTCTTGCTTTTGCCATTAGGTCTGTTAAGGTTCTGGTGTATTGCATTGACGTCATACGTGTGTGTGTTCACTTTGTATTGCGTTTTGGGTCTTTAACGCTCTCCTCTCTTTCTCTTCTCTCTCTTGCATTGCCATTAGGTCTGTTTCTGGTGTATTGAATTTTTGGGCCTTCAAGGGTGTGGAAGTGGTTGGATGGTGTATAACGTAATGGGAGGGGCGACAGAAGCAGAATTTGAGTGCAACAGATTTTTACAATAGTCATTAGGGGTCATTCTGGGGAAGTTTGTGGACGGTGGGGGGGGGGGGGGGGGGGGGGGGGGGGGGGGGGGGGGGGGGGTGGGGGGGGGGGGGGGCAGAAGAAAATAGAAAGGGGACAGATTATTTGATTAGATCTCGATTTCAGCGCGAAATAAATACTGTTATTTGTTGTTGTTGTGTTGTTGTTGGTCGTGTGTGTGTGTGCGTGAGTGTGGAGTGTGTGTGTGATATTTGTTGGGTGTGGGTGAGTGTGGTGAGTGACGTGCGGCGTGTGTGTGTGTGCCTCCCTCCTGGTGTGTGTGTGCAGGTGAGTGCGTGTGCGTGCGTGGCGTCGTTTCCTCTTGTGTTGTGTGAGTAGGCGTGCGTGTGGTGTGTGCCGTGATGTGTGTGGGGTGTGTGTGTGGTGTGGTGTGCTGCGAGCGAGTGTGGTGCATAGGTGTTTCTGTTATATCGTCTGTGTAGTTTGTGTATTTCTGTGTGCAATGTTTGTGTGATGTGTGTAATAGGTTGAGCATTGGGGCAATGGCGACTGGTGTGTGTGTGTATTTGCGCGTGCGCGCGTGCCACGGCGTGCCTTTTTTATCTCTACTCACACACACTCATCAGGCTAGCTATCTCTCTTCTATTCTCTCCTATCTCTATCCTGCGGCTATCTATATACGTCTCTCAATATCTCTCTCTCTCGCTCTATCTCTCTCTCTCTCTCTGTTACTGTAATACGTAGAAAAAAATTTTGAAATGATAAGACATCAAGATTCAAATTTAAAGCTTAAACTTGAAGTGATTCGTCGTGGCACTTGTCTCTAATGGCATGCTGCGTGCATTATTAAAATTCCTAACATGGGGGCTATAAACAGTAGGTTTAGGGCTATGTGTGCATGCGTTTGAAGGGTGTCTTACATAGCGCCTGTTTCGGGTGTGCTGTGTTGTGTTTCTATAACAGTGATTCAGACAAGTGTGTGTGTGTGGGTGTTGTGTGTGTGTGTTTGGGGGGGTGTAAAGTCAAAGGCAAGCCAAAATAAAATTATTTTATGTTCAGATGAAAACATTGAATAAGAAGTAATGGTTGCTTTTGTACATAGCAAAGAAGGAAAGAACAGAGAACACCCACACCACCGCACACACCCACACACACCACACACACCCACACAGACACAAACCAACCAAAACAAACAACAACAAAAGACATAATAAGTTCATGCACGCATAACACCCAAGATAATCGGATACACGCGCGCTCTCGCGCGCTGATCTCGCTCGAACGCTCTCGCGTCTATCTCCTCTCCTCTCTCGATATCTAATCTATCTGTCCTCTAACTCTCACTCTTCGCTCTCTCGATCGCGCGCGCGCTCTCTCTCTCGACCTCGCGCGCTCGCGCTCTCATAAAAAAACATCTATACGCTCAAAAGAAGCGATAAAATATATATATATATATATAGATATATAGATATTATAAAATATATATATAGATATAATATAATATATATATATATGTAACAAGATAAGATACACAGGAACATTAAATACTTCGAGTATTTTCAGTGGATAGAGGATCAAGGGATGATTAAGATCAATAAAAAAAATATATGATGTGGAGTTGTTCGTGTGTGTGTGTGTGTGTGTGTGTGTGTGTGTG
>CM065683.1:52338133-52349624 GCA_017654935.2 Phymorhynchus buccinoides | reverse complement strand
ATTTTAAGCAATGCCCTTTCAAAAGTCTGGATCGCTTCTTCGTATCTTTGTCATAAACGTGTGTTCATTTATCATAATATGCAAAACGATTAACTTCAACGACGCACACCGATCTGTTTATGATACGAACCTCGGAGCTGATGTCTGATCGTGTAACTTAACAACTTTCTTATACCACTGTTATGTTACGCTATTTCCAAACGGACGCTTCTGGTTCAGACCCTTCGGTGTCATTCACGACAATCACCATATGGATAGCATCACGGTTTATTTTCACATTACTCCTCGCGATGGTGCATTAAAAAAAGCCATGTTGTTGGATTTGGTCTGTATTCCATTTGGCTCATTCCTGCTAAATTTAGGCTTAGGCCTTTTTATTTTGTATTTCATAGTCAACTTTGCAATCCAATTAAGGCGAAAGAAAGCGGTGGTGTAAACACGGAGTGTGAAAACAAAGTATACGAAGATTTGGTGCGAAGCGAGAGAAGGGAGACGAAAAACAAGAAAATGAAGATAAATAATAAGGCCTGTAGAAAATAGTGGATAGGGGCGGGATTTCTGGAAATAGTTGTGGTGAAACAAAAAGTTATGATGCGTGATTTTCAAAACAAAAATATGTGTGATGTTTATCAGCAGGTTTGGTGTAGGTCAAGATGTGCCACCCGCCCCCCCCCCCCCCCCCACCCCCTACATTTCTCGGTTAATTCAATTTTTCCGTTTTTGCCTTTCTTACCAAACATGAAGCTGTATTTTTTATTTTATGAACATTTTCAGCTAATTATCTTTGTTCAATAATTAATTGCAGTCATGATAAAGGCCATTATCTAATAGGACCCCCCCCCCCCCCCCCCCCCCCCCCCCCCCACTATGTACTGCAGTACACCGCGGCATTTGTCACAGTCGTGGTTCATTGCGTTTTTTCCGTCTTATAAGGGGGGGGGGGGGGGGGGGGGGGGGGGGGGGGGTAGGGTTAGGGTTTAGTATTCCAAAAATATAATTAGCTGAAAAGGTTAATAAAATACAGCTCTATGTTTGGTAAGAAAGGCAAAAACAGAAATATGGAATTAACCGAGAAATGCAGGGGGGGGGGGGGGGGGGGCACATCTTTACCTTTACCAACAAGAACAACAAACTGACTGTTTAAGCCTATATTGTGTGTTTCAGGGCATTGGCAAAGCTGGAAGAGCTTGCCGGTTAATCACATCGTCTGCTCCGTTCGGCTCCTGCACCGACTGACAAAGTGATGCCCTGTCATCTCGTAAACTACTTGTCTTAAAAAATCTAGTGACATCTAAATATAAAACATATTGAAACATTCTTTATGAGTTTGTGCGTGTTCCGTATGAGTGATTTCAAAGAAATGATTCCTTTGAACTGGGTTGCCTAAAACAGATTAGGCTATACATTTTTTGGCTCATTCGTGTCAACCACACGAAAGTGAGTCTAATGCTTTTTCGGTTTTCAGTGTGTGTGTGTGTGTGTGTGTGCGTGTGCGTGTGCGTGTGCGTGTGCGCGTGCGTGCGTTGGATTTTTCTTGGTATCTAAAAGGCGTTCATCAATCAAACTTTGCACACATATAAATGTGTATGCAAGCTTTCAAACATTAATGATTTTGATAATTAAATACTTAAAACGACACTGTAAACAGATAACAAACGATAACAAACGATAATATTTTAGCTTAGTGGGCTACAGAGTATTGAATTGACAACATGAGTTAAGAAAGTCATCAACAGTGAACGCTTCAATAGCTCATTGCGTAGAGCGTTTGTCTCTCATGCGAATGTTCCGAGTTCGATTCTCGGCAAGGGCACTTTTTTCTTCTTCTTTCTTCTTCTTTCTTTAGTTGTATCCATTAACGATAGTAGTTTCATTTCACACACACACACACACACACACACACACACACAATCTTTTTTTCTTTATTTTGCTGTCCCATCTTCTGGGCCGTACAGTTGCGTTGCTCCCACGCCGCTCGTTCCGAATCCCAATTCGCAGCTACAACCCGGTTTGTTCAAGTCGCAGAATCCGAGACCAGCAGTCCAAGGGGAGCGAATCTATGTTAGGCCGTCAGGAGGCAACCAACCGAGGAGACACTGCACTTCTGCTGAGTCACATCGGTGGAGTTCAGTGGAGTCTGTTCAGGACACCACCTACTAAGCCCCCTACTGACGACATTATTCTCTTAGTCGCAGAGCCAGCGTGAGTGAGGTCCTCCTCCGAGGGCGCCACCACGACCGTCCACCGACAGCTCCCCAGAACACACTGATCCCCATGACTTTGACCCGAACGCACCAATGCATAGACTGGATTGGAAACCGAAACTGAGGCCACCATGAGAGCAGGGCATGCAAAGCCACAGAATTTGAGACATTTTTAAATTTTATGATTGATGGAAAATGAGGCCGATGATAACGATGATGATGATGCTATGGTCTGAGACTGCATGGCAGGGCTGTATTCTAAGCTTCCTTTCATAATGATATCCCGGCGTTAACCAGGCCCGAGAACTACAGACACCTGTAGTGTTGGTCTTGCAATTAGAGCAACACTCTCAGAATCGCATCCATTAAGCGGATGAAACTCAACTGTGTAGTTTCAGTCTTCCCATTGAGCCCATAGCCACTCACTCTGGGTAGGAGTCGGTCCAGGACCGAAACAACCCTCGCCTCTGATAGGACTCGAACCCAAGACCTCCCAGCCAGTAGTCCGCGACGCTAACCACTACACCACGGCGGCAGGTCACACATACAATCTTTGGTGGATTTTTTTTTATGCTGACACACAATTCCTGACTACAAAAGATTATAAGCCTACAGCATGCTGCTAGTCATGGTTATTAAATTGTGTTAATTAATTAACACAAATGAATGTCCTATATGTGCCTGTTCGAGTGAGCTTTGAAGGCTTTGCCTCTTGTTTTCTTGTATTTTCACGTATACTGTCTTTGTTGATAGCCGTCTTTGTAAGATCATCTCTCTCTGTCTCTCTCTCTCTCTCTCTCTCTCTCTCTCTCTCTCTCTCTCTCTCTCTCTCTCTCTCTCTCTCTCTCTCTCTCTCTCTCTCTCTGTCTCTGTCTCTCTCTCTCTCTCTCTCTCTCTCTCTCTCTCTCTCTCTCTCTCTCTCTCTCTCTCTCTCTCTCTCTCTCTCTCTCTCTCTCTCTCTCTCTCTCTCTCTCTCTCTCTCTCTCTCTCTCTCTCTCTCTCTCTCAACGAAACTGTCTCTTGTTCTCTGGCCGTCTTTGTAAGAAATCATGGCCGTCTTTTGTAAGATCATCTCTCTCTCTCTCTCTCTCTCTCTCTCTCTCTCTCTCTCTCTCTCTCTCTCTCTCTCTCTCTCTCTCTCTCTCTCTCTCTCTCTCTCTCTCTCTCTCTCTCTCTCTCTCTCTCTGTGTCTGTGTCTCTGTCTGTCTCTCTCTCTCTCTCTCTCTCTCTCTCTCTCTCTCTCTCTCTCTCTCTCTCTCTCTCTCTCTCTCTCTCTCTCTCTCTCTCTCTCTCTCTCTCTCTCTCTCTCTCTCTCTCTCTCTCTCTCTCTCTCTCTCTCTCAACGAAACTTAGCAAAACAAATATGTTTGTGGTTGGAGTTGAGAACCGGTTCAAATTTTCGAACCGGTTTTTAACCGGTTTTTCCCTCTCCGAACCGGTCTTTTCGAACCGGTTTTTTTTAACCAGTACTCGCATCAGTAGTTTCACCTATGCAAACACATATTTATTTGTCAGAATATTCACACACGCGCGCACACATACACACACACTCAACTAAAAACTCAGCTCAAGTCCAACAAACATTTTAATGACGGGGCCATCCGCCCGTGTCAAAGGAAGGTGAGGGTAGGGGTGTAGTTGAAAAATATAATAATCAGGGAAAATAATTATACCAAAGCAAAAACAAAACGTCATATGGCGGTTGGAGTGTGAAGGATGGTGGCACATTCACAACGCAATGAACTAGCTTTGAGAATAATCAGATATGTAGCGGAAGGATAAGGAATACAAAAGTATAATAATCTTAATGATGTACCTGAACAGATAAACAAAATGAGAAGAGAAAATCTTTCACAATGGAAGGAAAATATATCACACACGAGCGCGCGCGCACACACACACAATCACACGCGCACAACCGCACACACGCGCGCTTCCACACGCACATGCACGCACACACACTCATTCTCTCTCTCTCAGTCCCAGGGCTGGATGGAGAAAAGCTGTTATTGCTAATCTCATGTTCCCTGGTTAAATAATATTTCGATTTCGTTTCTCTCTCTCTCTCTCTCTCTCTCTCTCTCTCTCTCTCTCTCTCTCTCTCTCTCTCTCTCTCTCTCTCTCTCTCTCTCTCTCTCTCTCTCTCTCTCTCTCTCTCTCTCTCTCTCTCTCTCTCTCTCTCTCTCTCTCTCTCTCTCTCTCTCTCTCTCTTCTCTCTCTCTCTCTCTCTCTCTCTCTCTCTCTCTCGCAAATCCGCAAACCCGCAAATCAAATCAAATTTTAGACAAAACCGTACATCGTTTGGATTTAAGAGGTCAGTACATAGAGTGAGACGGGGATGGGGAGAGAGAGCGAGAGAGAGAGAGAGAGAGAGAGAGAGAGAGAGAGAGAGAGAGAGAGAGAGAGAGAGAGAGAGAGAGAGAGAGAGAGAGAGAGAGAGAGTATACACATTTACGTATGAATAAAATAAAATGCAAATATCATAGCAAGTTCATGTCCGTTTATTGATAAGAAAAAGCTTGTGTGTGTGTGTGTGTGTGTGTGTGTGTGTGTGTGTGTGTGTGCAGATCAAAATCTTTTCGAACATATTTGCTCATCTTCTAAGCATAAGAATTTATGTAAATGAAATTAATCCCTTGACTGCCAGAGAAAATTAAAGAAATAATCATTGGGCAAATCATGACACGAAAAAGACAACTGATAGAGCCAATCTGAGAAAATGGTCTGGGGATATTACTCTCTTGACTGTGTTAGAGCAGAAGCCAGCATATCAGAGTTATTCCTTTTCATCTGATGACATCATCAGTGATGTCATCAGGTCAGTATGTAATACGTTGGTGGCAGTCAAGGGGTTAAATAAACTTAAAAATACATTGTTTTATTGTTGTTCCATTCATAGTTCTCTTGGTGATTAGTCATGTTTGTTGTTCCACTACCCCGATTGATCGCACTGCCATATTGCAAGCACAAAGCAATACTTTCTACAAGCACTCCATCACTCTTGCGAAAAAAAATGTCATGAGAAAATGCCTCCAAATGTTCGTTACTGTAGTGTAGGCCTTATCATTGGCCATACTTGCTCCTTACAACACCAGACAACTAGAAACAGCTACTCTTGGTTTACAAACACCCAATCTGCGCTGAGATTCAGTGTTGTTCTTCGAAAAGAATGCGTTATTCTAAGAGAAACTTACTTTCAGTTTGCAGTTAAAAAAACCGGTTCACAGCAACTCGAACCGGTTTTTTGAACCGCGGAATTTCAGGACCGGTTTTTCGGTTCAAACCGGTTTTTTCCCCACCTCTATAAATTGTGGTACCACTGACACATTTCGCCCTTGTAGGCCTATGTTTCGCCTACGGTGTTGACTGCTGTTTTTCTGTGTCAGTGGTTCAGAAAGTCATTGAACAAAAATCAGATCCGATATTCCCATAGCAGTGTTCCTTGTATCATCTAGTGCTCACCCTGATGGTCATGAGAATAAAAAGTGTTTTTAGCATTTGGTATCCATTATCAACTTTTTATCTAACCTCATTTTTTTCTCTGAAACTCGTGTCCTTCGTCGATTGTAAAGTACAGATCGTGCGTGATCGTTGTTAGATTCCTTATCTATGCATGTAGGCTGGTTTTGTGCTTATTTATGAAAGTTTGTATGTCAAACTGCATGTTGTTTCTTGTCTGTGTGTTCTCCCAGTTATGTAAGAAGATAAATAGGCCTACATTGAACAGGGAACCCCCCTCCACTCTTCCTTCTCCCTCTTTATCTCTCTGTGTCCCCTTTATTTCTTAACTAACCCAGTTTATTTGTTTTGTTGTTTGGCAAACATTTGCAAGAGAGACCTTGGGGGAAAAATAATCTGACAAAAGTCACTTTGAAAGTGGGGTGAGGCCGGGCACCTAAAAAAACAGAAGGCCAGGGTAGGCCCTAACGCACAAAAACAAAAGGTTTCTGATAAATAAAAAAAGGAAGCTGAGATTGCCACAAAAAAAAGATTAAAAAAAATAATGTTAGTATTAAAACATGAATTGAACTAAAATATCTTGATCCTGTAATAGCTTTGCACCTAATGATCCTAGGTCTGCAGTAGCAGTGCCGCTGAAATAAAGTTTAAGGCTATAATTTTCTCCACAGAAATATTGGATGCTCTTCTAGCGCCATGTATTTTTTTGATATTCTTGTTTGTCCGTTGCATCTCATCCGACAAGAGGGGAATAACTATTTTTTCGAGCGTGTATGCGTTGCTTAATTCAATGAAAGAAACATTGGTATAAGCTCTAAACACAGACAAACACGTGGCAGGGTGCTTGGCAACAGTAAATGTCTTTGCTTTTGGTGGGAGTGTAGAGTGATGTCTTGGGCGAATGTATTCGCTCATGGTGCTAGATAGAATTGAATTCTGCCTGGGTAACTCGTTTCTGTGTAGTATAATTGCTTGCTCGGTGTCGTTCCATGTAAGTGTTGATGTAATTTGTTTACCTAACACTTTTGAAAAGCAACTTTCTTGTCACATGGCAGCTTTTTAAGCATGTGTGCAAAGGACAATGTATGCAAAAGCAAGAAAGAAATGAGTTTCAAAGATACGGCCTAATGCCCTTACGTAGGCCTACCACATAATTCAATGAACATCCGTTGATTACTTTTCAGTAACATACCACTTTCACTGACAGAAAGACTGTCAGTATGTGTGTGTGTGTGTGTGTGTGTGTGTGTGTGTGTGTGTGTGTGTGTGTGTGTGTGTGTGTGTGTGTGTGTGTGTGTGTGTGTGTGTGTGTGTGTGTGTGTGTGTGTGTGTGTGTGTGTGTGTGTGTGTGTGTGTGTGTGTGTGTGTGTGCATGTATGTGTGTGCGCGCGCGTGTGTGTGTGCGTGCGCGTGTGCGTGTCTCTGTGTGTGCATGAGAGAAAGAGAGAGAGAGAGAGAGAGAGAGAGAGAGAGAGAGAGAGAGAGAGAGAGAGAGAGAGAGAGAGAGAGAGAGAGAGAGAGAGAGAGAGAGAGAGAGAGAGAGAGAGAGAGAGAGACAGACAGAGAGTGCATGATCGAAGAAGACACTTCACTGATTTTTATAATTTTATATTACAGAATCGCCCAAACAACGCAATTTCACATATTTCTATTTAATGGATTTCATATTCATGAAAACAAGAAACATTGGGAGACACCGTGGTCAATTGAACATAGCCACTGTTTCGTTATCTGGCGGATTGCGGGTCGGGGGATCAAGTCCCATTGCGTTCGGTGTTGTGTCCTTGGGAAAGCTGCTTTATGGGATCTTTAAACCTTTTTAAACAACGATAACAAAACGAAGCAAGACACCCCCACCCCACCCCACCCCACACAGAAAGTAGTTTTCGACGTTCAAAACACATTCATTAAATGCATGACCCTTTCCATAGTAAAATACAAACGACAACGTCAAGTTCAAGTATACTTTGATATCTCCCAAAGAGAAATTCAGGATAAGGATGATGATGATGATGATGATAATGATGATGATGATGATGATGATGATGATGATGATGATGATAATGATAATGATGATGATGATGATAATAATGATAATGATGATGATGATGATGATGATGATGATGATGATGATGATGATGATGATGATGATGATGATGATGATGATGATGATGTGAATGTGTTAGTCAGCCCTGTCGGACTAAGGCCACCAGATACACCAGATACACCAGATAGCAGAGGCAACTGCGATTCTGGAAAGCTGGGCAGGATTTTTTTTCCAGCAGGGATACCTTGTCCAGAAAACATCCCCACTCTCTCATCCACGGATTCGTTATGACAGATGGCTTGGGAGATAATCCCCAAAGGCCAACTAATCCCCAAGGCTGCAGCGTTATTCGCCAATGCGAATGACTCTTATAGCGTCACAAAACTACTCTGCATGTAGGCTCTACAATGATTTCTCCATTCTTGTAGGAACACGAGTGTCATCTCTCGCATCGCTATGTATTGTCCAAACCTGAGATTAGCGACCACATGAAATGATAATATCAGAAGAACATAACCAAAAACAAACAGCAATAACAACAACAAAACAGGACAATAGGACAACAACCACATATAGAGTCTGTCCAAATCTTGTACTAATACATCATTGATCGGAGGCCCCAGACGACAGAGAACTAACAGATTCAAGCGACAGGAGAGCCACCCCCTTGTGTTTGGCCATAAAGCCACATTTCTTCAGGGTATCCAAACAGTTCTCTGTCACATTCGTTACATACACACTCACACCAGCAGCACTGTATTTCTCAATAAGAAACCCCAATGCCTTCACCCCCATCAAATCGATGAAAGAAACAGGGGACAGATCGAGAACCAGAGTTTTAAAAGGAAGGGGTGGGGAGTCAGGTGGCAGAACAGACATACTGTTTGAATCAGCTTTGTTGTCACCTGGGTTCTCTCTTGGGCTTTCTCCTTTCTCTACGACTGTTGACATAGACTCAATATTTAGCGTGTTGTTTAATATTGCACTTGTTGTTAAAGTCCCTGTATTTCCGTCTGCAGAAAAAGAAGGGTTGGTGTTGTTCTGTGAATAAGTGTGTTTCAACTTTCCCTTATTCACTTTCAAAGGATTCATACCAGATTTCTTTATGATAGCATCAGTGATTATCTCAGCGTTGACGAAATACAATGGTTTGTTAATCCTGATAACTCTGACATCAGCCAGTTCTTCGCCACCATAGTATTTATCCCTGGACCGCCACAGGCCTATCTGCCCAACAGAAATATGCGTTGTAACATCTACAGCTGACTTCAGGGTCATGCCCAGAATAAGGATGATGGAGATGACAACGCCAACCAGGATGCCAATATCAGCATCCAGGATGACCACAGCGAGGACAGTGCTGACACACGTGACACAGTCCAGTTTGGACCGACGCCACATGCCCGGGAAGGTCAGGACTTTTAACATCAGGGATCTCAGGCCGACAACAACAATGGCCGCCAAGACAAAGTTGGGGACATAGTAGAAGTAAGGACCGATGAAAAGCAAAACAAAAAGAATAAGCATTGCGCCAAACAAAGAAGCGATCTGTGACTTCCCCCCTGTACTGTCTTGCACAGTTGTCCGAGTCAGTGAAGCCCCTGCAATATAACCCGAAAATACGCCACACACAATGCTGACCATACCTAGGGCAAACATCTCTTGATTGGAATCCACTTTGTAGTTATGTTTCAGTCCCATCATCTTTGAAATAGATACCACGTTAACGAAAGCCACAATACATATGATTAAACCATCGAGCAGGTAGTCAAATCCACCTTGGAGATCAGGTATACGGGGCTTTGGTACACCTGTTGGGACCTCTTGAACTATGCTTATGCCAAACTGTCCATGCAGATCAGCATAGTAGGTGACTACAGCTCCTATGATCATAACAAATAGTTCAATTGGGATTGGAACTCTCAACTTTTCCTTGTATTTTTCATTTACTAAACGCTTTACCAAATAGATCACAAAGATACTGAGAACTGAAGCAATAATACAGGCTGGGTTTGAATGGTGGATGTTGGCAAAGATGGAGAACCATAGTTTAGGCAACTTAAAAAGCCCACTCACTAGAGGAAGGAAGTTAAGGCCGAAGATAGTCTTCATCTGACTGCTTCCAACGTGAAAAGCTATCCCTACAGTAACACCATTTATAAAAGAATCTGACATAATTATTGTCAATTTGCCAAACCCTAGTTTCCCCAGACAAACAAACGTAATACCACATAACAGAGTCAACCCTCCAGCTAACTCCAGCTTCTTTGTTTCCAGATCTGAAAACTGTGCAATGTCCACTGCAGCTGCTAATGTGGCCCCCGTTCCATTGAAGCCAGTCCAGGAGACATTTGCTGCAGCACTGGTAGAAGCGGTCACATTTAACAAAAATGGTGCAGCTGTAGTTGAAGGCAGATCGGTGACCTGACCTACTGACTGTGTGATCCGGTGTTCATACCTATCCAGAATGGAGCCCATCATGATGGACACAACGGCAGTGCAGCCAAACGAGGTCTGCTGACCGGTGCCCAGGAGGAAGTAGGTCAGTGAGGAGAAGAGGGAGATGTACAGACCGATGACGGGCTTCAGGGTGGACAGGGAGGCGAAGGCCATTGCTGCAACATAGTACGTGGAAGGCTGGCATTATGCTAACAAATCCCCATTTCCCCCAAAGCACAATAGTTTGAGATAGAAAACAGACACGTAAAAATGCAGCAAACAGTCGTTGTTGAATATTTAAAGCATACAATGATTTACAGTATTTGAATGATGAAAGGTTTCTTTTTAAAAGAGAAGAGAGAGAGAGAGAGAGAGAGAGAGAGAGAGAGAGAGAGAGAGAGAGAGAGAGAGAGAGAGAGAGAGAGAGAGAGAGAGAGAGAAAATGATAGCGATCATCCCATTTCACACTAATGGTGCTGCTGGTATAACAATACAGGGGGGGGGGGGGGGGGGGGGGGGGGGGGGGGGGGGGGGGGGGGGGGGGAAGGTAATACACACCAATCAATATGCCAGACTACTCACAAAAAGTTACGAGTCAATTCATCTTTTGCCTATATTTTTCTACTTGTACCTATGCTTATTCAAGCAACCATTGCTGGACTCCCCCCCCCCCCCCCCCCCCCCCCCCCCCCTCTTTCATCAAACAACCGGTAATAACTGTTCATAGAGCTTCGTTCTTGCACATGCATCGTGTTATTTCCGGCCGTTCAATGGCTCTCAACTATGAAATGGAAAGGGTTAAATTTGTATGCTGATTTAATAAGAATACCTTTTTTTTTATACAGCATTTGTAAAAATCTTTTATGGGAAACAAAAGTTGTAAAATCACATCGTAAATGTTAAATGAGGTTTTAATGAAAACTAGACGAACTTTTGTCTACTTATTTTCATCCTATCTTTCTCAGCACACCAGTTTGTAAAGTAACGCAAAGTACAAAGTAACCCCTAACTTGCTGTGACTAACATTGCTGCAAGTGACTTCCGAAACCTTACAAACGTTTCAAGTACCGGGTAGTCAGATTTTGATAGGAAGTGGTGCTTAACGTTAAGGAGGGTGTTACAAGTATTCCACTTTCCTCTTCCCGCAAAGTGGTGACGGACCATCGATTCATTCGCCGACACTCATTCAAACATCATGTCACCCGTTTCCCATTCAACTGTCAATTCACACCACCCTCTTACAAACGTCGATTCCCACAGCCCATGTATCAACACCAAAACAGGCAAATCATGCCTCACCTCCATTACAGACCTACCACATACGCAATTAATCCTGACGCAG
>CM065683.1:52325633-52333133 GCA_017654935.2 Phymorhynchus buccinoides | reverse complement strand
CATTCGTCGTACACCCCTAGAACCAAACATATTCATAATCAGCATCGCTCAAAGACTACTGTGGGTGACAGTTTGAAACTCTTGACCTTGGCCTTTGACCTCGCAACTGCCGAATTATTTCGACGCTAATTTTTTCACATTTTTTGCAGATATTAGGCTCCAAATTCGGCAATTTTGGTAGAGCGGCTCAAGGTCATCTGCGGTGCAGAGAATGGATGACCTTGGCCTTGACTGCGACGTCATAGACACCACTTTACCCTCGCTTCCCTTACAATACACAAAACACTAACAGAAGCGACAAACTAATTAGGGGAGGAGAGGAGAGGAAGAAGAAAAGGAAGACGGTACCCAGAAACACACACACACGCACACGCACACACACACACACACGCATGCACACACACGCACACACACACGTACACACGCACGCACGCACGCACGCACACGCACACACACACACACATACACTTTTTGTTTGTTTTGCTTGGGTTTTTGTCTCTTTTTTTCATGTTTATTTCCTTCTTTAATTTTTGTGTCATAGATGGCTTGATGTAAAAAAAAAAGCAAACCACTATTGCTTATTCAATGTTCCATCTGAAATGTTGTTTTTTTACTTTGACTTTGACACACTGCAGACATTTCGTTGCCATTTCTTCCTTCCTTCGTGGATCGCTCAGTTTCCTGTCATATGAGCGCAGATGCGTCATTCGTCCGTTATGTACCTAAGAAATAGTTAGGCCCAGCATGTCCGTCTTCAGCTGGAGGAAATCTTTGTCAAAAGCTCTAGAACAAAGGCGAGAGAATGGACCAGTAAGGCAGAAAGATAGTAGATGATATCAAATATATTCTAAACGGGTAAGATGGATTACTTAAGAGCTCGGCGAACCGGGCTGATAGAGTTATCGTTAGTGTCGACAGTACACCATTCACAGTGACGGCTATCCAAAAACTCAGACTGGAATTTGAACGGAGAATTCAACTGGCCTATCGACGTGTAAAATGTGTCCTGTATAAAAGGGACATAACCAATGTTTCTGTCCTCACTACTCATAGGGAAAAGAGACCGGATGCTTATCTTCCCCTATACAGTCTTTGATGATATTGACAAAGCAAAAGGGAAAGGCAGAGTCAAAGAGAGTGACAGATTAATGGTCATGAAGTTACATGCACAGAACTTCCAGAAGAGGGTTGCCATTTGAACTCTGTCTTTGTCTTTCTCTGTCTCTGTCTCTGTCTCAGATTCTCTATCTGTCTCTATCTCTCTATGTCTCTGTCTGTCTGTCTCTCTCTGTCTGTCTCTCTGTCTCTCTGTCTCTCTCTCTGTCTCTTCTCTCGTCTCTCTCTCTCTCTCTCTCTCTCTCTCTCTCTCTCTCTCTCTCTCTCTCTCTCTCTCTCTCTCTCTCTCTCTCTCTCTCTCTCTCTCTCTCAAGTATATATGCATATCTCTCCAACTTTCTCGTATACCTTTTTTTGTTTTTGTTTTTATAACTTATTTTTTATATTTATGACACTTTTGATATTGTTCTATTTTATATGTGAAATGCGATGCGATTTTCTCTCTCTCTCTCTCTCTCTCTCTCTCTCTCTCTCCAGTCTCTCTCTCTCTCTCTCTCTCTCTCTCTCTCTCTCTCTCTCTCTCTCTCTCTCTCTCTCTCTCTCTCTCTCTCTCTCTCTCTCTCTCTCTCTCTCTCTCTCTCTCTCTCTCTCTCTCTCTCTCTCTCTCTCTCTCTCTCTCTCTCTCTCTCTCTCTCTCTCTTTTTTCCGAGTTTATTTTTATCTTCATGTTTATATGCTTATGATACCTTGTGTATAGAGGGGTGGGGGGAGGTGGTGTGTGTGTGTGTGTGTGTGTGTGTGTGTGTGTGTGTGTGTGTGTGTGTGTGTGTGTGTGTGTGTGTGTGTGTGTGTGTGTGTGTGTGTGTGTGTGTGTGTGTGTGTGTGTGTGTGTGTGTGTGTGTGTGTGTGTGTGTGTGTGTGTGTGTGTGTGCCTAAAGAAGGATGGGGCAGACAATTGTTTAGTTTAATTCTTTTGGTTGTTCTTTGTATTTATGTTTGGTTTCTTTTCTTCATTTTCTTTTTTTGGCATGAGGACTGGACGAAAAAAAGCAATGTTGCTTAATCTATTATCCTCAATAAAGAAAACTTATTCATTCATTCATTCATTCTCTCTCTCTCTTCCTCTCTCTCTTTTGTTGTTGTCTATACTTAATTGTTTATTATACTTTTGTTTGATAATGAATTTCATGCTAAAGTAACCCTTGCACTGCCTCCATGTCATTAGGACCTGTATTGTGGTTGATGACATTAAACTGGTCCAGTCTCAGTCTCCAGTCTCTCTCTCTCTCTCTCTCTCTCTCTCTCTCTCTCTCTCTCTCTCTCTCTCTCTCTCTCTCTCTCTCTCTCTCTCTCTCTCTCTCTCTCTCTCTCTCTCTCTCTCTCTCTCTCTCTCTCTCTCTCTGTTCTAAACACTTGGCATGCAAACACGGAGTCACGGGCATTCACAGAAATCTAATCTGTTAAAAGATTTTGAGTTCCTGTAGAAAATTAATTGCCATACGCCTCTCATTCTCACTTTACTGTTGTCGAAAATGGCTGCTAATGTGGGCTCTGTGGTTCACAAATACGGATTGAAAACCAATGAATAACTCGTAATTATTTGCCAAGTCTAACACATTGTGGGGGTCATTTAATTCTTAAGAACATGCTTAATATCATTATATAGATAATTAAAGTGATGGGCTGAAGGAAAACTTACAAACACCGGCACATGCCTAGGGCTCTTTCACTGAAAGCATTTGACTTCCAGCACCCCCGCCAAGGAGGAATCGCCGATTTGACGGTTTGATTTCTAGGAAACCAGAGCAAAGTGAGTGTTGTGATCTCTGTAAAGGGTGTTTTCCTGGTGATCTCGACGTGTTTCTTGAAAAAAACTCATCCGTCAGGGTGCCCCTTTAAGGCAACAGCTTTGGAAAGAACACCCTTTATACACAGCAACTCAAAACAGCTAAAACAAATGTATGTAAGGAAACGATTACTATAGTCCTGAATCTTGCATCAATCCTTCGGGTGAAGGCGTGGGTATATAGGCCTATATACTTTACACAACGCGAATCAACTAACAGAGCTTAGGATTAATTGCACAATGCAAACCAAAGGAATTTGGGAATGGTTAGTCGTAGGTGAAATCAATATATTTCAAGAATAATTAGACACGTACTGAGAAAAAAAAGATTAGAAATGATCGTACACATACCAAATCAGACATTTACAATTACCCCCCACTCATAATGGCAAGCCTACATACTTTAAGATGTCGAAATGAGAGAGTTTATGTTTGTGTTCAATAATTTAAAAAATTACAATGCAGTTATGTGATTATGTTGGTAGGCCTGCGATTATGTTATGTGATTGTAGAAGTTAATGACTTACGCTGTAATGGGCAAACATGTTCTTCTTTGGAGATTCGGTCAAAGAAAGAGGTGGACACAGAGGGGGGTGGACACATATTGTTGGACAAATGATTAAGAAGGGATCAAAAACCAAAGCCACACCCCAAATTAAAGCAGGCTGACAACGTTAGTTGCGGTTGCTTTGGCATACTCTTAAATAACAGAGTAAGTTATTATCTAGGGTTAAATGTGGAAGTCTTGTATCATCACAAAGTACGCAAAACATAAGAAATGTCATAACATTTCATGCTCACTGAATATATTGCTAAGTATATATCATCATCATCATCATCATCATCATCATCATCATCATCATCATCATCATCATCACCATCATCATCATTATCATCATCATCTTCTTCTTCTAATTGGTTTATTTCTTCTTCTTCTTCTCCTCATCATCATCATCATCATCATCATCATCATCATCATCATCATCATCATCATCATCTTCTTCTTCTTCTTCTTCTTCTTCTTCTCAGTTCATCATCATCATTATCTACACTCCTTATCGGCGTCTTTCGAGGAATGCTATGGGAGGCATTTAAAAGCCTGATGACCTTGACCTTTGACCTTGGATCTATAGTACGAAAACTGTTGGCCATAGACCCACATAATCATATAACTATGCTTATATTCGTGATTGGCATTACCCATAGAATGCCGATGTAGATATTTTGAAGCTTTGACAATAATTTTTGGGTTGTAGTTCGAAATACATTTATGTAGTTTTTATGTAGAGCTCTATGCTTTTATGTATCGTTTTCTATTTAAGCATGGTTTGGAATGTTATTGTCATGTGATGCTTAATTGTAGAAACAGCAGATGTTGCCACTTTTAATTTCGCATGAAATAATGAAGTTTTGTTGAATTTAATTTAGTTGGGTGAAGTTGAGATGAATGAAGTGAAAGGCATTTTGAAGCTCATTGGCCTTGACCTTGGCGTTTCACCTTGGGCTGCATAGTCTGTAAACCGTTGGCCATAGACCCAAATAAGCATATGATATTCTTGATATGCATAGCTAAAGTTCTCTGTACACGTTAAAATATTCACAAAATATCACTATTTCCCCATGGCAAGACAGTGAGTTGCAGGTCATATTACGAGTGGCCTAACACTGTGTTGCCATGGGGAAATAGATATATTTTGTGAATATTGTTAACGTGTATAGAGACCTTAAAGAGATGCCGACATATATATTTTGAAGCTTAATTAATGGCCTTGACCTTTGACACTGTGGCTGTAGTTTGGAAACCGTTGGCCTAACCAACTATTAGTCTTGATCCTTAACCCAAGGAATGCCTAGGAAATTGGGATATTGTGAATCTCGATGACTTCTTCTCCTTAGGCAGCCAACTTCATCATGTTGAAGACCTTGAACTTTAACATTGGGGCTTTGACATTCACCCGGGGGTTGTATATTCTTGTCTACACTATTGATAAAAAAAAATGCATGCACTCGCTTGCGCTTGCTTGTGTGTGTGCGTGCGTACATGCGTGCGCGCATGTGTGTGTGTGTGTGTGTGTGTGTGTGTGTGTGTGTGTGTCAGCCAGATTATGACAATTACACGAAGGGACACATAGGGCATGAGGGCATGTTTTGTTTTGTTTGCTTTGATTTCAAAGGAGTTCTGTTCATGACAGGCTCTTGTTGCCTGTGGTATGTCCCACCAGAACATCTACGTCCTTTTGTAACTGTTGCAGGTCGCTTGAGAGAGAGAGAGAGAGAGAGAGAGAGAGAGAGAGAGAGAGAGAGAGAGAGAGAGAGAGAGAGAGAGAGAGAGAGAGAGAGAGGAGAGAGAGAGAGAGAGATGAGAGAGAGACGAGAGAGAGAGAGAGAGAGAAGGAGAGAGAGAGAGAGAGAGAGAGTCGAGTAATGAGTAAGAACGAGTTTATTCATTTGAGTGATTTTTTAAAAAATTCAAGTGTTTTGTTTTGTTATTAGTCCCCGAGCCGAACGTTCGGAAACTATTGTTTCTGTCTGATCCGTCCGGCGTGCCTCCGTCCGTCCGGCCGGCCGGCCGGCTATTCGTCCGTTTTTCTCAAAAACTATTCAGTCTATCATCATCAAATTTGGTATACTAGTTTGCCAAGATGCATGCTATTCACTGATGTATTTAGTTTTACATTACGGTCAAGGTCGCGCCAGTTACTACTATTCGTTCCGTTAAAACGTCGGTCTATTAACTAAAGCCCACCGCGCTGTGTGCCCCCCTCCCCCCCCTCGAGGAGATCCTGTTTGATGTGTTTCAAAGAAATGCCGAAGGCCCCACCCAGCCGCCCATTGTGTGCCCCCCCCACCCCCCCGAGGAGGCCTGTTTGATGTGTTTCAAAGAAATGCCGAAGGCCCCACCCAGCCGCCCATTGTGTGCGCCCCCCCCACCCCCAGAGGAGGCCTGTTTGATGTGTTTCAAAGAAATGCCGAAGGCCCCACCCAGCCGCCCATTGTGTGCCCCCCCCCCCCACCCCCCGAGGAGACCTGTTTGATGTGTTTCAAAGAAATGCCGAAGGCCCCACCCAGCCGCCCATTGTGTGCCCCCCCCCGGCCTGTTTGATGTGTTTCAAAGAAATGCTGAAGGCCCCACCCAGCCGCCCATTGTGTGCCCCCCCCCCCCCCCCCCGAGGAGGCCTGTTTGATGTGTTTCAAAGAAATGCCGAAGGCCCCACCCAGCCGCCCATTGTGTGCCCCCCCCCCCACCCCCCCCCTGTTTGATGTGTTTCAAAGAAATGCCGAAGGCCCCACCCAGCCGCCCATTGTGTGCCCCCCAAGAGGAGGCCTGTTTGATGTGTTTCAAAGAAATGCCGAAGGCCCCACCCAGCCGCCCATTGTGTGCCCCCCCCGAGGAGGCCTGTTTGATGTGTTAGCCTGACATTAAATTGATTTTAGATAGTGTGTAACACAAGACATGTATGCATTGCACTGGCATCCTAAGCGTATAACTAAAATGAATTCAGGTTTATTTTTTAAAGCTTAGATTTGATTGAAACTGTTGTTGTTTTTTAAAACTGCGAAACGGAAAAAAGTAAATTCTGTTGGTAATTGTTTTTAAATAAGGAAAGTAGAAAGAGAGACAGGGAAAGGTGGACAAGAAATCAAGAGCGTGTAAAAACAATTGGGCTAAACAAACAAAAACCAAACTTTAGCCAAGTTCCATACACCCCTTTTGTGAATACGTGCATGGGTGTAGGGGCCTATATAACATAGTTTGGTTTTCATCCCAAGAGTCCCCTATTGTACTTACAATGTGGTGGTACCATAGCCGATGAGGTTTATCCTAGGCGTGGTTACCGCTACACCTATCTATAATATTAAAAACTCGGGACTTTATTGGTGTCACACTGCCTACGGGCATTGCAGCCAGTATTGTTCCCACCATCTTTGTATTTACAAATGTCCCATATGTGTCTATGACCGAGAGGACGTAAAACACCACTTTCACCACCATCCCAAGAGTCCCTTAAAAGCTCTCTGTATAATAACTTGTGGCGGTGCCATAGCCGATGAGGTTTAACCGAGGCGTGGTCACCGCTACAGCTATCTGTATTAATAAAAAAATCGGGACTTTACTGGTTTCGTACTGCCTCCGGGCATTGCCTCCAGTATTGTTCCCACCATATTTGTATTTACAAATGTCCCATATGTGTCTGATTCAGACCAAGAGGACGTAAAACTCCATTTTCGTCGTCATCCCAAGAGTCCCATATCTACTGTGTATGCAGTTATTACCAGAAATGAAAGAACAAAAAGAAAAGAAAGAAAGCGGAATAGACAGAAAGCCAGCAAATGAAAGAGAGACAATCCAACGGATTATCAGATACAAGATCGTGGATGAAAGGATTAAAAACAAAAATACAAAGTCGGACAAAATCAAAACGAATTGAGACATGTCTGTTATTGTTCTTTAAAGAAAGTTGTAATTGTAGTCATTGATGGTTGTGACAACTGAAACCTTTCTATTTCGCTGCCTGTGTAGAGCAGGCCACACTGCTAGTGTGTGAAGATGCTGCTGCACTGTGGTTAGCCAGCTGCCTGCTCCAGCTTAGCCAGGG
>CM065683.1:52318133-52323133 GCA_017654935.2 Phymorhynchus buccinoides | reverse complement strand
TTATTGCTGCATGTTTGTTAAATCAACACACTATTGGAGAATAGGCCTACCTAATACATACTGCAAATCAAAGGAATTGGGAGTAATTCATACATACGGTAAATCACCAGTTTCATGATTGATTGTACACCTGGCAAACAATCTAAGTTTATAAATGATAAACGACCTTGCACATCAACAGGGTATTGATCGAAGGTGAAATCAATCAGCTTAATATTTAAATAAACAAACAAATGGCAAATTTGCCACGCTTAGAAGGGTTGGACAACGATTAATTTTACGAAAGCAATTGATGTAGGCCTAGCCTACACGTAAGCCCTATGAAGAAACATAGAATTGGTGATTGGTTTTCTGAGCATGTATCACCGTCGTTGTGTTGTCGCCGTCATCATCGTCGTCGTCATCACCATCAACAACAAAATTTACAACACAATAACAGCAACAGCAACATTAGGTCTACTAGTGTTATCATCGCCAACAGCAGCAGCAGTGCTACCCGAGCAGTAAAGCAGCAGCAACGTTCAGCCACTCAGATACGAGTTCAAGAGCTTACTGTTCAAATGTCCAGCGAGTTCATTGAATTGGTCCTTGGCTTTGTTGAACGTGTTCTGCAGCTTGTGGATCAAGTTCTGAATGTCACTGATGAAAAACCGTTTTTGAGGCGCGGCGTAAGCCACCACCAAAGTAGCCAGCAGAATAATGGCAACCTTCATCTCTGTACAGACAAGACATAAAATAAACTGACAGATTGATAGCAGAAAGAAAAAAAACCCCATCTAAGCCTATAGTCGGATAGCACTATTTAAGAAAGGTGAAGTGCCTCAACTTTGCGTGTTAGAAGCCGACATCCTAGCTGGATGCATCAATGGGATGCTAGGGAACACTTCTAGACCGGATTGAACATTGCTGGACTTCCGGAATCCAATTTGGCAAATATCCAAATTGGCGGCCCTCAATTTAACGGTTTGGGCATGTAACATTTTCAAGTAGCACCTGATTTTAAAGGTATTTACAAGCAGAGCAGGTTTATGTTATCAGCTTGGATATATAATAAGCCGACTTTATATTATGAGCAGTTGGAGTTTCGTGCATATAGTCAGTTACATGTTTAAGTGTATCCGGTCAAATATCAGGAGCTGCTAACATTTTTGGTGTCATAATGCAATGATTTTTTACTTATATGGGTTTCTTAGCAGTAGCATAGATGATTCTGGCGAATATGTGCCTGATAAATTTGTTTTGATCACGAAGCAGACTCGCTATGTGCAGGTTTTGGCTTGTTTTTAAACGAGAGGACGTGTAGGTATAATAGAACTGACGTACACATCTGTCAATATATGTTTTATATAGGCTCCTATGCATCTCACCTACCTTGTAGAGATCGCCACCTTTACAGACCCACTTCACCCCTTGTCGTTAAGATTGAAGAAATATCTGGATTTAGTTGTTGTTGTTGTTTTTGTTGCAGTCTTTGTTAATTTTTTAAAGTGCTAATTACTGGCAATCAACCTACTTTTTTTGTTTTTTTGTTAAGTGATTCTGATGAGCATTTATTTAACAAACCACTTCACTGTAGGCCTATGCGTATCATTCCACACTTGCCGTTCCGACATGTATCCGTATTGTTGTTGACATTTTAACGTGCATGTATTTTCAGGAACATGTTTCAGACATCTGTTTTATAATTCAGTTAGCATTTTACCTATCTTCAGATTCCAACTGTAAATTGAAACTGAAAACAAAACGCCATCTATTTTATTTGTAAGGTTGAGCCTTTCAAAATCTGGCCCAATGTGATTAAAAGTAAGCGCAATAAATGAAAAAAATTGGAACCATTTACATAATCCGAATAACATAATAATAATGAATATTTTAAAAAAATTAATAGCTTTATCAAAACGGTTGCCCAAGAATGGTTATTATAATGCTGCTAATAACCAATTTGGCTCGTTAGATACACTGACGGGAAAGAGTAGTTTATTTTGGACTTAATAACACTAATCAATTATATATTGCAAACAGTAGCATGATAGTAGTGTAAATGAATGATAAACAAAACAAAAACAACAATACTTGCGTATTTACTTACCGACTGAGTTCGTATGGACTGAAATAAAAACAGACTAAACAAATGTTTGAATGAGCAGCTTATATATCTCCAAAATCGTGATTAAGATGATGTTTTAAAAAACAAGAAAGGAAAAAAAGAATTGAACAGCTAGGTTATCTAAGATCGTGACTGCGTGATTTGCTGGTTTTTGTGTTTAAAAAAACACCTTATTTATGTGTGTGTGTGTGTGTGTGTGTGTGTGTGTGTGTGTGTGTGTGTGTGTGTGTGTGTGTGTGTGTGTGTGTGTTCCTCCTGGAACAAACTTCCTCTCTCCCTCCGTCAGCGACCGACTCTCTCTGCTTTCAAAGCTAACCTCAAAACCCACCTGTTCCCCCGTCATTAAAGCTCCTCTCTCTTTATCTTCTCTCTCTTGCCATTAGGTCTGTTTCTGCTATATTCCATTTATGTTATCCGTGTGTGTTCGCTTTGTATTGCGTTTTTGTTTGAATGCGCTTTGAATGCTAACGTGTGTGTGCGCTTTGATTTGATTTCTATCAAGATTCAGCGCCGTATAAATACTGTATGTTGTTGTTGTTGTTGTTGTTGTTGTGTGTGTGTGTGTGTGTGTGTGTGTGTGTGTGTGTGTGTGTGTGTGTGTGTGTGTGTGTGTGTGTGTGTGTGTGTGTGTGTGTGTGTGTGTGTGTGTGTGTGTGTGTGTGTGTGTGTGTGTGTCTGTGTGTGTGTGCATGCGCGCGTGTGCGTGTGTGTGTGTGCATGTTTCTTGTAGACAAACATGCACGCTTTTTGTGTTTCTTGTTGACTAAGTTGATAAAGGCGCATTCGCCGAAAGATCAATTGGTTTTGTTTTGTCTAGTGAATAAAATAACGTCACGTTACACATGTGTGTAGTTGTTTATTTGTTGTATGTTCCAGTGACGTTGCAGTCTGTTTCATTTTTGTTTTAAGACAAACTAGGTCTCTTTCTGTGTTAGTGGTTCACATTGTAAGACCTGCATAAAAGTGCATTGAACACGATCTCATACATCTTCTGGTTTTGTGGGTTAGCTTCTAATCACAGTGATTTTTTTCTTTTGAAGAGCTCGTGCAAAACTCGCCTTCCTTTGCTTGTTTGCTTCGTATTTGTTTTTACGAGTTTCGATCATTTATTTTATTTTATTGTGTACCACTGTATTTTAAAGGTTGTTTTATATTTTTTTAATTGGTTGCCCAGGGGCGAGTTTCTCTAGATAACGTTCGCCGCGCGAATAACGCTTACGACAAACGTGGCCTAAGAAACACTTTAGAAAACGTTTGCGGAAGAATATTACAAGCTCTTGTCTGATTGGTCCAAACAATGTTTATTTTAAGCAAACTGTAATGGACCAATCAATAGCAAGAACCGTATTCACCTCCTACTAGTTCCGGATAGTTCGCCGCTTGTCACCTTTCGACTGAGAGCAAAACGCCATGCGAACTATCGGCAAACGAAGGGTGCTTCTTATACCGTTTTTGCCGATTTGAGCGAGGGCGACGAAACGTTAGCCCTTGTGAAACTCGCCCCTGGTACTTTGCCCGTCGAAGGTTGAAACCCCCCCCCCCCCCCCCCCCCCCGAAATATCGCTATTTTATTAGTGTTTTTTTGTATAGTGATTAGTAGTTCAGTAAGAAATAATAAGGTTGCAGGTCTAAAATGTTTGACAGCAGCAACAAAGCAAGACTCTGTGCAGCATTAATGGTATCTATATAGATTCTATGCCTACAGGTTTACTTCGTACATCCCCCCCCCCCCCCCCCTTCGTATTCCCATAATGCTCTGCGCCCTAATCTTCTTTCATCCCATCCATCCTGAGCCTGTCTCATCTCTTCTCTATTTTTGTCCCATGCACGCTTCTTGTGCTATGTTCCTCTATCTTTTCTTGCACCTAGGCTGCACTGATAATTACCAGCCGCGACAAAGAGAGCGAAGCTGGTAATGTTTTCATTGGATTCTGTTCCTGACTGACTGACTGACTAATAATAATAATAATAATAATAATAATAATAATAATAATAATAATAATACTCATAATCATAATCATAATTAATAAGTTATATAGCGCATAATCTTGCTAAGCAACTCAATGTGCTTTTCACTCACCGTTCATACACACATTTTAACAGACTGGTTCACGTATCCTCACTATGCATCTCTATGAAAATGAATACATTAGAGAATGCATTGCATAATCATAACACAACACACTAACACCCACCTCACTTCAAACACCACCACCCCAACCATCCCCCCCCGCCGTACCCACCACACCCCCCCCGCCCTACCCCCACCCCGCCCTACCCCCACCCCCTACCCCCCCCCACCCCCACACACACGTGCACGCATTAACCTCATACTCAACGTCATTGAGCTGGACGACAACAGTGGGGAAAGGATTATAGACTTTACAGAGAGAAAGCTTTCCTGAAGAAGTGGGTTTTTAGTTGGGACTTGAATGAAGGAAGAGTGGACTGGCTATGGGTATGGTCAGGGAGAGAATTCCAAACGCTTGGTGCAACGAAGCTAAACAGTTTGTTAAATGGCTTTGTTTAGGGGCTAGTCCCAAATCATGTGAACTGGACCCTATCCCATCGTCCCTGTTTTGTGTTTGTATTGATGAACTGCTACCATATGTCACTCATATTGTGAATGATTCTCTCTTGTCTGGCTCTTTCTCCTTCTATGATTAAGTCTGCTATTGTCCACCCCCTGTTAAAGAAACCCTTCCTGGATGATGACAATCTGAAAAGCTATAGACTTGTGACCAATCTATCATTTCTTTCAAAAATAGCATAAAAGGCTGTGCTTTGTCAACTACTCACACACTTAGAACAAAATCACCTTCTGAACCCCCATCAATCCGCCTATAGAATATTTCACAGTACAGAAACAGCCCTTCTCAAAATTGCAAACGAT
>CM065683.1:52293133-52315633 GCA_017654935.2 Phymorhynchus buccinoides | reverse complement strand
AGAGAGAGAGAGAGAGAGAGAGAGAGAGAGAGAGAGAGAGAGAGTCGAGTAATGAGTAAGAACGAGTTTTAGTTTGTGTGGAATAAGAAAAATGATAGAATCAGCAAAACAATATCATATAAAAGTATCAACCAAGGAGGTATTTGTATCCCAGATGTTCGTAAACATCTAATATTATACATGCACTAAAGATTACATGGATTAAAAAGTTACTGATAGGCAATCATAAATGGAACCACTTAGTTTATGTTCTTAGTAATAACATTTCCTTTTTAAAAATCAATAGGTACTAGAATAGAAATTGACAAGCTGAAAAATAATTTTTGGTATGACGTATTTAAAGCATACTCAGAATTAGGGAACAAAATAGAAATTAAAAACATCAGTGAAATGATTTCTGAACCACTGTTCTGTAATTCAAATGTATTGATTGGAGAGAAAAAATGTCTTCTACCGTAGCTGGATTGAAAGAGATGTGCATCAGGTAGGCAATTTGCTTGATAGTCAAGGACAATTGTTATCACTCAGTGCATTTCAAAACAAATATGGTATCCAGACACATTTATTGACTTATATAAGTGTTGTTAAAGCTGCTAACAAATATATAAATGCTTGTGGATTGCATGTAAATGATATAACAAATAATAATACTAATAATAGTAAAACTTTGCGTTTTATATTATTTGGTTCCAAAAGGTGCAAAACTTTTTTACAACTGCTTAACAGTAAATGATCAAAAACCAAACTGTTGCCAGGGCTGGGACAGTCGAATAAATAGAAGTGTACAATGGAATGTCATATTCAGAAAATTTGCCAAAATAAAGGAGATAAAACTGAAATGGCTACAAATACGTATAATTCATAGAATCATAGGAACTAATTCAGTGCTCTTAAATATGAAAATTTAAAACACCGATAAATGTTCCTTTTGTAATAATCATAAAGATAATATTCAGCACATTTTCTGGAACTGTGAACATGTGTTATCCTTTTGGATGAATTTTCAAATGGCACTACACGACAAATGTGAAATAGCCAACAATTTCCAATTTACTCAGCATCTTGTGATATTTGGTTGTGAAAAGAATGTGAGAACAGATGATGTTATTGACTTGTTATTATTAGTGGCAAAATCTTTTATTCATAGATGTAAAATGAAAACAACAGATACCATTATTTAGGATGTTTGTTCCTGTAATGAGATACTGATATAGTATTGAAAAATACATTGCAAGCATCAATATGGTTTATGATGAAACAGTTCAAGCTTGGAATCCCTATACATCATTGTTTGTGTAACTTATTAACAGGCACTTGTCACTTTAACTGGTCTTTTTGGGTGTTGTTTTTCCTCCTACAAATATTTATATGGCTTACGTAAATTATGATTATACAGTGCATTCTTCAATGCCCACTTTAACTTTTCTGTATGTCTTTCAGACCCTATCTTTTTCTCTGTCTGTTTTTCTTTCTTTTTGCTCTCTTTAAAAAAAAGGGAAAACATTGAATGTAACAGCAATTTTATTTATGTTTATTT
Source organism: Phymorhynchus buccinoides (assembly GCA_017654935.2). Taxonomy (NCBI): domain Eukaryota; kingdom Metazoa; phylum Mollusca; class Gastropoda; order Neogastropoda; family Raphitomidae; genus Phymorhynchus; species Phymorhynchus buccinoides. Next base: position 52,314,096 of record CM065683.1, on the reverse strand, counting down.
GAATGTTAATAATTATGTATAATATGCATGTTATACAAAATGTGTTCGATGATGAAATGTATTTATGCACGTTCAATGATTAAAAAAAAGTTCATTACAAAAATGTTTATTCATTTGAGTGATTTTTAAAAAAATGTTTCAAGTGTTTTGTTTTGTTGTTGTTCAATTTTGTTTCATTCTTCATTCGTGTTGAAATTTTTTGTTATTGCCAGTACATTCTTGTGTTAGCCTGACATTAAATTGATTTTAGATAGTGTGTAACACAAGACATGTATGCATTGCACTGGCATCCTGAGCGTATAACTAAAACTAATTCAGGTTTATTTTTTTAAAGCTTAGATTTGATTGAAACTGTTGTTGTTGTTGTTTTCAAAACTGCGAAACAGAAAAAAGTAAATTCTGTTGGTAATTGTTTTTAAATAAGGAAAGTAGAAAGATCGAGAGACAGGGAAAGGTGGACAAGAAATCAAGAGCGTGTAAAAACAATTGGGCTAAACAAACAAAAACCAAACTTTAGCCAAGTTCCATACACCCCTTTTGTGAATACGTGCATGGGTGTAGGGGCCTATATAACATAGTTTGGTTTTCATCCCAAGAGTCCCATATCTACAGTGTATGCAGTTATTACCAGAAATGAAAGAACAAAAAGAAAAGAAAAAAAGCGGAATAGACAGAAAGCCAGCAAATGAAAGAGAGACAATCCAACGGATTATCAGATACAAGATCGTGGATGAAAGGATTAAAAACAAAAATACAAAGTCGGACAAAATCAAAACGAATTGAGACATGTCTGTTATTGTTCTCTAAAGAAAGTTGTAATTGTAGTCATTGATGGTTTTGACAACTGAAACCTTTCTATTTCGCTGCCTGTGTAGAGCAGGCCACACTGCTAGTGTGTGGAGATGATGCTGCACTGTGGTTAGCCAGCTGCCTCCTCCAGCTTAGCCAGGGATCTGGAACAGGAAAATCACATTACAGGCTAGTTTGGAACACCTACTTGTTGTATTCGAATCTTTGAACAAACACCAATACAATAAATATACAATATCCAATCCAACATTTTCTCATTGCTCCTTTATCCGGACTGCCATGGAGTGGAACCAACTAAGCGAGGCCACTGTCACCGCAGGCTCTGTCAGCGCATTTTCATCAGCGCTGACCAGATCACCATCTGAGCCTGCAACTACTGACCACTAGCCTACTAGGACTTTTTTTAAAATCTTGCTTCTGGAAGTGGGGCCTAGGCCCTTCAGGGTAAGCAGTAGGTCTTTCTCCTTCTATGATTTCTATTAGGTTCATGCGCCCTCCAAGTTCCGTCGCGATTTATCGTCAGACGTGTGGCGTCTGCGACGTATCCAGACAGAAACAGAAACAAAACAAGATCACTTTTTATAACCGCACACTCTAAGACGCCAGTAAAAAGCTTACTAACTGAAAATACCAAGTATAAAAGCATTTTATTTCAGAGCAAACATTAAAAAAACCATCCTTTTTGATGGACAGGCTTAATCTTAAGAATGGGTAGTCAGGGGGAAAAGAAGGAAAGGGGGTAGCAGTATTTGATGTCAGACTGGACAATCAACCGATCCATAAATCAATCAATCAATGAAACAACCAATCAATCAATTAATCAATCAATCAATATTTGTATTGTCAATTTTTCAGGAAATTATTTTTGCAGCGATAAAACAAATCAACAAAACAACACAATAAAGACAAAGACATAGTATGTAGAAAAACCAAAAGATAAAATATGCGACTATTATAAATGCCACACGCACATACAATCCTCGGACACACACATACACACACACACACACACACACACACACACACACACACACACACACACACACACACACACACACAGAGAGCGAGAGAGAGAGAGAGAGAGAGAGAGAGAGAGAGAGAGAGAGAGAGAGAGAGAGAGAGAGAGAGAGAGAGAGAGAGAGAGACATCATGCACACGCATACAACCATTTATCTATCCATCCATCTATAGAAGCATACAACTTGCATTCACAAATATTTTAATCACCAGTATGATTTACAGTTTTGAACAAGCACGGTTTGACTCTCTACATCCGTTCGATTTGGAAAATAAAAGGGATGCTTTCGTCTTTATTAAGTTGAGACCTACACAAAGAAAACAGCACAATACAACACACAACACACACAAACACACACACACACACACACACACACACACACACACACACACACACACACACACACGCACGCGCACGCGCACACGCGCATCGCGCGCACACGCACACACACGCACACGCACACACACACACAACTTACGCAGCGCACGCAGGGCCACACAGCTGTCCGGCCATGCCAGCATTGTCAGCTCCGAAGATCTGTGGGGCCGCTTGCTCGCAGATCAGCTTGCAGGCTCCCTCCGTCATCCCCGAGTCTATCTGGTCCACCAGGACGGCCACAACTTTGTCGAAGTTGACTGCAACAACATGGGGCAAGGGCGTAAGTTTTGGTTTCATTTGACTGATTTAATTTGTAAAGTCTGTTCACACAATGGTAATATTAGACTTGAAAAATTAAAAAAAGGTAGGCCTAACTCTATGCGTTGCGCGCGCGCGCGCGCGCGCGCGTGTGTGTGTGTGTGTGTGTGTGTGTGTGTGTGTGTGTGTGTGTGTGTGTGTGTGTGTGTGTGTGTGTGTGTGTGTGTGTGTGTGTGTGTGTGATTGTCCAAGAATGTAAGAAAAACAAGTTAATAGCAAAACCTGAAAGGGGCAAAGAAAACAAAATTAATGTTAATTGATGCATGAATTATAGTAATCTTGCAATTCCAGAGCTGGATAAGACTGTGGCAATTTTGATTATTTCTTGGCTGTAAACTTTTAAAGGCCCTGTTTGTGCCACTTGTATCCCAGATATGTTGTATAACAATTATAAAAATGGTCATGCTAAAAGAATGTCTTGAACTGATATTGGGTGACCACACGCACACTCTCTACATCTTTAGAAAATCTGGTCTTTCATGAGTTTAATCGAATTTTGTAAATCAGGCCAGACAAATATCTTGAACATGATCATATTTTAGATTTTGAAGGAAGCTTTTCATTATACATACTATTTTCTAATATTGGATTAATTTCATGTTTTGCTAGTTTTAATGTACAATATGAAGAGTTTCTACTAGCACCTTCTTTCGCTAATTTATCAGTTATTTCATTGCCAGATACCACAGTGCGATGGAATCCAGCAAACTTCTACATTAATTGCTTTAGACGTATGTGATAGGATACACATACCAAATCAACAATAATGTACGGCCCGAGTTATGCAGGCCTAAAGAGAGACTAGTGAAAGAAGATTAACGATTGGTCTTGAGATAGAAGAGCTCTTTTAATAAAGTGTTTGATCTCTGAGCTCTTTAAATTGGGTCGCTTTCTGATTATGACTTGGATCTCGTGGGGTACAGTAGGCCTAATGAATATACATTATGCATGGTAAATCAATACAGTTTGCGTATTATTATTGCTGCATGTTTGTTAAATCAACACACTATTGGAGAATAGGCCTACCTAATACATACTGCAAATCAAAGGAATTGGGAGTAATTCATACATACGGTAAATCACCAGTTTCATGATTGATTGTACACCTGGCAAACAATCTAAGTTTATAAATGATAAACGACCTTGCACATCAACAGGGTATTGATCGAAGGTGAAATAAATCAGCTTAATATTTACATAAACAAACAAATGGCAAATTTACCACGTTTAGAAGTTAACGGTTACTTTTACGAAAGCAATTGATGTAGGCCTAGCCTACACATAAGTCCTTAAGAAACATAGAATTGGTGATTGTTTTTTTGACCATGTTTCATCGTCATCACCGTCGTTGTGTTGTCGCCGTCATCATCGTCGTCGTCATCACCATCAACAACAACAAGTACAACACAATAACAACAACGGCAACATTAGGTCTACTAGTGTCATCATCGCCAACAGCAGCAGCAGTGCTACCCGAGCAGTAAAGCAGCAGCAACGTTCATCCACTCAGATACGAGTTCAAAAGCTTACTGTTCAAATGTCCAGCGAGTTCATTGAATTGGTCCTCGGCTTTGTTGAACGTGTTCTGCAGCTTGTGGATCAAGTTCTGAATGTCACTAATGAAAAACCGTTTTTGAGGCGCGGCGTAAGCCACCACCAAAGTAGCCAGCAGAACAATGGCAACCTTCATCTCTGTACAGACAAGACATAAAATAAACTGACAGATTGATAGCAGAAAAACCCCAACAAACACATCTAGGCCTATAGTCGGATAGCACTATTTAAGAAAGGTGAAGTGCCTCACCTTTGCGTGTTAGAAGCCGACATCCTAGCTGGATGCATCAATGGGATGCTAGTGAACACTTCTAGACCGGATGTAACATTGCTGGACTTCCGAATTCCAATTTGGCAAATATCCACATTGGCGGCCCTCAATTTAACGGTTTGGGCATGTAACATTTTCAAGTAGCACCTGATTTTAAAGGTATTTACAAGCAGAGCAGGTTTTATGTTATCAGCTTGGATATATGATAAGCCGACTTTATATTATGAGCAGTTGGAGTTTCGTGCATATAGTCAGTTACATGTTTAAGCGTATCCGGTCAAATATCAGGAGCTGCTAACATTTTTGGTGTCATAATGCAATGAATTTTCACTTACATGGGTTTCTTAGAAGTAGCATAGATGATTCTGGCGAATATGTGTCTGATAAATTTGTCTTGATCACTGAAGCAGACTCGCTATGTGCAGGTTTTGGCTTGTTGTTAAACGAGAGGACGAGTAGGTATAATAGAACTGACGTACACGTCTGTCAATATATTTTTTGTATAGGCTCCTATGCATTTCAACTACCTTGTAGAGGTCGCCACCTTTACAGACCCACTTCACCCCTTGTCGTTAAGATTGAAGAAATATTTGGATTTAGTTGCTGTTGTTGTTCTTGTTGCAGTCTTTGTTACTTTTTTAAAGTGCTAATTACTGGCAATCAACCTACTTTTGTTTTTAAAAAAAAGTGATTCTGATGAGCATTTATTTAACAGACCACTTCACTGTAGGCCTATGCGTATAATTCCACTTTTGACTTTCCGACATGTATCCGTATTGTTGTTGACATTTTAACGTGCATGTATTTTCAGGAACATGTTTCAAACATCTGTTTTATAATTCAGTTAGCATTTTACCTATCTTCAGACTCCAACTGTAAACTGAAACTGAAAAGAAAACGCCATCCATTTTTGTTTATGAAGTTGAGCCTTTCAAAAGCTGTCACAATGTAATTAAAAGTAGGCGAAATAAATGAGAAAAATTGGAAACATTTCCATAATCCGAATAACATAATATGAATACTTTTTATTTATAGCTTCATCAAAACTGTTGCCCAAGAATGGTTATTATAATGTTGCTAATAACCTATTTAGCTCATTAGGTACGCTGACGGGAAAGAGTAGTTTATTTTGGACTTAATAACACTAATCAATTATATATTGCAAACAGTAGCATGATAGTAGTGTAAATGAATGATAAACAAAACAAAAACAACAATACTTGCGTATTTACTTACCGACTGAATTCGTATGGACTGAAAGAAAAACAGACTAAACAGTTGTTTGAATGAGCAGCTTATATATCTCCAAAATCGTGATTAAGATGATTTTTTTTTAAACAAGAAAGGAAAAAAAGAATTAAACAGCCAGGTTATCTTAAGATCGTGACTGCGTGATTTGCTGGGTTTTTATATTAAAAACAAACAAACACTTATTTAGTTGTGTGTGTGTGTGTGTGTGTGTGTGTGTGTGTGTGTGTGTGTGTGTGTGTGCGTGTGCGTGCGTGCGTGCGTGCGTGCGTGCGTGCGTGCGTGCGTGCGTGCGTGCGTGCGTGCGCGCGCGCGCGCGTGTGTGTGTGTGTGTGTGTGTGTGTGCATGCGCGCGTGTGCGTGTGTGTGTGCATGTTTCTTGTAGACAAACATGCACGCTTCTTGTGTTTCTTGTTGACTAAGTTGATAAAGGCGCATTCGCCGAAAGATCAATTGGTTTGGTTTTGTCTTGTGAATAAAATAACGTCACGTTACACATGTGAATAAAATAATTAGTCCTCGGCTTTGTTGAACGTGTTCTGCAGCTTGTGGATCAAGTTCTGAATGTCACTAATGAAAAACCGTTTTTGTGTGTTTGTTGTATGTTCGTTCCAGTGACGTTGCAGTCTGTTTCATTTTTGTTTTAAGACAAACTAGGTCTCTTTCTGTGTTAGTGGTTCACATTGTAAGACCTGCATAAAAGTGCATTGAACACCATCTCATACATCTTCTGGTTTTGTGGGTTAGCTTCTATTCTAATCACAGTGATTTTTTTTCTTTTGAAGAGCTCGTGCAAAACTCGCCTTCCTTTGCTTGTTTGCTTCGTATTTGTTTTTACGAGTTTCGATCATTTATTTTATTTTATTGTGTACCACTGTATTTTAAAGGCTGTTTTATATTTTTTTAATTGGTTGCCCAGGGGCGAGTTTCTCTAGATAACGGTCGCCGCGCGAATAACGCTTACGCCAAACGTGGCCTAAGAAACACTTTAGAAAACGTTTGCGGAAGAATATTACAAGCTCTTGTCTGATTGCTCAAAAAAATGTTTATTTTAAACAAACTGTAATGGACCAATCAACAGCAAGAACCGTTTCACCCCCTACTAGTTCCGGATAGTTCGCCGCTTGTCACCTTTAGACTGAGAGCAAAACGCCATGCGAACTATCGGCAAACGAAGGGTGCTTCTTAGACCGTTTTTGCCGATTTGAGCGAGGGCGACGAAACGTTAGCCCTTGTGAAACTCGCCCCTGGTACTTTGCCCGTCGAAGGTTGAAAAATAAACCGAAATATCGCTATTTTATTAGTGTTTTTTTGTATAGTGATTAGTAGTTCAGTAAGAAATAATAAGGTTGCAGGTCTAAAATGTTTGACAGCAGCAACAAAGCAAGACTCTGTGCAGCATTAATGGTATCTATATAGATTCTATGCCTACAGGTTTACTTCGTACATCCTACCCCCCCCCCCCCCCCCCCCCTTTCGTATTCCCATAATGCTCTGCGCCCTAATCTTCTTTCATCCCATCCATCCTGAGCCTGTCTCATCTCTTCTCTATTTTTGTCCCATGCACGCTTCTTGTGCTATGTTCCTCTATCTTTTTTTGCACCTAGGCTGCACTGATAATTACCAGCCGCGACAAAGTGAGCGAAGCTGGTAATGTTTTCATTGGATTCTGTTCCTGACTGACTGACTGACTAATAATAATAATAATAATAATAATAATCATCATAATCATAATCATAATTAATAAGTTATATAGCGCATAATCTTGCTAAGCAACTCAATGTGCTTTTCACTCACCGTTCGTACAAACATTTTTAACAGACTGGTTCACGTATCCTCACTATGCATCTCTATGAAAATGAATACATTAGAGAATGCATTGCATATAATCATAACACAACACACTAAAACCCACCTCACTTCAACCCCCCCAACCATCCCCCCGCCGTACCCACCCCCACCCCGCCCCCCCCCCCCCCCCCCCCCCGCCCTACCCCCCCCCCCCCCTACTCCCCCACACACGTGCACGCATTAACCTCATACTCAACGTCATTGAGCTGGACGACAACAGTGGGGAAAGGATTATAGACTTTACAGAGATAAAGCTTTCCTGAAGAAGTGGGTTTTTAGTTGGGACTTGAATGAAGGAAGAGTGGACTGGCTACGGGTATGGTCAGGGAGAGAATTCCAAACGCTTGGTGCAACGAAGCTAAACAGTTTGTTAAATGGCTTTGTTTAGGGGCTAGTCCCAAATCATGTGAACTGGACCCTATCCCATCGTCCCTGTTTTGTGTTTGTATTGATGAACTGCTACCATATGTCACTCATATTGTGAATGATTCTCTCTTGTCTGGCTATTTCCCCTTCTATGATTAAGTCTGCTATTGTCCACCCCCTGTTAAAGAAACCCTTCCTGGATGATGACAATCTGAAAAGCTATAGACTTGTGACCAATCTATCATTTCTTTCAAAAATAGCATAAAAGGCTGTGCTTTGTCAACTACTCACACATTTAGAACAAAATCACCTTCTGAACCCCCATCAATCCGCCTATAGAATATTGCACAGTACAGAAACAGCCCTTCTCAAAATTGCAAACGATTTTCTTTTAGGCTTTGATGAAAACAAAGTTTCTCTCTTGGCTCTGCTTGACCTTAGTGCCGCTTTCGACACTATTGATCATTCCATTCTTCTTCGCCGACCCAAAGATTATTTTGGTATTCATGACCTTACTCTTGCCTGGTTCGAGAGCTACTTAGCTGACCACAGCCAGACTGTCTGTGTTAGTGGCTTGTACTCAGAGCCTTCTGCCCTCTTGTATGGTGTACCACAGGGCTCTGTACTGGCACCTATTCTGTTTGTACTCTATGCTACTCCTGTGCCCGATGTTGTCGGTCAGCGTGCCTTGTCACAAGAAAGTTTTGCTGACGATAAAGAAGTGTATCAGTCGGCCTCTCTTGCTGAAGTTGATGGGCTGATATCGCGGACACAGGAGGACCTAAAGATCTGGATGACACACAACAAACTACAGCTTAACCAGAATAAAACTGAACTTATGTTAGCATGTCCTACAAAACTGCTAAATGATTCTTCACTTCCAGTCTCTGCCACAATCAACAAGATTACTATAATTGATGCGTTAGTTAATATTAATTTTGTTTTCTCTGCCCCCTTTCTTTTCTTTTTTTTCTTATTTTCTCATGCACACGCACACGCACGCACGCGCGCACACACACACACACACACACACACACACACACACACACACACACACACACACACACACACACACACACACACACACACACACACAACAACACACAACAACATACAGTATTTATACGGCGCTGAATCTTGATAGAAATCAAATCAAAGCGCACACACACGTTAGCATTCAAAGCGCATTCAAACACAAATGCAATACAACGCGAACACACACAGATAACATAAATGGAATATAGCAGAAACAGACCTAATGGCAAGAGAGAGAAGATAAAGAGAGAGAGACACACACACACACACACACACACACACACACACACACACACACACACACACACACACACACACACACACACACACACACACACACACACACACACACACACACACACACACACACACACACACACACACATACACACACATACACACACACACACACACACACACACACACACACACACACACACACACACACACACACACACAGACACACACAGAGAGAGAGAGAGAGAGAGAGAGAGAGAGAGAGAGAGAGAGAGAGAGAGAGAGAGAGAGAGACACACACACACACACACACACACACACACACACACACACACACACACACACACACACACACACACACACACACACACACACACACACTCACACACACACTCGTGCACGCACGCACACACCCACACTGGCACGCACACACACACAAACACACACCCCCACAACACACACCCCATTCACACACACACACACACACACACACACACACACAACAACAACAACAACATACATTATTTATACGGCGCTGAATCTTGATATAAATCAAATCAAAGCGCACACACACGTTAGCATTCATAACGCATTCAAACAAGAATGCAATACAAAGCGAACGTACACGTTTGACATAAATGGTATACAGCAGAAACAGACCTAAAGGCAAGAGAGAGAAGAGAAAGAGAGTGGAGCCTCAATGACGGGGGAACAGGTGGGTTTTGAGGTTAGATTTGAAGGCTGAGAGGGTCGGTCGCTGACGGAGGGAAAGAGGAAGTTTGTTCCAAGATGTCGGTCCTGAAACAGCAAAAGAGCGCCGACCAACAGTTGAAAGCTTATACCTACTAGGGATCTAGAGAGAAAGCGAGTCAGAAACTGAACGCAAAGTGCGAGCTGGCGCATAGATGGAAATATTGTCGCAGAGGTAAGATGGAGCAGCTTTATGGATAGATTTATAGCAAAGGGTGTTTAATTTATACTCAATTTTGTCTGCGACAGAAAGCCAGTGCAAAGAACGGAGAAGAGGGCTAACGTGATCGAACTTTTTCTTCCTAAGGACAAGACGAGCTGCTGTGTTTTGAATACGCTGGAGACAAAATAGAGAAGAGACTGATAGGCCAGAAAGGAGAGCATTACAGTAGTCAAGACGAGATAGGATGAGGGAAGTAACAAGTTTTGCTGTGTGTAAGTATGGAGCAGATCAGACAAGTAACTAGAAGCAGAGCCAGAAACACACACACACACACACACACACACACACACACACACACACACACACACACACACACACACACACACACACACACACACACACACAACAAACAAACAGATTACTGTAACTCTCTTCTCGCTGGCCTTCCCAAATACCTCCTTAACAGACTTCAGGGAATCCAAAACAACGCTGCATGACTGGTCCTCAAATCCTCCTAATTTGAACATGTAACACCTCTTCTCCATGCTTTGCACTGGCTGCCAAACAGTGAAAGGATTCAGTACAAGTTTTCCACTCTTAGCTTTGCTGTCATTTCTGGCACTGCTTCTAGTTACTTGTCTGATCTGCTCCATACTTACACACCCTCTCGTCAGCTCCGTTCTTCTTCTGTTTCTCATATTTTGCAGCTTCCCCTGGCAGAGAGCAGGCAGAAACCCCACTGCCTGGTATGGCCAAATTGATAGCTAGGTTTTGCAAGTGTGCCCCCCCCCCCCCTCCGGGCATTGCCTCCAGGATCATTCCCGCCATCTTTATATCTACTAATGTGCCATATGTGTTTGTTCCGGACCGGAGGACGTTAAGCAGAATTTCATTAATTGACCTATATGACCTTGGAGCCATAGTACGAAAACTGTTGGTCCTAGACCCACATAACCATATAAGTAGGCCTATATTCGTGATTGGCATTACCCATTGAATGCAGATGTAGACATATCAAAACTTCGACATTTGGGTTGTAGTTTGAAATACATGAGTGTATTTTTATGTAGCGCTCTATACTTTTATGCATCGTTTTGTATTTAAGGATGGTTTGGAATGTTATTGGCATGTGATGTTTAATTGTAGAAACCGCAGGTGTTGCCACTTTAAATTCCGCATATGAGATGCTGAGTTGAATCTAATTTAGTTGAGTGAAGTTGAGTTGAATAAAGTGAACGGCATTTTGAAGCTCGTTTGCCATGACCTTGGCGTTTCACCTTGGGCTGTAGCCTATAAACCGTTGGTCATAGACCCATATAATATTCTTGATTTGCATAATTAAGGAATGCAGATGTAGACATGTTGAAGCCTTGACCTTCGACACAGTTGCTGTAGTTCGAAATCATTGGTCGTAGACGCACATAACCATATAAAATATATCATTGATCCCTTCACCATAGGAACGCCTTGGAATATTGTGAATCTTCGACCTTGACCTTTAACATAGGAGCTTTGACATTCACCCAGGGGTTGTATCTTAATCGTTTCTTCAATATTCATTAAAAAATACGTGCACGATCTTGCGCTTGCTTGTTTGTGTGTGTGTGTGTGTGTGTGTGTGTGTGTGTGCGTGCGTGCGTGCGTGCGTGCGTGCGTGCGTGCGTGCGTGCGTGCGTGCGTGCGTGTGTGTGTGTGTGTGTGTGTGTGTGTGTGTGTGTGTGTGTGTGTGTGTCAGATTCTGACAATTACACGAAGGGACACATAGGGCATGAGGGCATGTTTTGTTTTGTTTGCTTTGATTTCAAAGGATTTCTGTTCGTGACAGGCTCTTGTTGCCTGTGGTATATCCCACCAGAACATCTACGTCCTTTTGTAACTGTTGCAGGTCGTTTTGAGAGAGAGAGAGAGAGAGAGAGAGAGAGAGAGAGAGAGAGAGAGAGAGAGAGAGAGAGAGAGAGAGAGAGAGAGAGAGAGAGAGAGAGAGAGAGAGAGAGAGAGAGAGAGAGAGAGAGAGAGAGAGAGAGAGAGAGAGAGAGAGAGAGAGAGAGAGAGAGAGAGAGAGAGAGAGAGAGAGAGAGAGAGAGAGAGAGAGAGAGAGAGAGAGAGAGAGAGAGACAGAGAGAGAGAGAGAGAGAGAGAGAGAGAGAGAGAGAGACGGAGAGAGAGAGAGAGAGAGAGAGAGAGAGAGAGAGAGAGAGAGAGAGAGAGAGAGAGAGAGAGAGAGAGAGAGAGAGAGAGAGAGAGAGTCGAGTAATGAGTAAGAACGAGTTTTAGTTTGTGTGGAATAAGAAAAAGGATAGAATCAGCAGAAAAATATCATATAAAAGTATCAACCAAGGAGGTATTTGTATCCTAGATGTTCGTAAACATCTAATATTATACATGCACTAAAGATTACATGGATTAAAAAGTTACTGATAGGCAATCATAAATGGAACCACTTAGTTTATGCTCTTAGTAATAAAATTTCCTTTTTAAAAATCAATAGGTACTAGAATAGAAATTGACAAGCTTAAAAATAATTTTTGGTATGACGTATTTAAAGCATACTCAGAATTAGGGAAAAAAATAGAAATTAAAAACATCAGTGAAATGATTTCTGAACCACTGTTCTGTAATTCAAATGTATTGATTGGAGAGAAAAAATGTCTTCTACCGTAGCTGGATTGAAAGAGATGTGCATCAGGTAGGCATTTTTCGGTTCCTAAAGGTGCAAACCTTTTTTACAACTGCTTAACAGTAAATGATCAAAAACCAAACTGTTGCCAGGGCTGGGACAGTCGAATAAATATATGTGTACAATGGAATGTCATATTCAGAAAATTTGTCAAAATAAAGGAGATAAATCTGAAATGGCTACAAATACTTATTATTCATAGAATCATAGGAACTAATTCAGTGCTCTTAAATATGAAAATTTAAAACACCGATAAATGTTCCTTTTGTAATAATCATAAAGATAATATTCAGCACATTTTCTGGAACTGTGAACATGTGTTATCCTTTTGGGTGAATTTTCAAATGGCACTACACGACAAATGTGAAATAGCCAACAATTTCCAATTTACTCAGCATCTTGTGATATTTGGTTGTGAAAAGAATGTGAGAACAGATGATGTTATTGAATTGTTCTTAGTACTGGCAAAATCTTTTATTTATAGAAGTAAAATGAAAACACAGATACCATTATTTAGGATGTGTTTATGTAATGAGATACTGATATAGTATTGAAAAATACATTACAAGCATAAATATGGTTTATGATGAAACAGTTCAAGCTTGGAATCCCTATACATCATTGTTTGTGTAACTTATTAACAGGCACTTGCCACTTTAACTGGTATATTTTTGGTGTTGTTGTTCCTCCTACAAACATTTGTATGGCTTACGTAAATTATGATTATACAGTGCATTCTTCAATGCCCACTTTAGCTTCTCTGTCTGTCTTTCTGTCCCTATCTTTCTCTCTGTCTGTCTTTCAGCCCCTATCTTTCTCTCTGTCTGTCTTTCAGCCCCTATCTTTCTCTCTGTCTTTCTTTCTTTCTTTCTTTTTGCTCTCTTTAAAAAAAGGGAAAACATTGAATGTAACAGCAATTTTATTTATGTTTATTTGAATGTTAATAATTATGTATAATATGCATGTTATACAAAATGTGTTCGATTATGAAATGTATCTATGCACGTTCAATGATTAAAAAAAAGTTCATTACAAAAAAGTTTATTCATTTGAGTGATTTAAAAAAAAATGTTTCAAGTGTTTTGTTTTGTTGTTGTTCAATTTTGTTTCATTCTTCATTCGTGTTGACATTTTTTTGTTATTGCCAGTACATTCTTGTGTTAGCCTGACATTAAATTGATTTTAGATAGTGTGTAACACAAGACATGTATGTATTACACTGGCATCCTGAGCGCATAACTAAACTAATTCAGGTTTATTTTTTAAAGCTTAGATTTGATTGAAACTGTTGTTGTTGTTGTTTTCAAAACTGCGAAACAGAACAAAGTAAATTCTGTTGGTAATTGTTTTTTAAATAAGGAAAGTAGAAAGATCGAGAGACAGGGAAAGGTGGACAAGAAATCAAGAGCGTGTAAAAACAATTGGGCTAAACAAACAAAAACCAAACTTTAGCCAAGTTCCATACACCCCTTTTGTGAATACGTGCATGGGTGTAGGGGCCTATATAACATAGTTTGGTTTTCATCCCAAGAGTCCCATATCTACTGTGTATGCAGTTATTACCATAAATGAAAGAACAAAAAGAAAAGAAAGAAAGCGGAATAGACAGAAAGTCAGCAAATGAAAGAGAGACAATCCAACGGATTATCAGATACAAGATCGTGGATGAAAGGATTAAAAACAAAAATACAAAGTCGGACAAAATCAAAACGAATTGAAACATGTCTGTTATTGTTCTTTAAAGAAAGTTGTAATTGTAGTCATTGATGGTCCTGACAACTGAAACCTTTCTATTTCGCTGCCTGTGTAGAGCAGGCCACACTGCTAGTGTGTGGAGATGATGCTGCACTGTGGTTACCCAGCTGCCTCCTCCAGCTTAGCCAGGGATCTGGAACAGGAAAATCACATTACAGGCTAGTTTGGAACACCTACTTGTTGTATACGAATCTTTGAACAAACACCAATACAATAAAAAATACAATATCCAATCCAACAATTTCCCATTGCTCCTTCTTCATCCGGACTGCCATGGAGTGGAACCAACTAAGCGAGGCCTCTGTCACCGCAGGCTCTGTCAGCCCATTTTCATCAGCGCTGACCAGATCACCATCTGAGCCTGCAACTACTGACCACTGGCCTACTAGGACTTTTTTGTGTGCTTGCTTCTGGAAGTGGGGCCTGGGCCCTTCCGGCTGAACTGGGGGGTTTAATGGTCTTATCCCGGGGTAAGCAGTAGGTCTTTCTCCTTCTATGATTTCTATTAGGTTCATGCGCCCTCCATGTTCCGTCGCGATTTATATATCTAAGCATATATATGACCAGTGTGTGTCATTCCTGAAGAAGAGAGGAGGGACAGTGCCTTATGCAAAGACAGCTGTTTCGACCTAAGAGAAGGTCTCATCAGTTTGCATGATCGGCCTGCAATTTGACTGTCCAGTGGATGCCAACCTGAGCAAAAAAGACATTCTACAAGAGAATGGTGTCCTCTTTGCATCAAATCGAAAATCCATAATAAAAGCAAACCAGCACAAAGTTAAACCAGAAATAGTAAAAATCTTATGTAAAATGATTCTTGTATATATAAACGTACAAGAATTGAAGAAGAAAAAACAACCACACCATTAAACTTTCCTCTATATATATATAGTTTGCTTTAATAAAACTTTGTTTGTGTCCAATATATAAGTTTGTGAACCTAAGAAAGAAACTCAATAAATTTAATTTTAACTTTACGATTTGTTCTGTGTTCTGAAAAGAATAAAAGAAAATAATGTGCTGATTTACTTTTTCTCCCAATGGGGGAGATAGACAATGCCTATGCAAAGACAGCTGTTTCGTCTTTGAGAAAGACTCTTCAGTCTGCATATTGGCCTGCAAAGAATGTCCACAGTGAACATTCAAACTGAGCTAGAAGACTTTCTCCAAGAGAAAGGTTGTCCTCTTTGCACCAGATTGAAAGTCCACAATAAAAGCAAACCAGCACTTAATTCAAAAGAAATGATAAAAATCTTGTGTAAAATAAAAATAATAATAATGTTCTGAAATTATATATATATAGTATGAAAGAAAGAAAATATATATGTGTGCGTGTGTGTATGTGCGTGTGTGTGTGCGTGTGCGTGTGCGTGTGCGTGTGCGTGTGCGTGTGCGTGTGCGTGTATGTACAGGTTTGTGCGTGTAGTTTGTTCATTTTCATGTTCTGCTTATTCATTATTCATTTCTCTTTTGTTATGGATGGCTTGATGTAAAACAAAAAAAGCATAATGTAATGCTTATTCGATGTCAATCTGGAAATAAAATGTTGACTTTTAACTTTGACGCTTAATGACTTACGCAGTGCACGCAGGGCCACACAGCTCTCCGGACATGCCAACATTGTCAGCTCCGAAAAGATGGGTGGCCCCTTTCTCGCAGATCAGCTTGCAGGCTCCCTCCGTCATCCCCGAGTCTATCTGGTCCACCAGGACGGCCACAACTCTGTCGAAGTGGACTACAACAACACCAGGCAAGGGCGTAAGTTTTGGTTTCATTTGACTGATTTAATTTTTCAAGTCAAACAATGGTAATATTAGACTTCTTCTTCTTCTTCTACTCCCGTTGAGGATCCACAATCATCAGTTAGATTGTATGATACTATATGCGGTCGAGGTCTGAAGTCGGGCATCAAAAAGAGACAAAATAAAACAAAAACCTACTCTACGAAGATGACCCAGCCAGACTTGAAAAATTAAAAACAGTAGGCCTAAGAGTGTGTGTGTGTGTGTGTGTGTGTGTGTGTGTGTGTGTGTGTGTGTGTGTGTGTGTGGTGTGTGTGTGTGTGTGTGTGTAGATATGTGACTGTCCATGAATGTAAGAAAAACAAGTTAATAGCAAAAACTGAAAGGGGCAAAGAAAACTAAATTAATGTTAATTGATGCATGAATTATAGTAATCTTGCAATTCTAGAGCTGGATAAGACTGTCAATTTTGATCATTTCTTGGCTGTATACTACATCTTTTAAAGGCCCTATTTGTGCTACTTGTATCCCAGATATGTTGTATAACAATATAAGAAAAGGGACATTGTTGAACTGATACTGGGTGACCACACGCACACTCTGCATCTTTAGGAAATTTGGTCTTTCATGAGTTTAATCGAATTTTGTAAATCAGGCCAGACAAATATCTTGAACATATTTTAGATTTTGAAGGAAGCTTTTCATTATATATACTATTTTCTAATATTGGATTTATTTCATGTTTTGCTAGTTTTAATGTACAATATGAAGATTTTCTACTAGCACCTTCTTTCGCTAATTTATCAGCTAGTTCATTCCCAACGATACCACAGTGCGATGGAATCCAGCAAACTTCTACATTAATTGCTTTAGACGTAAGTGGTAGGATACACATACCAAATCAACAATAATGTACGGCCTGAGTTATGAAATGGTGTAGGCCTAAAAAAACACTAGTGAAAGAAGATTAACGATTGGTCTTCAGAGAGAGAAGAGCTCTTTTAATAAAGTGTTGGATCTCTGAGCTCTTTAAATCGGGTCGCATTCTGATTATGACTTGGATATCGCGGGGTACAGTAGACCTAATTAATATACATTATGCATGGTAAATCAATAACATTTGCGTATTAATATATTATTATTGCTGCATGTTTGTTAAATCAACACACTATTGGAGAATAGGCATACCTAATACATATTGCAAATCAAAGGAATTTGGGAGTAATTTATACGTATGGTAAATCACCAGTTTCATGAATGATTGTACAATTGGCAAATATACTAATCTAAGGTTAGAAATGATAAACGACTTTGCATATCAACAGGGTAAAGATCGAAAATAAAATAAATCAGCTTAATATTGAAATAAACAAAATGGCAACTTTACCAAGTTTAGACGTGTTAGTCAACGATTAATTTTACGAAAGCAATTGATGTAGGCCTAGCCTACACGTAAGTCCTTAAGAAACATAGAATTGGTGATTGGTTTTCTGAAAATGTTTCATCATCATCGTCGTCATCACCGTCGTCGTGTTGTCGCCGTCATCATCATCGTCGTCATCACCATCAACAACAACAATTGCAACACAATAACAACAACAGCAACATTAGGTCTACTAGTGTCATCATCGCCAACAGCAGCAGCAGTGCTACCCGAGCAGTAAAGCAGCAGCAACGTTCATCCACTCAGATACGAGCTTAAGAGCTTACTGTTCAAATGTCCAACGAGATCCTTGAATTGGTCCTTGGCTTTGATGATCTTGTCCTGCAGGTTGTGGAAGAAGTTCTGGACGTCAGTGATAAAAAACCGTTTTTGAGGCGCGGCGTAAGCCACCACCAAAGTAGCCAGCAGAACAATGACAACCTTCATCTCTGTGCAGACAAGACATAAAATAAACTGACAGATTGATAGCAGAAAGAAAAACCCCACACATCTAGGCCTATGGTCGTATATCACCCTTTAGGAAAGGTGAAGTGCCTCAACTTTGCGTGTTAGAAGCCGAATTCTTAGCTGGATCCATCAATGTGATGCTAATGAACACTTCTAGACCGGGTGTCACATTGCTGGACTTCCGGAATACAATATGGCGAATATCCAAACTGGTGGCCCTCAACTTAACGGTTTGGGCCTGATTGTAAAGGTATTTACAAGCAGAGCAGGCTTATGTTATCAGTTTGGATACATGATAAACGCGTCTTTACATTACGAGCAGTTGGAGTTTCGTGCATATAACCAGTACATGCTTTAGTGTATGCGGTCAAATATCAGGGGCTTCTAACATTTTTGGTGTTATGGTGTACAGAATGTCACTAACATGGGCTTCTTAGAAGTAGTATATAGACGATTCTGGCGAACATTGGCTGAGAAATGTGTCTTGATCATTGTAACAGACTCGCTATGTACAGGTTCTCGCTTGTTTTCAAACGAGAGGACGTGTAGGTATAATAGAACTGACGTACACATCTGTCAATAAATGTTTTATATAGGCTCCTATGCATCTCACCTACCTTGTAGAGATCGCCACCTTTACAGACCCACTTCACCCCTTGTCGTTAAGATTGAAGAAATATTTGGATTTAGTTGTTGTTGTTCTTTTTGCAGTCTTTCTTAATTTATAAAAAGTGCTAATTACTAGCAATCAACCTACTTTACTTTTTAAATAAGCATTTATGTAACAAACCACTTAACTGTAGGCCTATGCGTAGGGGAAGACGGGGTAAAAAGACCAAGCAGGCGGGTAAGAAGCCCACCCCGGACCCCCAAATATCTCATGAAATGAAGCAAATTTCAGTCTCTTTTTGCCCATGAGACGAGTGTTAATGTCTAGCTTTCGTCTCATGGGCAAATTTGACTGAAATTTTCTTTTATTTCATGAGATAATTGGGGTGTGCTTCTTACCCGCCCATGCGCTTTTTACCCCGTCTTCCCCTATCCCCCTTTCCGACATGTATCCGTATTGTTGTTGACATTTTAACGTGCATGTATTTTCATGAACATGTTTCAGACATCTGTTCTATAATTCAGTTAGCATTTTACCTATCTTCAGACTCCAACTGTAAATTGAAACTGAAAAGAAAACGCCATCCATTTTTGTTTATGAAGTTGAGCCTTTCAAAAGCTGTCCCAATGTAATTAAAAGTAAGCGCAATAAATGAGAAAAATTGGAAACATTTCCATAATCCGAATTACATAATATGAATACTTTTTATTAATAGCTTCATCAAAACTGTTGCCCAAGAATGGTTATTATAATGTTGCTAATAACCAATTTAGCTCGTTAGATACGCTGACGGGAAAAGAGTAGGGGAAGACGGGGCAAAAAGCGCAGGGGCGGGTAAGAAGCCCAACCCAATTATATCAAGAAATAAAGAAAATGTCAGTCAAACTTGCCCATGCGACGAATGGTCGACATTAACGCTCGTCTCATGGATCTAAAATGAGACTGAAATTTGCTTCATTTCATGAGATAATTTGGGTGGGCTGCTTACCCGCCCATGCGATTTTTACCCCAACCTCCCTTACTATTATTTTGGACTTAAAAACACTAATCAATTATATATTGCAAAACAATAGCATGATAGTAGTGTAAATGAATGACAAGCAAACCAAAAACACCAATACTGGCCTTATCTACTTACGTACGGACTGAGTTCGTATGGGCCGACTGAAAAACAGACGAAACAATTGTTTGATATGAGCAACTTATATATCTCCAAAATCGTGATTAAGATGGATTAGGTTTTTAAGAAAGGAAAAACAAATGATGAAGAAAAAAATAATTAAACTGGGTATCTTAAAATCGTGACTGCGTGATTGTGCTGTTTTCCTTTGATTTAATTTTCTAACTTATTCTAGGTTTGTGTGTGTGTGTGTGTGTGTGTGTGGTGTGGTGGTGTGTGTGTGTGTGTGTGTGTGTGTGTGTGTGTGATTGCGCTCGCGCGCGGGTGTGTGCGTGTGCGTGTGTTTCTTGTAGATAAAACTTAGTTCTCTTTCCTGTGTTAGTAGTTCAGTAAGAAATAATAAGGTGGCATTTGGTCTTAAAATGTTTGACATTAGTAGGGGAAGACGGGATAAAAAGCCCATGGGCGGGTAAAGAATCCTACCCCAATTATCTCATGAAAAATAAAGAAAATTTCAGTCAAATTTGCCCATGAGACGAATGCTAGACATTAACGCTCGTCTCATGGGCAAAATGATACTGAAATTTGCTTCATTTAATGAGATAATTGGGGTGGGCTTCTTTACCCGCCCATAGCGCTTTTTGACCCCATCTTCCCCTAGCAACTCCGGGCAGCATGGATTGAATCTATATTAGATTCTATGTCTAAGTTAATTTCGACCCAAACCCTCCCCCCTCTATTCCTAACGCTCCACGCCTAATATTTCTTACATCATCATTAGCCTATATCATCTCCTCTCTCTCTCTTTTATTCCATGCACGCTTCTTGTGTTATATCTTTTTTTGCACCTAGGCTGCACTGATAATTACCAGCCGCGACAAAGAGAGCGAAGCTGGTAATGTTCAGTGGATTATGTTCTGACAGATATCGACTATGTCAACACGCGGGTGATATGTGGGGACGAATGATGTGGCGTGCCTGGGGTGTCTGTTGCGCGCCCATGGGAGAGAGGTGGGGCGGCGAGGACCAGAGGAAGAGAGAGAGTGAAGAGGGGGGATGAGAAAGGATCAGGGAGAAGGAGGGCAAAGAAGGGACGATGAAGGAGTAAGGGAGAGGGGGAGGTGCGGAAAGGGAGAGAGAAGGAGAGGGGGGGGAGAAAGAAGGGGGAG
>CM065683.1:52271782-52292633 GCA_017654935.2 Phymorhynchus buccinoides | reverse complement strand
CGCCTCCTTTAATGAACGAGTGAGTGAAGTAGTGAAAAAAAAAGCACTTGAGTGCTAGCAAGATATGCGCTATATAACTTATTAATTATGATTCAATGATTATGATTATGATGATTATTATTATAGATTATTTATTATTATTAGTCAGTTCAGTCAGTCAGGAACGAGAATCCAATGAAAAACATTACCAGCTTCGCTCACTTTGTTCGCGGCTGGTAATTATCAGTGCAGCCTAGGTTGCCCCCCCCCCCCCCCAAAAAAAGATAGAGGAACATCTAGCACAAGAAGCGTGCATGGGACAAAAATAGAGAAGAGATGAGACAGGCTCAGGATGGATGGGATGAAAGAAGATTAGGGCGCAGAGCATTATGGGAATACGAATAGGGGGGGGGGGGGGGAGGATGTACGAAGTTAAAACCTGTAGGCAGCAGAAATCTATATAGATACCATTAATGCTGCACAGAGTCTTGCTTTGTTGCTGCTGTCAAACATTTTAGACCTGCAACCTTATTATTTCTTACTGAACTACTAATCACTATACAAAAAAACACTAATAAAATAGCGATATTTCGGTTTATTTTTCAACCTTCGACGGGCAAAGTACCAGGGGCGAGTTTCACAAGGGCTAACGTTACGTCGCGCTCGCTCAAATCGGCAAAAAACGGTCTAAGAAAAAAACACCCTTCGTTTGCCGATAGTTCGCATTGCGTTTTGCTCTCAGTCGAAAGGTGATATGTGGCGAACTATCCGGAACTAGTAGGGGGTGAATACGGTTCTTGCTTGTTGATTGGTCCATTACAGTTTGTTTAAAATAAACATTTTTTTGAGCAAATCAGACAAGAGCTTGCAATATTCTTCCGCAAACGCTTTCTAAAGTGTTTCTTAGGCCCCGTTTGGCCGTTAAACGTTATTCGCGCCGGCGACCATTATCTAGAGAAACTCTCCCCATGGGACAAACCAATTAAAAAAATATAAAACAGCCTTTAAAATACAGTGGTACACAATAAAATAAAATAAATGATCGAAACTCGTAAAAACAAATACGAAGCAAACAAGCAAAGGAAGGCGAGTTTTGCACGAGCTATTTAAAATAAATCACTGTAATTAGAAGCTAACCCACAAAACCAGAAGATGTATGAGATCGTGTTCAATGCACTTTTATGCAGGTCTTACAATGTGAACCACTAACACAGAAAGAGACCTAGTTTGTCTTTAAAAAATTAAATGAAACAGATTGCAATGTCACTGGAACATACAACAAATAAACAACTACACACATGTGTAACGTGACGTTATTTTATTCACAAGACAAAACCAAACCAATTGATCTTTCGGCGAATGCGCCTTTATCAACTTAGTCAACAAGAAACACAAGAAGCGTGCATGTTTGTCTACAAGAAAAACATGACCAACACACACACGCACACGCGCGCATGCACACACACCACACACACACACACATGCACGCGCGCGCGCGCGCACGCCGGCACGCACGCACGCACGCACGCACGTGCGCACACGCACGCACGCACGCACGCACGCACGCACGCACACGCACACACACACACACACACACACACACACCACACACACACACAACTAAATAAGTGTTTGTTTGTTTTTAATATAAAAACCCAGCAAATCACGCAGTCACGATCTTAAGATAACCTGGCTGTTTAATTCTTTTTTTCCTTTCTTGTTTAAAAAAAAATCATCTTAATCACGATTTTGGAGATATATAAGCTGCTCATTCAAACAACTGTTTAGTCTGTTTTTCTTTCAGTCCATACGAATTCAGTCGGTAAGTAAATACGCAAGTATTGTTGTTTTTGTTTTGTTTATCATTCATTTACACTACTATCATGCTACTGTTTGCAATATATAATTGATTAGTGTTATTAAGTCCAAAATAAACTACTCTTTCCCGTCAGCGTACCTAATGAGCTAAATAGGTTATTAGCAACATTATAATAACCATTCTTGGGCAACAGTTTTGATGAAGCTATAAATAAAAAGTATTCATATTATGTTATTCGGATTATGGAAATGTTTCCAATTTTTCTCATTTATTTCGCCTACTTTTAATTACATTGTGACAGCTTTTGAAAGGCTCAACTTCATAAACAAAAATGGATGGCGTTTTCTTTTCAGTTTCAGTTTACAGTTGGAGTCTGAAGATAGGTAAAATGCTAACTGAATTATAAAACAGATGTTTGAAACATGTTCCTGAAAATACATGCACGCTAAAATGTCAACAACAATACGGATACATGTCGGAAAGGCAAAAGTGGAATTATACGCATAGGCCTACAGTGAAGTGGTCTGTTAAATAAATGCTCATCAGAATCACTTTTTTTTAAAAACAAAAGTAGGTTGATTGCCAGTAATTAGCACTTGAAAAAAGTAACAAAGACTGCAACAAGAACAACAACAGCAACTAAATCCAAATATTTCTTCAATCTTAACGACAAGGGGTGAAGTGGGTCTGTAAAGGTGGCGACCTCTACAAGGTAGTTGAAATGCATAGGAGCCTATACAAAAAATATATTGACAGACGTGTACGTCAGTTCTATTATACCTACTCGTCCTCTCGTTTAACAACAAGCCAAAACCTGCACATAGCGAGTCTGCTTCAGTGATCAAGACAAATTTATCAGACACATATTCGCCAGAATCATCTATGCTACTTCTAAGAAACCCATGTAAGTGAAAATTCATTGCATTATGACACCAAAAATGTTAGCAGCTCCTGATATTTGACCGGATACGCTTAAACATGTAACTGACTATATGCACGAAACTCCAACTGCTCATAATATAAAGTCGGCTTATCATATATCCAAGCTGATAACATAAAACCTGCTCTGCTTGTAAATACCTTTAAAATCAGGCGCTACTTGAAAATGTTACATGCCCAAACCGTTAAATTGAGGGCCGCCAATGTGGATATTTGCCAAATTGGAATTCGGAAGTCCAGCAATGTTACATCCGGTCTAGAAGTGTTCACTAGCATCCCATTGATGCATCCAGCTAGGATGTCGGCTTCTAACACGCAAAGTTGAGGCACTTCACCTTTCTTAAATAGTGCTATCCGACTATAGGCTTAGATGGGGGTTTTTTTCTTTCTGCTATCAATCTGTCAGTTTATTTTATGTCTTGTCTGTACAGAGATGAAGGTTGCCATTGTTCTGCTGGCTACTTTGGTGGTGGCTTACGCCGCGCCTCAAAAACGGTTTTTCATCAGTGACATTCAGAACTTGATCCACAAGCTGCAGAACACGTTCAACAAAGCCGAGGACCAATTCAATGAACTCGCTGGACATTTGAACAGTAAGCTTTTGAACTCGTATCTGAGTGGATGAACGTTGCTGCTGCTTTACTGCTCGGGTAGCACTGCTGCTGCTGTTGGCGATGATGACACTAGTAGACCTAATGTTGCCGTTGTTGTTATTGTGTTGTACTTGTTGTTGTTGATGGTGATGACGACGACGATGATGACGGCGACAACACAACGACGGTGATGACGATGAAACATGGTCAAAAAAACAATCACCAATTCTATGTTTCTTAAGGACTTATGTGTAGGCTAGGCCTACATCAATTGCTTTCGTAAAAGTAACCGTTAACTTCTAAACGTGGTAAATTTGCCATTTGTTTGTTTATGTAAATATTAAGCTGATTTATTTCACCTTCGATCAATACCCTGTTGATGTGCAAGGTCGTTTATCATTTATAAACTTAGATTGTTTGCCAGGTGTACAATCAATCATGAAACTGGTGATTTACCGTATGTATGAATTACTCCCAATTCCTTTGATTTGCAGTATGTATTAGGTAGGCCTATTCTCCAATAGTGTGTTGATTTAACAAACATGCAGCAATAATAATACGCAAACTGTATTGATTTACCATGCATAATGTATATTCATTAGGCCTACTGTACCCCACGAGATCCAAGTCATAATCAGAAAGCGACCCAATTTAAAGAGCTCAGAGATCAAACACTTTATTAAAAGAGCTCTTCTATCTCAAGACCAATCGTTAATCTTCTTTCACTAGTCTCTCTTTAGGCCTGCATAACTCGGGCCGTACATTATTGTTGATTTGGTATGTGTATCCTACCACTTACGTCTAAAGGAATTAATGTAGAATTTTGCTGGATTCCATCGCACTGTGGTATCTTGGCAATGAACACAGTAACTGATAAATTAGCGAAAGAAGGTGCTAGTAGAAAATCTTCATATTGTACATTAAAACTAGCAAAACATGAAATTAATCCAATATTAGAAAATAGTATGTATAATGAAAAGCTTCCTTCAAAATCTAAAATATTATCATGTTCAAGATATTTGTCTGGCCTGATTTACAAAATTCGATTAAACTCATGAAAGACCAGATTTTCTAAAGATGTAGAGAGTGTGCGTGTGGTCACCCAATATCAGTTCAAGACATTCTTTTAGCATGACCATTTTTATAATTGTTATACAACATATCTGGGATACAAGTGGCACAAAACAGGGCCTTTGTTAAAAGTTTACAGCCAAGAAATAATCAAAATTGCCACAGTCTTATCCAGCTCTGGAATTGCAAGATTACTATAGTTCATGCGTTAATTAACATTAATTTTGTTTTCTTTGCCCCTTTCAGGTTTTGCTATTAACTTGTTTTTCTTACATTCTTGGACAATCACACACACACACACACACACACACCACACGCACACACACACACACACACACACACACACACACACACACACACACACACACACACACACACACGCGCGCGCGCGCGCGCGCGCGCGCGCACGCATAGAGTTAGGCCTACCTTTTTTTTAATTTTTCAAGTCTAATATTACCATTGTGTGAACAGACTTTACAAATTAAATCAGTCAAATGAAACCAAAACTTACGCCCTTGCCCCATGTTGTTGCAGTCAACTTCGACAAAGTTGTGGCCGTCCTGGTGGACCAGATAGACTCGGGGATGACGGAGGGAGCCTGCAAGCTGATCTGCGAGCAAGCGGCCCCACAGATCTTCGGAGCTGACAATGCTGGCATGGCCGGACAGCTGTGTGGCCCTGCGTGCGCTGCGTAAGTTGTGTGTGTGTGTGCGTGTGCGTGGTGTGTGTGTGCGTGTGCCGCGTCGATGCGACGTTAATCGTGTGCGCGTGCGCGTGCGTGTGTGTGTGTGTGTGTGTGTGTGTGTTGTGTGTTGTGTGTGTGTGTGTGTGTGTGTGTTTGTGTGTGTTGTGTGTTGTATTGTGCTGTTTTCTTTGTGTAGGTCTCAACTTAATAAAGACGAAAGCATCCCTTTTATTTTCCAAATCGAACGGATGTAGAGAGTCAAACCGTGCTTGTTCAAAACTGTAAATCATACTGGTGATTAAAATATTTGTGAATGCAAGTTGTATGCTTCTATAGATGGATGGATAGATAAATGGTTGTATGCGTGTGCATGATGTCTCTCTCTCTCTCTCTCTCTCTCTCTCTCTCTCTCTCTCTCTCTCTCTCTCTCTCTCTCTCTCTCTCTCTCGCTCCTCTGTGTGTGTGTGTGTGTGTGGGTGTGTGTGTCGTGTGTGTGTGTGTGTGTGTGTGTGTGTGTGTGTTTGCTATGTGTGTGTCCGAGGATTGTATGTGCGTGTGGCATTTATAATAGTCGCATATTTTATTTTTTGGCTTTTCTACATACTGTGTCTTTGTCTTTATTGTGTTGTTTTTTGTTGATTTGCTTTATCGCTGCAAAAATAATTTCCTGAAAAATTGACAATACAAATATTGATTGATTGATTAATTGATTGATTGGTTGTTTCATTGATTGATTGATTTATGGATCGGTTGATTGTCCAGTCTGACATCAAATACTGCTACCCCCTTTCCTTCTTTTCCCCCTGACTACCCATTCTTAAGATTAAGCCTGTCCATCAAAAAGGATGGTTTTTTTAATGTTTGCTCTGAAATAAAATGCTTTTATACTTGGTATTTTCAGTTAGTAAGCTTTTTACTGGCGTCTTAGAGTGTGCGGTTATAAAAAGTGATCTTGTTTTGTTTCTGTTTCTGTCTGGATACGTCGCAGACGCCACTTCTGACGATAAATCGCGACGGAACTTGGAGGGCGCATGAACCTAATAGAAATCATAGAAGGAGAAAGACCTACTGCTTACCCTGAAGGGCCTAGGCCCCACTTCCAGAAGCAAGCAAAAAAAAAAAGTCCTAGTAGGCTAGTGGTCAGTAGTTGCAGGCTCAGATGGTGATCTGGTCAGCGCTGATGAAAATGCGTTGACGGAGCCTGCGGTGACAGTGGCCTCGCTCATAGTTGGTTCCACTCCATGGCAGTCCGGATAAAGGAGCAATGAGAAAATGTTGGATTGGATATTGTATATTTATTGTATTGGTGTTTGTTCAAAGATTCGAATACAACAAGTAGGTGTTCCAAACTAGCCTGTAATGTGATTTTCCTGTTCCAGATCCCTGGCTAAGCTGGAGGAGGCAGCTGGCTAACCACAGTGCAGCATCATCTCCACACACTAGCAGTGTGGCCTGCTCTACACAGGCAGCGAAATAGAAAGGTTTCAGTTGTCAAAACCATCAATGACTACAATTACAACTTTCTTTAGAGAACAATAACAGACATGTCTCAATTCGTTTTGATTTTGTCCGACTTTGTATTTTTGTTTTTAATCCTTTCATCCACGATCTTGTATCTGATAATCCGTTGGATTGTCTCTCTTTCATTTGCTGGCTTTCTGTCTATTCCGCTTTCTTTCTTTTCTTTTTGTTCTTTCATTTCTGGTAATAACTGCATACACTGTAGATATGGGACTCTTGGGATGAAAACCAAACTATGTTATATAGGCCCCTACACCCATGCACGTATTCACAAAAGGGGTGTATGGAACTTGGCTAAAGTTTGGTTTTTGTTTGTTTAGCCCAATTGTTTTTACACGCTCTTGATTTCTTGTCCACCTTTCCCTGTCTCTCTTTCTACTTTCCTTATTTAAAAACAATTACCAACAGAATTTACTTTTTTCTGTTTCGCAGTTTTGAAAACAACAACAACAACAGTTTCAATCAAATCTAAGCTTTAAAAAAATAAACCTGAATTAGTTTTAGTTATACGCTCAGGATGCCAGTGCAATGCATACATGTCTTGTGTTACACACTATCTAAAATCAATTTAATGTCAGGCTAACACAAGAATGTACTGGCAATAACAAAAAATTTCAACACGAATGAAGAATGAAACAAAATTGAACAACAACAAAACAAAACACTTGAAACATTTTTTTAAAAATCACTCAAATGAATAAACATTTTTGTAATGAACTTTTTTTTAATCATTGAACGTGCATAGATACATTTCATAATCGAACACATTTTGTATAACATGCATATTATACATAATTATTAACATTCAAATAAACATAAATAAAATTGCTGTTACATTCAATGTTTTCCCTTTTTTTTAAAGAGAGCAAAAAGAAAGAAAAACAGACAGAGAAAAAGATAGGGTCTGAAAGACATACAGAAAAGTTAAAGTGGGCATTGAAGAATGCAATCAATAATCATAATTTACGTAAGCCATATAAATTAATATTTGTAGGAGGAAAAACAACACCCCAAAAGACCAGTTAAAGTGATAAGTGCCTGTTAATAAGTTACACAAACAATGATGTATAGGGATTCCAAGCTTGAACTGTTTCATCATAAACCATATTGATGCTTGCAATGTATTTTTCAATACTATATCAGTATCTCATTACAGGAACAAACATCCTAAATAATGGTATCTGTTGTTCCATTTTACATCTATGAATAAAAGATTTTGCCACTAATAATAACAAGTCAATAACATCATCCGTTCTCACATTCTTTTCACAACCAAATATCACAAGATGCTGAGTAAATTGGAAATTGTTGGCTATTTCACATTTGTCGTGTAGTGCCATTTGAAAATTCATCCAAAAGGATAACACATGTTCACAGTTCCAGAAAATGTGCTGAATATTATCTTTATGATTATTACAAAAGGAACATTTATCGGTGTTTTAAATTTTCATATTTAAGAGCACTGAATTAGTTCCTATGATTCTATGAATTATACGTATTTGTAGCCATTTCAGTTTTATCTCCTTTATTTTGGCAAATTTTCTGAATATGACATTCCATTGTACACTTCTATTTATTCGACTGTCCCAGCCCTGGCAACAGTTTGGTTTTTGATCATTTACTGTTAAGCAGTTGTAAAAAAGTTTTGCACCTTTTGGAACCAAATAATATAAAACGCAAAGTTTTACTATTATTAGTATTATTATTTGTTATATCATTTACATGCAATCCACAAGCATTTATATATTTGTTAGCAGCTTTAACAACACTTATATAAGTCAATAAATGTGTCTGGATACCATATTTGTTTTGAAATGCACTGAGTGATAACAATTGTCCTTGACTATCAAGCAAATTGCCTACCTGATGCACATCTCTTTCAATCCAGCTACGGTAGAAGAAATTTTTTTCTCCAATCAATACATTTGAATTACAGAACAGTGGTTCAGAAATCATTTCACTGATGTTTTTAATTTCTATTTTGTTCCCTAATTCTGAGTATGCTTTAAATACGTCATACCAAAAATTATTTTTCAGCTTGTCAATTTCTATTCTAGTACCTATTGATTTTTAAAAAGGAAATGTTATTACTAAGAACATAAACTAAGTGGTTCCATTTATGATTGCCTATCAGTAACTTTTTAATCCATGTAATCTTTAGTGCATGTATAATATTAGATGTTTACGAACATCTGGGATACAAATACCTCCTTGGTTGATACTTTTATATGATATTGTTTTGCTGATTCTATCATTTTTCTTATTCCACACAAACTAAAACTCGTTCTTACTCATTACTCGACTCTCTTCTCTCTCTCTCTCTCTCTCTCTCTCTCTCTCTCTCTCTCTCTCTTCTCTCTCTCTCTCTCTCTCTCTCTCTCTCTCTCTCTCTCTGTCTCTCTGTCTCTCTCTCTCTCTCTCTCTCTCTCTCTCTCTCTCTCTCTCTCTCTCTCTCTCTCTCTCTCTCTCTCTCTCTAGTTTCTCTCAAACGACCTGCAACAGTTACAGAAGGACGTAGATGTTCTGGTGGGACATACCACAGGCAACAAGAGCCTGTCGCGAACAGAAATCCTTTGAAATCAAAGCAAACAAAACAAAACATGCCCTCATGCCCTATGAGTCCCTAAGTGTAATTGTGATAATCTGACTGACACACACACATACACACGCGCGCGCGCGCGCGCGCACGCGCACACACGCACACGCACACGCACGCACGCACACGCACGCACGCACACGCACACGCAACGCACACGCACACACACACACACACACACACACACACACACACACACACACACACACAAAAACAAAACAAGCGCAAGATCGTGCACGTATTTTGTAATGAATATTGAAGAAACGATTAAGATACAACCCCTGGGTGAATGTCAAAGCTCCTATGTTAAAGGTCAAGGTCGAAGATTCACAATATCCCAAGGCGTTCCTATGGTGAAGGGATCAATGATATATTTTATATGGTTATGTGCGTCTACGACCAATAATTTGTGAACTACAGCAACTGTGTCAAAGGTCAAGGCTTCAACATGTCTACATCTGCATTCCTTAATTATGCAAATCAAGAATATTATATGGGTCTATGACCAACGGTTTATCGGCTACAGCCCAAGGTGAAACGCCAAGGTCAAGGCAAACGAGCTTCAAAATGCCGTTCACTTCATTCAACTCAACTTCACTCAACTAAATTAGATTCAACTCAGCATCTCATATGCGGAATTTAAAGTGGCAACACCTGCGGTTTCTACAATTAAACATCACATGCCAATAACATTCCAAACCATCCTTAAATAGAAAATGATGCATAAAAGTATAGAGCGCTACATAAAAATACACACATGTAATTCAAACTGCAACCCAAATGTCGAAGTTTAATATGTCTACATCTGCATTCAATGGGTAATGCCAATCACGAATATAGGCCTACTTATATGGTTATGTGGGTCTAGGACCAACAGTTTTCGTACTATGGCTCCAAGGTCATATAGGTCAATTAATGAAATTCTGCTTAACGTCCTCCGGTCTGGAACAGACACATATGGGACATTAGTAGATATAAAGATGGCGGGGAATGATCCTGGAGGCAATGCCCGGAGGGGGGGGGGGGCACACTTGCAAAACCTAGCTATCAATTTGGCCCATACCAGGCAGTGGGGTTTCTGCCTGCTCTCTGCCAGGGGAAGCTGCAAAATATGAGAAACAGAAGAAGAACGGAGCTGACGAGAGGGTGTGTAAGTATGGAGCAGATCAGACAAGTAACTAGAAGCAGTGCCAGAAATGACAGCAAAGCTAAGAGTGGAAAACTTGTACTGAATCCTTTCACTGATTGGCAGCCAGTGCAAAGAATGGAGAAGAGGTGTTACGTGTTCGAATTTGGAGGATTTGAGGACCAGTCATGCAGCGTTGTTTTGGATTCTCTGAAGTCTGTTAAGGAGGTATTTGGGAAGGCCAGCGAGAAGAGAGTTTTACAGTAATCTATTTTGTGTGTGTGTGTGTGTGTGTGTGTGTGTGTGTGTGTGTGTGTGTGTGTGTGTGTGTGTGTGTGTGTGTGTGTGTGAATTCAGTGTGTGTTGTGGGTGTGGGTGTTTGTGTGTGTGTGTCCGTGCGTGCATGAATGTGTGTGAGTGTGTGTGTGTGTGTGTGTGTGTGTGTGTTGTGTGTGTGTGTGTGGTGTGTGTGTGTGTGTGTGTGTGTGTGTGTGTGTGTGTGTGTGTGTGTGTACGTGTGTGTGCGTGAGAAAATAAGAAAAAAGAAATGAAAGGGGGCAAAGAAAACAAACTTAATATTAACTAACGCATCAATTATTGTAATCTTGTTGATTGTGGCAGACTGGAAGTGAAGAATCATTTAGCAGTTTTGTAGGACATGCTAACATAAGCTCAGTTTTATTCTCGTCAAGCTGTAGTTTGTTGTGTGCCATCCAGGTCTTTAGGTCAGCACTCCTGTGTCCGCGATATCCGCTCATCAACTTCAGCAAGAGAGGCCGACTGATACACTTATGTATCGTCAGTAAAACTCTCATGTGACAAGGCACGCTGACCGACAACATCGGGCACAGGAGTAGCATAGAGTACAAACAGAATAGGTGCCAGTACAGAGCCCTGAGGTACACCATACAAGAGGGCAGAAGGCTCTGAGTACAGGCCACTAACACAGACAGTCTGGCTACGGTCAGCTAAGTAGCTCTCGAATCAGGCAAGAGTACGGTCATGAATACCAAAAGAATCTTGGAGTCGGCGAAGAAGAATGGAATGATCAATCAAACAGAGCCAACAAAGAAACTTTGTTTTCATCAAAACCTAAAAGAAAATCGTTTGCAATTTTGAGAAGGGCTGTTTCTGTACTGTGAAATATTCTATAGGCGGATTGATGGGGGTTCAGAAGGTGATTTTGTTCTAAGTGTGTGAGTAGTTGACAAAGCACAGCCTTTTATGCTATTTTTGAAAGAAATGATAGATTGGTCACAAGTCTATAGCTTTTCAGATTGTCATCATCCAGGAAGGGTTTCTTTAACAGGGGGTGGACAATAGCAGACTTAATCATAGAAGGAGAAAGAGCCAGACAAGAGAGAATCATTCACAATATGAGTGACATATGGTAGCAGTTCATCAATACAAACACAAAACAGGGACGATGGGATAGGGTCCAGTTCACATGATTTGGGACTAGCCCCTAAACAAAGCCATTTAACAAACTGTTTAGCTTCGTTGCACCAAGCGTTTGGAATTCTCTCCCTGACCATACCCATAGCCAGTCCACTCTTCCTTCATTCAAGTCCCAACTAAAAACCCACTTCTTCAGGAAAGCTTTATCTCTGTAAAGTCTATAATCCTTTCCCCACTGTTGTCGTCCAGCTCAATGACGTTGAGTATGAGGTTAATGCGTGCACGTGTGTGTATGGGTGGGGGTAGGGGGGTGGGGTGGGGGTAGGGCGGGGTGGGGGTAGGGCGGGGGTGTGGTGGGTACGGCGGGGGGGATGGTTGGGGGTGGGTGGGTTTGAAGTGAGGTGGGTGTTAGTGTGTTGTGTTATGATTATATGCAATGCATTCTCTAATGTATTCATTTTCATAGAGATGCATAGTGAGGATACGTGAACCAGTCTG
This sequence comes from Phymorhynchus buccinoides, assembly GCA_017654935.2. Lineage (NCBI taxonomy): Eukaryota > Metazoa > Mollusca > Gastropoda > Neogastropoda > Raphitomidae > Phymorhynchus > Phymorhynchus buccinoides. The sequence continues at coordinate 52,280,408 of CM065683.1, read as the reverse complement.
TTAAAATGTGTGTATGAATGGTGAGTGAAAAGCACATTGAGTTGCTTAGCAAGATTATGCGCTATATAAACATTATTAATTATTATTATGATTATGAGTATTATTATTATTATTATTATTATTATTATTATTATTATTATTAGTCAGTCAGTCAGTCAGGAACAGAATCCATTGAAAACATTACCAGCTTCGCTCTCTTTGTCGCGGCTGGTAATTATCAGTGCAGCCTAGGTGCAAGAAAAGATAGAGGAACATAGCACAAGAAGCGTGCATGGGACAAAAATAGAGAAGAGATGAGACAGGCTCAGGATGGATGGGATGAAAGAAGATTAGGGCGCAGAGCATTATGGGAATACGAAAGGGGGGGGGGGGGGGGGGAGGATGTACGAAGTAAACCTGTAGGCATAGAATCTATATAGATACCATTAATGCTGCACAGAGTCTTGCTTTGTTGCTGCTGTCAAACATTTTAGACCTGCAACCTTATTATTTCTTACTGAACTACTAATCACTATACAAAAAAACACTAATAAAATAGCGATATTTCGGTTTATTTTTCAACCTTCGACGGGCAAAGTACCAGGGGCGAGTTTCACAAGGGCTAACGTTTCGTCGCGCTCGCTCAAATCGGCAAAAACGGTCTAAGAAACACCCTTCGTTTGCCGATAGTTCGCATGGCGTTTTGCTCTCAGTCTAAAGGTGACAAGCGGCGAACTATCCGGAACTAGTAGGGGGTTGAATACGGTTTCTTGTTGTTGATTGGTCCATTACAGTTTGTTTAAAATAAACATTTTTTTGAGCAATCAGACAAGAGCTTGTAATATTCTTCCGCAAACGTTTTCTAAAGTGTTTCTTAGGCCACGTTTGCCGTAAGCGTTATTCGCGCGGCGACCGTTATCTAGAGAAACTCGCCCCTGGGCAACCAATTAAAAAAATATAAAACAGCCTTTAAAATACAGTGGTACACAATAAAATAAAATAAATGATCGAAACTCGTAAAAACAAATACGAAGCAAACAAGCAAAGGAAGGCGAGTTTTGCACGAGCTCTTCAAAAGAAAAAAAATCACTGTGATTAGAATAGAAGCTAACCCACAAAACCAGAAGATGTATGAGATCGTGTTCAATGCACTTTTATGCAGGTCTTACAATGTGAACCACTAACACAGAAAGAGACCTAGTTTGTCTTAAAACAAAAATGAAACAGACTGCAACGTCACAGGAACAACATACAACAAACAAACAACTACACCACAAGTGCAACGTGACGTTATTTTATTCACAAGACAAAACAAAAAAAACACCCCAGCCAACGCGCCTTTATCAACTAAAAACAACACCAATTGATCTTTCGGCGAATGCGCCTTTATCAACTTAGTCAACAAGAAACACAAGAAGCGTGCATGTTTGTCTACAAGAAACATGCACACACACACGCACACACGCGCATGCACACACACACACACACACACACACACACAGCGCGCGCTTGCCCCAGCGCGCGCACGCACGCACGCACGCACGCACGCACGCACGCACGCACGCACGCACGCACGCACGCACGCACGCACACGCACACACACACACACACACACACACACACACACACACACACACACACACAACTAAATAAGTGTTTGTTTGTTTTTAATATAAAAACCCAGCAAATCACGCAGTCACGATCTTAAGATAACCTGGCTGTTTAATTCTTTTTTTCCTTTCTTGTTTAAAAAAAAATCATCTTAATCACGATTTTGGAGATATATAAGCTGCTCATTCAAACAACTGTTTAGTCTGTTTTTCTTTCAGTCCATACGAATTCAGTCGGTAAGTAAATACGCAAGTATTGTTGTTTTTGTTTTGTTTATCATTCATTTACACTACTATCATGCTACTGTTTGCAATATATAATTGATTAGTGTTATTAAGTCCAAAATAAACTACTCTTTCCCGTCAGCGTACCTAATGAGCTAAATAGGTTATTAGCAACATTATAATAACCATTCTTGGGCAACAGTTTTGATGAAGCTATAAATAAAAAGTATTCATATTATGTTATTCGGATTATGGAAATGTTTCCAATTTTTCTCATTTATTTCGCCTACTTTTAATTACATTGTGACAGCTTTTGAAAGGCTCAACTTCATAAACAAAAATGGATGGCGTTTTCTTTTCAGTTTCAGTTTACAGTTGGAGTCTGAAGATAGGTAAAATGCTAACTGAATTATAAAACAGATGTTTGAAACATGTTCCTGAAAATACATGCACGTTAAAATGTCAACAACAATACGGATACATGTCGGAAAGGCAAAAGTGGAATTATACGCATAGGCCTACAGTGAAGTGGTCTGTTAAATAAATGCTCATCAGAATCACTTTTTTTTAAAAACAAAAGTAGGTTGATTGCCAGTAATTAGCACTTGAAAAAAGTAACAAAGACTGCAACAAGAACAACAACAGCAACTAAATCCAAATATTTCTTCAATCTTAACGACAAGGGGTGAAGTGGGTCTGTAAAGGTGGCGACCTCTACAAGGTAGTTGAAATGCATAGGAGCCTATACAAAAAATATATTGACAGACGTGTACGTCAGTTCTATTATACCTACTCGTCCTCTCGTTTAACAACAAGCCAAAACCTGCACATAGCGAGTCTGCTTCAGTGATCAAGACAAATTTATCAGACACATATTCGCCAGAATCATCTATGCTACTTCTAAGAAACCCATGTAAGTGAAAATTCATTGCATTATGACACCAAAAATGTTAGCAGCTCCTGATATTTGACCGGATACGCTTAAACATGTAACTGACTATATGCACGAAACTCCAACTGCTCATAATATAAAGTCGGCTTATCATATATCCAAGCTGATAACATAAAACCTGCTCTGCTTGTAAATACCTTTAAAATCAGGTGCTACTTGAAAATGTTACATGCCCAAACCGTTAAATTGAGGGCCGCCAATGTGGATATTTGCCAAATTGGAATTCGGAAGTCCAGCAATGTTACATCCGGTCTAGAAGTGTTCACTAGCATCCCATTGATGCATCCAGCTAGGATGTCGGCTTCTAACACGCAAAGGTGAGGCACTTCACCTTTCTTAAATAGTGCTATCCGACTATAGGCTTAGATGGGGTTTTTTTTCTTTCTGCTATCAATCTGTCAGTTTATTTTATGTCTTGTCTGTACAGAGATGAAGGTTGCCATTGTTCTGCTGGCTACTTTGGTGGTGGCTTACGCCGCGCCTCAAAAACGGTTTTTCATTAGTGACATTCAGAACTTGATCCACAAGCTGCAGAACACGTTCAACAAAGCCGAGGACCAATTCAATGAACTCGCTGGACATTTGAACAGTAAGCTTTTGAACTCGTATCTGAGTGGATGAACGTTGCTGCTGCTTTACTGCTCGGGTAGCACTGCTGCTGCTGTTGGCGATGATGACACTAGTAGACCTAATGTTGCCGTTGTTGTTATTGTGTTGTACTTGTTGTTGTTGATGGTGATGACGACGACGATGATGACGGCGACAACACAACGACGGTGATGACGATGAAACATGGTCAAAAAAACAATCACCAATTCTATGTTTCTTAAGGACTTATGTGTAGGCTAGGCCTACATCAATTGCTTTCGTAAAAGTAACCGTTAACTTCTAAACGTGGTAAATTTGCCATTTGTTTGTTTATGTAAATATTAAGCTGATTTATTTCACCTTCGATCAATACCCTGTTGATGTGCAAGGTCGTTTATCATTTATAAACTTAGATTGTTTGCCAGGTGTACAATCAATCATGAAACTGGTGATTTACCGTATGTATGAATTACTCCCAATTCCTTTGATTTGCAGTATGTATTAGGTAGGCCTATTCTCCAATAGTGTGTTGATTTAACAAACATGCAGCAATAATAATACGCAAACTGTATTGATTTACCATGCATAATGTATATTCATTAGGCCTACTGTACCCCACGAGATCCAAGTCATAATCAGAAAGCGACCCAATTTAAAGAGCTCAGAGATCAAACACTTTATTAAAAGAGCTCTTCTATCTCAAGACCAATCGTTAATCTTCTTTCACTAGTCTCTCTTTAGGCCTGCATAACTCGGGCCGTACATTATTGTTGATTTGGTATGTGTATCCTATCACATACGTCTAAAGCAATTAATGTAGAAGTTTGCTGGATTCCATCGCACTGTGGTATCTGGCAATGAAATAACTGATAAATTAGCGAAAGAAGGTGCTAGTAGAAAATCTTCATATTGTACATTAAAACTAGCAAAACATGAAATTAATCCAATATTAGAAAATAGTATGTATAATGAAAAGCTTCCTTCAAAATCTAAAATATGATCATGTTCAAGATATTTGTCTGGCCTGATTTACAAAATTCGATTAAACTCATGAAAGACCAGATTTTCTAAAGATGTAGAGAGTGTGCGTGTGGTCACCCAATATCAGTTCAAGACATTCTTTTAGCATGACCATTTTTATAATTGTTATACAACATATCTGGGATACAAGTGGCACAAACAGGGCCTTTAAAAGTTTACAGCCAAGAAATGATCAAAATTGCTACAGTCTTATCCAGTTCTGGAATTGCAAGATTACTATAATTCATGCATCAATTAACATTAATTTTGTTTTCTTTGCCCCTTTCAGGTTTTGCTATTAACTTGTTTTTCTTACATTCTTGGACAATCACACAACACACACACACACACACACACACGCACACACACACACACACACACACACACACACACACACACACACACACACACACCACACACACACGCTTGCGCGCGCGCGCGCGCTGCGCGCGCGCGCACGCATAGAGTTAGGCCTACCTTTTTTTAATTTTTCAAGTCTAATATTACCATTGTGTGAACAGACTTTACAAATTAAATCAGTCAAATGAAACCAAAACTTACGCCCTTGCCCCATGTTGTTGCAGTCAACTTCGACAAAGTTGTGGCCGTCCTGGTGGACCAGATAGACTCGGGGATGACGGAGGGAGCCTGCAAGCTGATCTGCGAGCAAGCGGCCCCACAGATCTTCGGAGCTGACAATGCTGGCATGGCCGGACAGCTGTGTGGCCCTGCGTGCGCTGCGTAAGTTGTGTGTGTGTGTGCGTGTGCGCTTTTGTGTGTGTGTGTGTGTGACTGTGTGTGCGTGCGCGTGCGCGTGCGTACGTGTGTGTGTGTGTGTGTGTGTGTGTGTGTGTGTGTGTGGGTGTGTGTGTGTGTGTGTGTTTGTGTGTGTTGTGTGTTGTATTGTGCTGTTTTCTTTGTGTAGGTCTCAACTTAATAAAGACGAAAGCATCCCTTTTATTTTCCAAATCGAACGGATGTAGAGAGTCAAACCGTGCTTGTTCAAAACTGTAAATCATACTGGTGATTAAAATATTTGTGAATGCAAGTTGTATGCTTCTATAGATGGATGGATAGATAAATGGTTGTATGCGTGTGCATGATGTCTCTCTCTCTCTCTCTCTCTCTCTCTCTCTCTCTCTCTCTCTCTCTCTCTCTCTCTCTCTCTCCTCTCTCTCTCTCTCGCTCTCTGTGTGTGTGTGTGTGTGTGTGTGTGTGTGTGTGTGTGTGTGTGTGTGTGTGTGTGTGTGTGTGTGTGTGTATGTGTGTGTCCGAGGATTGTATGTGCGTGTGGCATTTATAATAGTCGCATATTTTATCTTTTGGTTTTTCTACATACTATGTCTTTGTCTTTATTGTGTTGTTTTGTTGATTTGTTTTATCGCTGCAAAAATAATTTCCTGTAAAATGGACAATACAAATATTGATTGATTGATTAATTGATTGATTGGTTGTTTCATTGATTGATTGATTTATGGATCGGTTGATTGTCCAGTCTGACATCAAATACTGCTACCCCCTTTCCTTCTTTTCCCCCTGACTACCCATTCTTAAGATTAAGCCTGTCCATCAAAAAGGATGGTTTTTTTAATGTTTGCTCTGAAATAAAATGCTTTTATACTTGGTATTTTCAGTTAGTAAGCTTTTTACTGGCGTCTTAGAGTGTGCGGTTATAAAAAGTGATCTTGTTTTGTTTCTGTTTCTGTCTGGATACGTCGCAGACGCCACACGTCTGACGATAAATCGCGACGGAACTTGGAGGGCGCATGAACCTAATAGAAATCATAGAAGGAGAAAGACCTACTGCTTACCCTGAAGGGCCTAGGCCCCACTTCCAGAAGCAAGATTTTAAAAAAAGTCCTAGTAGGCTAGTGGTCAGTAGTTGCAGGCTCAGATGGTGATCTGGTCAGCGCTGATGAAAATGCGCTGACGGAGCCTGCGGTGACAGTGGCCTCGCTCAGTTGGTTCCACTCCATGGCAGTCCGGATAAAGGAGCAATGAGAAAATGTTGGATTGGATATTGTATTTTTATTGTATTGGTGTTTGTTCAAAGATTCGAATACAACAAGTAGGTGTTCCAAACTAGCCTGTAATGTGATTTTCCTGTTCCAGATCCCTGGCTAAGCTGGAGGAGGCAGCTGGCTAACCACAGTGCAGCATCATCTCCACACACTAGCAGTGTGGCCTGCTCTACACAGGCAGCGAAATAGAAAGGTTTCAGTTGTCAAAACCATCAATGACTACAATTACAACTTTCTTTAGAGAACAATAACAGACATGTCTCAATTCGTTTTGATTTTGTCCGACTTTGTATTTTTGTTTTTAATCCTTTCATCCACGATCTTGTATCTGATAATCCGTTGGATTGTCTCTCTTTCATTTGCTGACTTTCTGTCTATTCCGCTTTTTTTCTTTTCTTTTTGTTCTTTCATTTATGGTAATAACTGCATACACAGTAGATATGGGACTCTTGGGATGAAAACCAAACTATGTTATATAGGCCCCTACACCCATGCACGTATTCACAAAAGGGGTGTATGGAACTTGGCTAAAGTTTGGTTTTTGTTTGTTTAGCCCAATTGTTTTTACACGCTCTTGATTTCTTGTCCACCTTTCCCTGTCTCTCTTTCTACTTTCCTTATTTAAAAACAATTACCAACAGAATTTACTTTTTTCTGTTTCGCAGTTTTGAAAACAACAACAACAACAGTTTCAATCAAATCTAAGCTTTAAAAAAATAAACCTGAATTAGTTTTAGTTATACGCTCAGGATGCCAGTGCAATGCATACATGTCTTGTGTTACACACTATCTAAAATCAATTTAATGTCAGGCTAACACAAGAATGTACTGGCAATAACAAAAAATTTCAACACGAATGAAGAATGAAACAAAATTGAACAACAACAAAACAAAACACTTGAAACATTTTTTTAAAAATCACTCAAATGAATAAACATTTTTGTAATGAACTTTTTTTTAATCATTGAACGTGCATAGATACATTTCATAATCGAACACATTTTGTATAACATGCATATTATACATAATTATTAACATTCAAATAAACATAAATAAAATTGCTGCAACATTCAATGTTTTCCCTTTTTTTTAAAGAGAGCAAAAAGAAAGAAAAACAGACAGAGAAAAAGATAGGGTCTGAAAGACATACAGAAAAGTTAAAGTGGGCATTGAAGAATGCACTGTATAATCATAATTTACGTAAGCCATACAAATGTTTGTAGGAGGAAAAACAACACCCCAAAAGACCAGTTAAAGTGATAAGTGCCTGTTAATAAGTTACACAAACAATGATGTATAGGGATTCCAAGCTTGAACTGTTTCATCATAAACCATATTGATGCTTGCAATGTATTTTTCAATACTATATCAGTATCTCATTACAGGAACAAACATCCTAAATAATGGTATCTGTTGTTCCATTTTACATCTATGAATAAAAGATTTTGCCACTAATAATAACAAGTCAATAACATCATCTGTTCTCACATTCTTTTCACAACCAAATATCACAAGATGCTGAGTAAATTGGAAATTGTTGGCTATTTCACATTTGTCGTGTAGTGCCATTTGAAAATTCATCCAAAAGGATAACACATGTTCACAGTTCCAGAAAATGTGCTGAATATTATCTTTATGATTATTACAAAAGGAACATTTATCGGTGTTTTAAATTTTCATATTTAAGAGCACTGAATTAGTTCCTATGATTCTATGAATTATACGTATTTGTAGCCATTTCAGTTTTATCTCCTTTATTTTGGCAACTTTTCTGAATATGACATTCCATTGTACACTTCTATTTATTCGACTGTCCCAGCCCTGGCAACAGTTTGGTTTTTGATCATTTACCAGTTGTAAAAAAGTTTTGCACCTTTTGGAACCAAATAATATAAAATGCAAAGTTTTACTATTATTATTATTATTATTTGTTATATCATTTACATGCAATCCACAAGCATTTATATATTTTTAACAGCTTTAACAACACTTATATAAGTCAAAAAATGTGTCTGGATACCATATTTGCTTTGAAATGCACTGAGTGATAAAAACTGTCCTTGACATTCAAGCAAATTGCCTACCTCATGCACATCTCTTTCAATCCAGCTACGGTAGAAGACATTTTTTTTCTCCAATCAGTACATTTGAATTACAGAACAGTGGTTCAGAAATCATTTCACTGATGTTTTTAATTTCTATTTTGTTCCCTAATTCTGAGTATGCTTTAA
>CM065683.1:52264282-52269282 GCA_017654935.2 Phymorhynchus buccinoides | reverse complement strand
CTCATGTGACAAGGCACGCTGACCGACAACATCGGGCACAGGAGTAGCATAGAGTACAAACAGAATAGGTGCCAGTACAGAGCCCTGAGGTACACCATACAAGAGGGCAGAAGGCTCTGAGTACAAGCCACTAACACAGACAGTCTGGCTACGGTCAGCTAAGTAGCTCTCGAATCAGGCAAGAGCAAGGTCATGAATACCAAAAGAATCTTGGAGTCGGCGAAGAAGAATGGAATTATGATAGTGTCAATCAAGCAGAGCCAAGAGAGAAACTTTGTTTTCATCAAAACCTAAAAGAAAATCGTTTGCAATTTTGAGAAGGGCTGTTTCTGTACTGTGAAATATTCTATAGGCGGATTGATGGGGGTTCAGAAGGTGATTTTGTTCTAAGTGTGTGAGTAGTTGACAAAGCACAGCCTTTTATGCTATTTTTGAAAGAAATGATAGATTGGTCACAAGTCTATAGCTTTTCAGATTGTCATCATCCAGGAAGGGTTTCTTTAACAGGGGGTGGACAATAGCAGACTTAATCATAGAAGGAGAAAGAGCCAGACAAGAGAGAATCATTCACAATATGAGTGACATATGGTAGCAGTTCATCAATACAAACACAAAACAGGGACGATGGGATAGGGTCCAGTTCACATGATTTGGGACTAGCCCCTAAACAAAGCCATTTAACAAACTGTTTAGCTTCGTTGCACCAAGCGTTTGGAATTCTCTCCCTGACCATACCCGTAGCCAGTCCACTCTTCCTTCAATTCAAGTCCCAACTAAAAACCCACTTCTTCAGGAAAGCTTCCCCTCTGTAAAGTCTATGATCCTTTCCCAACTCTTGTATTCCAGCTCATTGACGTTGAGTATGAGGTTAATGCGTGCACGTGTGGTGTATGGGTAGTAGGGGGGTATAGGGGGGCAGGGGTGGGGTGGGGGTAGGGCGGGGGTGTGGTGTGTAACGGTAGTGGGGGGATGGTTGGGGTGGTGGGGGTTGAAGTGAGGTGGGTGTTAGTGTGTTGTGTTGTGTTATGATTATATGCAATGCATTCTCTAATGTAATTTTATGTATTCATTTTCATAGAGATGCATAGTGAGGATACGTGAACCAGTCTGTTAAAATGTGTGTATGAACGGTGAGTGAAAAGCACATTGAGTTGCTTAGCAAGATTATGCGCTATATAACTTATTAATTATGATTATGATTATGAGTATTATTATTATATATTATTATTATTATTATTATTAGTATTATTATTAATATTATTAGTCATAGTCAGTCAGTCAGGAACAGAATCCAATGAAAACAATTACCAGCTTCGCTTCTTTGTCGCGGTCTTGTAATATCAGTGCAGCCTAGGTGCAAGAAAAGATAGAGGAACATAGCACAAGAAGCGTGCATGGGACAAAAATAGAGAAGAGATGAGACAGGCTCAGGATGGATGGGATGAAAGAAGATTAGGGCGCAGAGCATTATGGGAATACGAAGGGGGGGGGGGGGGGGGGGTGGGGATGTTACGAAAGTAAACCTGTAGGCCATCGTAGAATCTATATAGATACCATTAATGCTGCACAGAGTCTTGCTTTGTTGCTGCTGTCAAACATTTTAGACCTGCAACCTTATTATTTCTTACTGAACTACTAATCACTATACAAAAAAACACTAATAAAATAGCGATATTTCGAGGGGGGTGGGGGGGGGTTTTTCAACCTTCGACGGGCAAAGTACCAGGGGCGAGTTTCACAAGGGCTAACGTTTCGTCGCGTTCGCTCAAATCGGCAAAAACGGTATAAGAAGCACCCTTCGTTTGCCGATAGTTCGCATGGCGTTTTGCTCTCAGTCGAAAAGTGACAAGCGGCGAACTATCCGGAACTAGTAGGAGGTGAATACGGTTCTTGCTATTGATTGGTCCATTACAGTTTGCTTAAAATAAACATTGTTTGGACCAATCAGACAAGAGCTTGTAATATTTTTTCCACCATAAGTTTTCTAAAGTGTTTCTTAGGCCACGTTTGCCGTAAGCGTTATTCGCGCGGCGACGTTATCTAGAGAAACTCGCCCATGGGCAACAATAAAAAAAATATAAAAACAGCCTTTAAATACGTGGTACACAATATAACTAAAAATAAATGATCGAAAACTCGTAAAAAACAAAGGGACGAAGCAAACAAGCAAAGGAAGGCGAGTTTTGGCACGAGCTCTTCAAAGAAAAAAAAATCACTGTGATCGATAGAAGCTAACCCACAAAACCAGAAGATGATGAGATCGTGTTCAATGCACTTTATGCAGGTCTTACAATGCTGAACCACTAGCACCAGAAAGAGGACCTAGTTGTCTATAAAACAAAATGCAAACAGGACTGCCAACGTCACTCGGAACCGAACATACAACCAAACCAAACAAACTACCACACATGTGTAAACGTGACGTTATTTTTATTAACAAGCACAAAACAAAACCAATTTATCTTTCGGCGGGAATGCGCCCTTTATCAAACTTAGTCAACAAGAAACACTAAGAAGCAGTGCATTGGGGGTTTGTCTACAAGAAAACATGCACACACACACGCACACGCGCGCATGCACACCACACACACACACACACCAAACGCGCCGCGCGCGCGCACGCACGCACGCACGCACGCACGCCACGCACGCACGCACGCACGCACGCACGCACGCACCCGCACGCACAGCACAACACACACACACACACACACACACACACACACACACACACCTTAAATAAGGTTTGTTTGTTTTTAATATAAAAACCCAGCAAATCACGCAGTCACGCTCTTAAGATAACCTGGCTGTTTAATCGTTTTTTCCTTTCTTGTTTAAAAAAAAATTCAATCTTAATCACGTTTTGGAGATATATAGGCTGGCTCATTCAAACAACTGTTTAGTCTGTTTTTCTTTTCAGTCCATTTACGAATTCAGTCGGAAGTAAATTACGCAGTATTGTTGTTTTTGTTTGTTTATCCTCATTTACACTTACTATCATGCTACTGTTGCAATATATAATGATTTATGTTATTAAGTCACAAAAATAAAACTACTCTTGTACCCTGTCAGCGTACCTCAATGAGCTAAATAGGTTATTCAGCAACATTATAATAAAACCATTCTTGGCAACCCAGTTTTTATGACAGCATAAATAAAAAGTATTCATATTAGGTATTCGGATTATGGAAATGTTTCAATTTTTTCTCATTTATTCGCCTACTTTTAATTACATTGTTGGACAGCTTTTGAAAGGCTCAACTTCATAAAACAAAAAATGGATGGCGTTTTCTTTTCCAGTTTCAGTTTACAGGTGGCGTCTGAAGATAGGTAAAATGCTACCTGAAATTATAAAACAGATGTTGAAACATCGTCCTGAAAAATTACATGCACGTTAAAATGTCAACAACATAACGGATACATGTCGGAAAGGCAAAAGTGGAATTATACGCATAGGCCTACAGTGAAGTGTGTCTGTTAAATAAATGCTCATCAGAATCACTTTTTTTTAAAAACAAAAGTAGGTTATTGCCAGTAATTAGCACTTGAAAAAGTAACAAAGACTGCAACAAGAACAACAAACAGCAAACTAAATCCAAATATTTTCCTTCAATCTAACGGACAAGGGGGTGAAGTGGGTCTGTAAGGTGGCCGACCTCTACAAGGTAGTTGAACTGCATAGGAGCCTATACAAAAAATTATAATTGACGAGGCTTGTGTACGTCAGTTCTATATACCTACCTCGTCCTCTCGTTAGCAAAAGGCCAAAACCTGCACATAGCGAGTCTGCTCAGTGATCAAGGACAAATTTATCAGGGACACATATTCGCCAGAATCATCTATGACTACTTCTAAGAAACCCAGGTAAGTGAAAATTTCATTGCATTATGACAGCCAAAAATGTTGCAGCTCCTGATTATTGACCGGATACGCTTTTAAACAGTGTAACTGGACTATATGCACGAAACTCAAACCTGCTCAATAATATAAAGTCGGGCTTATTTCATATATCCAGCTGATAACATAAAACTGCTCTGCTTGTAACTACCTTTAAAATCAGGCGCTACTGGAAAATGTTACATGCCCAAACCGTTTAAATTGATGGGCCGCCAATCGTGGGATATTTCGCACAAATGGAAATTCGGAAGTCCAGCAATGTTAATCCGGTCTAGAAGTGTTCACTAGCATCCCATTGATGCATCCAGATAGGATGTCGGCTTCTAACACGCAAAGGTGGGGGAGGCACACTTCACCTTTCTTAAATAGTTGCTATCCGGATATAGGCTTAGATGGGGTTTTTTTTCTTTCTGCTATAATCTGTCAGTTTATTTTATGTCTGTCTGTACAGAGATGAAGGTTGCCATTGTTCTGATGGCGACTTTGGTGGTGGCTACGCCCGCGCCTCAAAACGGTTTTTCATTGTGACATTCAGAACTTGATCCACAAGCTGCAGGAACACGTTCACAAAAGCAGCGGGACCAATTCAATGAACTCGCTGGACATTTGGAACAGAAGCTTTGAAATCGATCTGAGTGGAGAACGCGCTGCTGCTTTACTGCTCGGGTAGCACTTGCTGATGCGTTGGCGAGGAGACATAGTAGACCTAACGTTGCCGTTGTTGTATTGTGTTGTACTTGGTGTTGTTGATGGTGATGACGACGACGATGATGACGGCGACAAACACACGGACGGTGAGACGATGAAACGTGGTCAAAAAAAAACAATCACCAATTCGATGTTTTTAAGGACTTATGTGTAGGTAGGCCTACATCAATTGCTTTCGTAAAAGTAACCGTTATTAACTGTTCTAAACGTGGTAAATTTGCCATTGTTTGTTTATGTAAATATTAAGCTGATTTATTTCACGATTCGATCAATACCCTGTTGATGTGCAAGGTCGTTTTTTTTTTTTCTTTTTTTTTTTTTTTTAATTTATAAACTTAGTTGTTTGCCAGGTGCTACATCAATAATGAAACTCGGTGATTTACCGTATGTATGAT
>CM065683.1:52236568-52263782 GCA_017654935.2 Phymorhynchus buccinoides | reverse complement strand
TAATGTGTGTTCAGATCCCGTAGTGAAGCAGTGTGTAAGTGTGTGTTAGAAAACTGTAGGGTGGGTGGGGGATAAATAAAGGTGTGTGTTCAGATCCGTAGTGAAGCAGTGTGTAAGTGTGTGTTAGAAAACTGTATGGGGGGTGGGTGGGGGGGATAAATAAAGGTGTGTGTTCAGATCCATATTGAAGCAGTGTGTAAGTGTGTGTTAGAAAACTGTAGGGTGGGTGGGGGATAAATAAAGGTGTGTGTTCAGATCCGTAGTGAAGCAGTGTGTAAGTGTGTGTTAGAAAACTGTATGGGGGGTGGGGTGGGGGGTGGGGGGTGGGGGGTGGGATAAATAAAGGTGTGTGTTCAGATCCATATTGAAGCAGTGTGTAAGTGTGTGTTAGAAAACTGTGGGGTGGGGGTGGGGGGATAAATAAAGGTGTGTGTTCAGATCCGTAGTGAAGCAGTGTGTAAGAAAACTGTAGGGGGGGGGGGGGGGGGGCATTACTCGATATATTAAATATGAGATTTTTTATTTATGTTTCTTTGAATATGAGTAATTATGTATAATATGCATGTCATACAAAATGTGTTTGATGATGAAATGTATTTATGCACATTCAATGATTCATTACAAAAACAATTAGAGATTTGGCATGGGAGTTTTTGTCAAATTCTTTTAATGCACATGTTTATTTTGTCGTTATCAATTTCTGTTGTTTTTATATGTGTGATGTGCTGCAACAAAATGATCCTGTACTTAAAAAGTGATTGGCAAGGTCAGGGGAACCACGTGGTCGGTAGTAGGCAGGGGAGATAATACTACCGATACAGGGTGGTTTCCCTTTGGTTTATTTTTAGTCAAGCGCTTTAGCGCTGGGTTTTTCCAAACTGATAAGCGTGTATGCAATTGTTTTGAGTGTTGGTACAGTATGGTTATAATAGATTGATTGATTGATTGATTGAGAGGCCCACCTCCAACAGCTGTGCCTGGGCCTCGCTGTAGGGCATGTAGCGGTTGTCGGCCTCTCTCTTGTAGAACCAGGAGCAGCGCTGGATGGAGGAGGGCTCCTCCTCCCAGTACACTGAGCGGCGAAGGCGGGGCTGGATCTCCACATCGTACCGGCCCCCGTCTGTGTTTACCAGCTCCGCTGGACCGCCGCTCTGTTCTGTTGATGTAACACATTGCTAACCGTAACACCTGGACACTGCACTATGACTCACACAGAAGTCAAAGAAAGGTCTGAGCATGCACACAGGGCTATGATAACATGCAGCTTTGCAAGCAACAACTGGTGAACTTAAACAGCAATGCATGGCAGCTTCTGTCACCATGATGGACGCTTTATTTGTTTTTTAAATTGTTGTTTGTTTATTTACGTACCCTGGCTAAAAGACTCCAGGGATCACCCCAACAGCCGAAGCACTTGAACACTATGGTACAAATGCATCACCTAGGGATGAGAACATTATGAGTGTGACCGTTTTTGATTACCCCGCCACATGGGCAGCCACACTCCGTCTTCAGGGGATTTTTGTTCAAATGAGCCTGGGTCATTTTCAGAACCTTGAGAACGAATCTTTGTCAAAGATAGAATGATGAAATAATCATTTGCAAAGCAATTAATGCCAAAAGATACACTAACCAGAATGAGTGATGCACTAAAACAAATAAACCCACAGAACATTCCAACCTAGAATGAAAAAGCCTTGAAATGTGACAATTCAAAACCTCAACCACTACAAGGCAAATGAAAGTCAGAGATACTATATGTTTATTGTTTGTTTGATCTTTTATTATTTGTTTGTTTTACATTTATTACCACAGAGAAACGTTCTCAAGACACTCACACTCAGGCTGGAGAGCGCATCAACGCTAGTGCAGTGCCAATATTGTTTAGTTTATGTGTGACTAAACTCGTAGGGGTAGGGAGGAGAAATTCTTGTCAATTGACAACTTCTTTGTTTCTTTGACACTACATGGTTCTTTAAAATGCGCAAAATGTGTGTTCTTTTCAGCACTTCACATTATTAAACTGTCCACACATTCCTTTCAAATCTGTTCACAATTTTTGCAGCAGACCTGATAAACAACAACAAAAAGGGGTTGAATAAAACAAACAAACTACAATTCTGCATCTAAAACATCCTTAACACCACCAAACTTTAATGGCATGTTCTTTCGGAAAATACTTCCTAAAGACTTTCTTTTAAATCTGTTCATAATTGACATGCAGCTGTGATTTCAATTGTACTGGGGTTGGCAAATCACAATCTGACTGTGTGAATCCTGTTATAACATGAAAAACTAAAAACAACACATTATATAATAGCTTACTCAAGTACAGTTGTTAAGTCAAGTCATGTTGTTTATCCCTTTTGCCACCGATGTTGCATTTTTACACCACACTGATTTAACACCCATGTCACTAAAACAGGGTTCATACAGATTTTTCATATCAAAATTCACAAACTTTCAAAGACATTTTCAAAGACCCTTTATCCTATTTTCAAAGACCTCTCACAACATGCAATGACAACGATTGCTTCGATCATTCATTCAAGTTGCACCGGTGTAGCCAAAAGACCTGGATAAAGTGAAGGGAAGTAACTCGACAAATCGAGGATGTCTGCTATATAGAAAATTAGTGACATTAAATTGCTTCTTTATCAATTCAGGAAGCAAACCAAAATATATTTTTATGGCGTCAATGACTTTCTAAGGCATCAAAGAATATTTCACAAACCTTTTCACGATTTTCAGTGATTTCACAGACCAAGGCCAATTTCTCAAAGGCTTTCAAAGACCTTCAAAGACCGTGCGAACCCTTTAAAAGGCATGAAATTAGGATCTTTTATCCAATTACCTTATGTTGTTAATCATGGGCGATAAGAAAAGGCCTTATATTTTTGATACATGTAATGAAGGGATTGACAGTATTGCAGACGCCACTTTTCTTTACCCCGGTAAGGTTAACAAATATTTTTGGCTGAAAAACGACTGGCGACGAAAGGGTTATAGCCCTGCCGACTACTAAGGCCATAGCACAGCTGTTCATAGACAGACACAGCGACAGAGACAAAAACATAACCTCTTTGACAGAGGCAAACACTGAACATGTCAGGCTGACAGGCTCCCTCCCATCCCCACCTTTGATGAACTGCTCCTCCAGGCGACGAGAGTCCAGCGCGGAGAAAGTGTACCAGATCTCCTGAGAGTCCACCACCTTCCTGTAGCACCAGTGGTGATGCACAGCCTGGTAAAACAGGCCCATCCCAGGCGCCATCATCCCAGGCGCCATCATCCCAGGCACTGCTGCCGGCGCCGAGGGGGAATGGAAAGCGGGCTGAGGACCAGGAGGAGGAGCACCTCCAGTTGAGGATCCGGGGAGTGGAGGGCCACCGCTACCGGAGGCTGGGATCATGAACTGGGAAGGCGGAGGTGGTGGTGGTGAGTTGAACATGGGAGGTGAAGATGAACTGTCTATGATCTGTGTGCTACTGTTAGCTGAGGGAGCCGGGGTGGCGTACGTCCCTGCAGGGGGCTGAGCGTAGCGCAGCTTAGGACCTTTCTGTCGGTAAACGTTTGTGCTACTTTTGTCTGAAAGCAGATTATCAGCCACAACAAAGCATTGTTTAGTCTCAGATTAATGCTACTGGTTGAATCAGAATTAATTCATCAATCAGAAGTTACACTTTTTGCAATTTATCATAAGTGACTTGTTGAGAGTATCATACCTGAAGTAAAAAAAAAATGAAATGCTTGTATTGTTATAACCCTCTTTCATTTCTCTTTTTGTCTATGCCTATTTTGTTTGTGTGTATGACTGGAGTGATGTGATGAGATTTTTAAAAAGATCATTCAAAATCATGCAATTTCTAGGCTCGCAGCTTAGTGTAATACTCACTGATAGCTGCGATGCGATTGATTTAACCTTTACCAGATGTTGCTTGTGATTATAGTTCTCCAGATGATGCAGGTCTCCTCGTACCCACAGATTTTTACATGCATTTTAACAGTATTTATCCCTCTCCAGATGATGCGGGTTCTCCAGGACCCATACTCGTCAAAGAGTCACCATGTGTTTATACTTTTCCAGATGGCGCGGGTCTCCCACAACCCATACTCAATGCACTGTAGTGACATATTTCTGCTCTTTAAAGTATGGGTCCTCCGTGACCCGCGTTACATAGGAGAAGTATGTTAAAATGACGTATCTAATTAATATTATTACTTTAGTTTTTACTGTATTGGCACCAAAATTTGCTGACATTTGCCAAACTATGTTTTAAGAAAATACCTAAAATTTTATTATCATAGTCCCAATAGTTCCTGAGATATTAAGTCATTTGTGTGTCTCTGGGTCTTGGACGACCCATGAAGCACGGTAAAGGTTAATACTGCTAGTACAATTCAATTAATATGTATGCATACTACAGCAGAACCTCCCAGTTCAGACCTGGACAAATTAGCTGAAAACAGGTCTTAATAGGGAGGGGTCTTCATAGGGAGGTGGACACTCACATAACTGCCAACTTTCCAGAATCCCAAAGTGGAATGATGGGGAGGGGGGCATCCCCCCTTCCGAGAGAGCGGGGATCAGGGGGTGCATCCCCCTGATGCTGAGGCATTTTTTTAATAATATATAGAACCTAACTCTTCATCTCCTGACAACAATGTCTTAGTACACAAGACCAAGAAAACAGCATGCTTACCTCTCCGCTGATTGTGCTATTGTCCATTTTAGCAATGTCCAATGAAGCACTATCATGACTATGTTATCTCGAGTGTTTCCATAACCGCTGAAGACTTCTTTCAGTTTCATGGTACAAGCTTCTCGTGAACAGCAGTGTCATTAAATTAGATTCCAAAAGAAATTTTGAAGTTGCATCGACACACTGTGCAGAAAGCGTAACTATCCTCTTGGTGGGACACGTCATTGATGGGAAACTCTTCTCTATACCACCAGGGAACAAACTTCAGTAAACTCGATTCGGTAAACTTGCGGTTTTGTTTGATGCCATTTAATTTTTAATCAGCAGGAAAGCTTAAGCCACAGATCATGGCTTCCAGGCTAAAAATGTTGGATCAGTGCTTGGAATGGTTGTGGAGCCGGCACGCACATTGACTTCCACATTGATTTATTTTTTTGTGATTTCGGAAATTGGAATGTTATTGTCATAATCGGAAATGCAAAATTGCCGCTGGAAAACGGAAACATTCTGGGAAATTTGGAATGGTTAGCAACTATGCACTCAGTAGTCAAAAAAGAAAACAATGCTCACAAAGAGCAGAATCACAATTCTTCTTCTTCTTAAAATGCGGGGGGAAAAAAGGTGAAATTATTTGGGTCACATCTTAGAGGGAGTCTTAATTGGGAAGCTCCACTGTATAGTGTATTACTAATGTCATTATCTTAAAGTAAAAAAAAATGCAGCCACTAACCTGCAGAAGAGGGAGGTGCGCCACCCATGGGAGGCAGAGTGGGAGGACCCGAGGATGCAGGTGGGACACCCTGGGTGGAGCCTGGACCTCCTGGGGGCTGAGAACCAGGGGGGCATCCCGCTCCTGAAGGTGGAACAGACCCCCCCGGCCCCATAGGATGGAGAAAAGGAGGCTGGGAGGGAGGGGCCTGCCCTACATGTGCAAAGGGATCGCTGGCTGCGGGAGAGGCGCCCTGAAAGAAAGGCACTTGACCCGTAGGACCTGGGGGTGCCCAGGGTGCAGGTGGTCCGCCTCTGGAAGGTGGTGCCCCAATCGGCGGCCCCTGGCCCACAAAGCTGTCAGCTTCACAATCTTCTTCTGAAAAGGAGTTGAACTTGAAGGTAATTAGGTAGGCTTTGTTTTTGAAAACAAAAGATACATTAATTACACAATTGAAATATAACCAACATGATGTAAAAACATTGCTTTAAAAAAAAAGAGTTAAATGAAAATTTGATCATGTACATAAAAGCAATTCCATATAGTAGCCTATGTAACATGTAATCAAACTTATAGCAATAAATTTGTATAGAACTAGAAGAATATATATATGCATATATTATAGTTTTTCTTTCTTTTGGCATCCACTGTCAGCCATACTTGACTAACATTTCTCATACTAGTCATAGTCGCCTATTTTTTGCATCTGAATATGAATCTGGTTACGCAACGCTGTCCCCTGGACACTTATACAGCGTTGTGTGTTGCGACAGAAAGAAAAATAAACCAAACTAAAAATCAACACAAAAACAAAGTCTCCCCAGTGTTTCATGTCTCAGGTCAGGCCAATCCGGCTACAGTAGCGGCCCCCGGGGACGTACCCCGACCAGCACAGCCCCAACCATCATTGACACATTTTGCTGGGGAGGGAGTGATACAGTTTGAATGACAGAGTGTTGAGCTCCTGCTTAAAAGATACCAAGCAAGGAGCTTTTGCTGCAGATGCTGGGAGCGTGTTCCAAATTGGAACCGTCCTTGGAAGGAAGCTGAATTTGAAACAGTTTGTATTCTGGGGGAACTGCTGAAATTTGTTTGAGTGATTCCTTCTTGCTCGAGTTGGCATGATCTCCTTTCTTTCTCTGGACATCCTACATCATCCTATTGACGGCTATGATGCATTACAAACGGGTGTTTCCCGGACAGAAACCAATTTGTAAGGAGTAAATCAGGCATCAGAAGTCTGAAGTCCAATCCTCTGAAAACCGCGGTAAAAGGGCCATCAAGGCCCTAGACTTCCCAACACCACCAAAAAGGCTTGAGAGGTGACAACATCTGAAATCAGTTCCCAACACAACCAAAAAGGCTTAATATAGTGATGAATCACTTTGAAATGCTATTTAACACAAAGGATAACACTCAATAAAAAGGCAAAACCTCTGACAAGAGAAGCCAATCCTCTGTCAGAAATTCTTAATCCTCTGACAATTCTAATGCCTGGTAAATGCTGCACTAATTATCAGCTCCAGGCAAAGAGAAGTGGGGGTGGGGGGGGGGGGATAGGGTATCGGGGGGGGGGGGGGGGGGGGGAGGGGGAGGGGCGTAAATCTGGGCTTAAAATCTGGGTTCGCTCTCTCTCTCTATGATCTGTTGCTAAGGTAATGTGTGTACCGTTTTCTCTCTTTCCCTCTTCCGCTTCTTTTTCTATGGTCACCCCGCTAAAGTGTGTACAATTACTTCTGTATAAAGAAGTTGGTCACCACCGGCACCACAGAAAAAGAAGGTATTGATTACAACTGATTGTCAACAAGGTTATTGATGATTTTGAAGAATATTGTGAAACTAGTGCAGAAGTAGTAGAATTCATGGGCGGAATTCATAATCACTACGGCCTAAATCATATCATATGATGGGAGCAAGCCTGGAACTCTGTCAGTCTGTGAAAGTGAAACAGATTGACTGAGATTCAGTGATTGGGAGCTGAACACACAATGCGATATAGTTTTGTACAAACCAAGAAGTGACTGTTCTGGTTGAACCGGCATAAGGAAATTCGGCTGATCCGGTGGGTTTAAAGTAAGCCCCCCACCAGGAGGCATCAACAGAAGTGGAGGAGGGGTCGGTTCTTTCTTATTTTTGTCAGCCATGACACACGTAGACAACAAACCGGAAAGAGAACTGACGTGTCGAAAGCAAGGTGGACAAGAGTTACTTCCCATAGACCAAGGACAAACACACACACACACAGACACAAAGACACACACACACACACACACACACACACACACACACCCCCCTCTCTCTCTCTCTCTCTCTCTCTCTCTCTCTCTCTCTCTCTCTCTCTCTCTCTCTCTCTCTCTCTCTCTCTCTCTCTCTCTCTCTCTCTCTCTCTCTCTCGCGCGCGCGCGCGCGTGTATGTGTGTGTATGTGCGAGCTAGCGAGTATATGTGAGTCACATCATGATGCACGTCTCCCTAAAACTAATTCAGTGGGCCCCTAGTCAAATTCTTTTAAGGTGAGGCCAACTTATAATAAGAATTATCACCATATGTTCCGAAAATAAAGGCTGATCCCAACCCTATCAGCCTCTTTCCGAAAACATAGGCTGATCCTAACCCTCTCAGTCTCTTTCCGAAAATATAGGCTGATCCTAACCCTATCAGTCTCTTTCCGAAAACAAAGGTTGGGGTGGGGAGGGGGGGGGGGGGCTGGCAGAGAGAGAGAGAGAGGGGGGGGCATACATTTACAGAGAGAGAGAGAGAGAGAGAGAGAGAGAGAGAGAGAGAGAGAGAGAGAGGGAGAGAGAGAGAGAGAGAGAGAGGGGGAGAGAGAGGGAGAGAGAGAGAGAGTGAAAGAGACAGACAGACAGACAGACAGTTAAAGAGAATAGTTAATAGATACAGTAGCCAAATTGATTTGACAGCAGAGGCCAAGTAAGGTCAAAGAGGCTACTGTACCTGGGAGACGATGTGAGGCAAACTTATAATAAGAAAGCATTACCATATGACACACACACACACACACACACACACACACACACACACACACACACACACACACACACACACACACACACACACACACACACACACACACATACACAAACACAAACACACACATACACACACACACGCGCGCGCGCAAGCATGCACACACACACACGTTTTCCTCCGATCTTCGAAGAGATACAAAACTAAATAAAAGTAACATCACTAACAAAAACCACATTTTCTCCCATTCCAAAATGGGAGCAATCAAAAGCTGTCTTTGATATTGATTACTCTCATTTATCTAAAAAGGGTTCTCCCAATATTTTGAGAACGTCGGAGTCTGTGTACACGCACTTAGAAAATACGTACAATCAATATTTAAAAATATTCACAGATGGTTCAGTTTTAGAAGATAATAACTCGGGAGCAGCTTTCATTATTCCTAGCTTAAAAGTAGAAAAATTGTTCTATCTTGGTAAACATTTGGCTATATATAGCGCTGAATTATTTGCTATGCTTATGTCCTTGGATTTCCTTTTAAGTTTTCCTATAAATAACAGACACATCTTAATATGTGTTGATTCTAAAGCAGCAATGTATGCTATTATGTCTCCCAATTCATGTATCCGACTTGACATGATAATTGAAATTAAACATATAATACACATTCTTTCCTTGAAAGGCATCACCATTACTTTTTGTTGGGTGCCTCTCATTGCGGAATATCAGGAAATGAACGGGTAGACCAAGCTGCAAAAAATGCAGCTCAAAATAGTGACGACGCAGTATCAATTAATGTTCCTTTAGATCTGACAGAATGTTTCTCAATTATAAACAAAACTTCTCATGAAAATGTCAAAACTGAATTGATGAACTCAGACGTTCAATATTATAATAACTGTATTAAATCTAATGTTAGAGAGAATGAGAAAATATCACACAAACGTGTTACTTTCTCGTCCAAGGAGATTGAAAGTCTAATTCATAGACTACGTTTGAATTCATTTAAAACAAAATACTGTATTAATGTTAAATGCATGTGTGGTGAATCCTTGAGTGTCAGTCATTTACTGATTCATTGTCCAATTAGCAAGAGAACTTTTCAAGAATTCGGGTATTGATGGTTTTATTGATGGATCGACGCCATTGTCTCTACCCAGTATTCTAAACAATTATTCTGTTCTTGATTCAGTTTGTAAATGTTTATTAAGTAGTTCACTTAGTATTTATCTTTAACATTGTTCATTTAGCGGTTATATTCTTTAAATGTAATTTTTTTTTGTTTTTGGGGTTTTTTGGGGGGGTATGATTAGGTCTGCATCACTATCCTATCGCTTACTCTAATGCTTACACACATTTACAGACACACCCACTCACACTCACCACACCAACATCAAACTACAATATATTGTCTTAATCACTTTTAGTGGAAGGACGTTAAACTGAAGAACAACACACACACGCAAAATTACACATGCGCGCGTGTGTGCGCTTTTGTTTGTAATTATTATTATTATTATTATTATTATTATTATTATTATTATTATATTATTATTATTATTATTATTATTATGTATTGTGTGTGTGTGTGTGTGTGTGTGTGTGTGTGTGTGTGTGTGTGTGTGTGTGTGTGTGTGTGTGTGTGTGTGTGTGTGTGTGTGTGTGTGTTGTGTGTGTGTGTGTGTGTGTGTGTGTGTGTGTGTGCTACGACTACTACTACTACTACTACTACTACTACTACTACTACTACTACTACTACTACTACTACTACTACTACTACTACTACTACTACTACTACTACTACTACTACTAGCTGCTACTACTACTGCTGCTACAAGTGGACACAGTTGAAGGATAGGTCAAGGACACAGGTAAGGAAGGAGTTGGAGAATGGTGAGATGGAGGGTTAGTGGTGGGAATGAAGACCCCCGACCCCCGACTGAGGAAAGCAGCAGGAGTCGGGGATCAGCCCGGGGTGGGTGGGCGGGGGGTGGGGGTGGGGGGGTGGGGGGGGGGGGGGTGGGGGGGGGTGGGGTGGGAGAGGAGGTGGCCCGGCCAAAGGTCAGGCACCGGCGGACGATCGTAGCGCCGCAGTAGAGGCGAGCCTGTCAGTCCGCCATTCAAAGCCGTCTGATCGGAGATCGATGAAAGCCCCAGGGATCTCTACCCACTGATTTAATCCCCTCACTCCACACCAGCCCAGCCCCTTCCTCTTCTAGCTCCCTTTCCATCTGACCCCGTCTCAATTATTCCCTCCTCCTCCTCCTCCTCCACCTTTCAGTCTCTCTTCCTCTCTGTCAAACACACCCGCTGTTCTTCCATCTCGCACCAACAAAAGGATATTTTTTTCTTCTGTTACATTTTTTTTCGATAAAGGATGCTCTTAAAGACACACTGACACATCACGATTAATTAAGTCCCTTGTTTTTTTCTGGGTAGCTGTGACACACATACAAATCCCCCCAACTTCAAATTGAGGCTGCTCTTTAAAATGATGTTTCGTTTTGAATTTGGGGGCATTTATATGGGAGTCAAACCTGGTCAAAACAAGATTTATGACCAGCTATAAGAGGGAAAACACCCGAAACCCGTGATTTTGACACGTGATGTGGTGGGTCTTTAACGGTCTGTCTGTAAAACGGGTTACGCAATAATGAATCTTACCAGGTTTGTGTTCATTTGCTCATCTTCCTCAGAAGTCCAAGATAGCTCTAGTTCATAAATTTGGAAAACAAAGTAGATAGGCCCGGTCATTGAATCAACACGATTTGTAAGCGCACGCACACAGCAACAACAGCAGCAATAACAATAACAACACAAAACAAACAGACAAGAAACAAAGAAAGAGCCCCAAAGCAAACAAAACAACACAAGACAAAACGAAAATAGAATAAAATCAACATACAAACAACCAATGCTTTCACCTCTTTTTTTTTTTACACGATAATCCTTTCATCTGACGAGAAAGTTGTAGTGCAGTTTAGGGTCTTCTTACAAAATTTATCATATTCTGAGGCCAACAATCATTGTATTAAACCGAAGCACGATGAAAACAAATCAGTATTATTGATTTAAGACTATCCATACTTTTCATACTTGGGTCAATGTGTTGCAGAAAACATCAGATTACCGTATTTTATCTGTTCCTAGCATAAAGCGACCATCCAACAGTAAATGTCGAATTATCTGAAGACGGGATAAATCGACCATTTAGAAAAAAAGGTCGAATTATCCGAAGACGGAATAAATCGACCCTAGGATAAATCGACAATTTGTTGCAGAAAACGTCGGATTACCGCATTTTATCTGTTCCTCGCATAAATCGACCCTCCAGCAGTAAATGTCGAATTATCTGAAGATGGGATAAATCGACGTTTTAGAAAAAAGGTCGAATTATCCGAAGACGGGATAAATCGACCCTCGCATAAATCGACCTTTTTTCATGGTCCACAGGGGTGTCGTCTTATCCGAAGAGTGCTGTATTGAAATGCTTGTAGAGTAATTTCAACAGTCAACATTTTGAATAAAATAAATGGAATAGCTATAAAACTTTGTTTTAATGATTTTGCAATGAATGGGCGGAGGTAGGCAAAGGGACAGGAGGTATTGGAATAAAACGAAAGCGATCTACTTATTTCAAAAGGCAGGGGAGAGTGTGGAACTATGGGAAGAATATGTTTTGAGAAATCTGGAACCGAATTCTTACGACTGAGACAAAATGAAAAGAGTGAAATGAAGCAAGGCTCTTAAACAAAACGATCGATGGACGAAGCTCTAATGAATGACACCGAACACCCAGAAAGAAGGAACACGAGTAATAAGGATGCAGTCTCGCTAATCATGCCCAGTAACCGAGGACGGTAGTAATGTCCAATATCAGAGCTGGACACACAGCAAGTGACCGCAGTGACCACGACAAACCCATAGGCTGTTAATGAAGTTAATCACTGGCCGGTGATCAACGACTGTGGGGGCACATCTTGACCTTTACCAACGACTGATAGCAGAGATAAGGTGACGAGTGAAGGAGAGTCGATGAGAGCATGGATCCTAGATTAGGGTCCATGGTGCGAGCGAAGCAGAGCAGGGTAGGGGGAAGTATGTGTGAGTGTGCGTGTGCGTGTGAGTGAATTAAGAAACAGGGAAGGTAGAAATAATAAGTACGGGGTGAAGGATAAGATAAACAGATATAAACAGGGAAGGGGGAGAGAGAGCAAAGGACAGGAGAAACAGGGACAGGAGAGTGGAAGAGGGCAAAGGACAGCGACAGGAGAGTGGAAGAGGGCAAAGGACAAGGACAGGAGAGTGGAAGAGGGCAAAGGACAGGGTCAGGAGAATGGAAGAGGGCAAAGGACAGGGTCAGGAGAGTGGAAGAGGGCAAAGCACAGGGACAGGAGAGTGGAAGAGGGCATAGGACAGGGACAGGAGAGTGGAAGAGGGCAAAGCACAGGGACAGGAGAGTGGAAGAGGGCAAAGGACAGGGACTGGAGAGTGGAAGAGGGCAAAGCACAGGGACTGGAGAGTGGAAGAGGGCAAAGCACAGGGACTGGAGAGTGGAAGAGGGCAAAGCACAGGGACTGGAGAGTGGAAGAGGGCAAAGCACAGGGACTGGAGAGTGGAAGAGGGCAAAGCACAGGGACTGGAGAGTGGAAGAGGGCAAAGGACAGGGACAGGAGAGTGGAAGAGGGCAAAGGACAGGGACAGGAGAGTGGAAGAGGGCAACGGACAGGGACAGGAGAGTGGAAGAGGGCAAAGGACAGGGACAGGAGAGTGGAAGAGGGCAAAGCACATGGACAGGAGAGTGGAAGAGGGCAAAGCACAGGGACTGGAGAGTGGAAGAGGGCAAAGGACAGGGACAGGAGAGTGGAAGAGGGCAAAGCACAGGGACTGGAGAGTGGAAGAGGGCAAAGGACAGGGACAGGAGAGTGGAAGAGGGCAAAGCACATGGACAGGAGAGTGGAAGAGGGCAAAGCACAGGGACAGGAGAGTGGAAGAGGGCAAAGGACAGGGACAGGAGAGTGGAAGAGGGCAAAGGACAGGGACAGGAGAGTGGAAGAGGGCAAAGCACAGGGACTGGAGAGTGGAAGAGGGCAAAGGACAGGGACAGGAGAGTGGAAGAGGGCAAAGCACAGGGACAGGAGAGTGGAAGAGGGCAAAGCACAGGGACAGGAGAGTGGAAGAGGGCAAAGCACAGGGACAGGAGAGTGGAAGAGGGCAAAGGACAGGGACAGGAGAGTGGAAGAGGGCAAAGGACAGGGACAGGAGAGTGGAAGAGGGCAAAGGACAGGGACAGGAGAGTGGAAGAGGGCATAGGACAGGGACAGGAGAGTGGAAGAGGGCACAGCACAGGGACAGGAGAGTGGAAGAGGGCAAAGCACAGGGACAGGAGAGTGGAAGAGGGCAACGGACAGGGACAGGAGAGTGGAAGAGGGCAAAGGACAAGGACAGGAGAGTGGAAGAGGGCAAAGGACAGGGACAGGAGAGTGGAAGAGGGCAAAGGACAGGGACAGGAGAGTGGAAGAGGGCAAAGGACAGGGACAGGAGAGTGGAAGAGGGCAAAGCACAGGGACAGGAGAGTGGAAGAGGGCAAAGCACAGGGACTGGAGAGTGGAAGAGGGCAAAGCACAGGGACAGGAGAGTGGAAGAGGGCAACGGACAGGGACAGGAGAGTGGAAGAGGGCAAAGGACAGGGACAGGAGAGTGGAAGAGGGCAAAGGACAGGGACAGGAGAGTGGAAGAGGGCAAAGGACAGGGACAGGAGAGTGGAAGAGGGCATAGGACAGGGACAGGAGAGTGGAAGAGGGCACAGCACAGGGACAGGAGAGTGGAAGAGGGCAAAGCACAGGGACAGGAGAGTGGAAGAGGGCAAAGGACAGGGACAGGAGAGTGGAAGAGGGCAAAGGACAAGGACAGGAGAGTGGAAGAGGGCAAAGGACAGGGACAGGAGAGTGGAAGAGGGCAAAGCACAGGGACAGGAGAGTGGAAGAGGGCAAAGGACAGGGACAAGAGAGTGGAAGAGGGCAAAGGAGAGGAGAACAAGGAGAAAAAGAAAAGGATAAAGGACAAGAGAACAAGGGAAAAGGAAAGGGATAAAGGACAAGAGAACAAGGGAAAAGGAAAGGGATAAAGGACAAGAGAACAAGGGAAAGGGAAAGGGATAAAGGACAAGAGAACAAGGGAAAGGGAAAGGGATAAAGGACAAGAGAACAAGGGAAAAGGAAAGGGATAAAGGACAAGAGAACAAGGGAAAAGGAAAGGGATAAAGGACAAGAGAACAAGGGAAAAGGAAAGGGATAAAGGACAAGAGAACAAGGGAAAAGGAAAGGGATAAAGGACAAGAGAACAAGGGAAAAAGGAAAGGGATAAAGGACAAGAGAACAAGGGAAAATGAAAGGGATAAAGGACAAGAGAACAAGGGAAAAGGAAAGGGATAAAGGACAAGAGAACAAGGGAAAATGAAAGGGATAAAGGACAAGAGAACAAGGGAAATGGAAAGGGATAAAGGACAAGAGAACAAGGGAAAAGGAAAGGGATAAAGGACAAGAGAACAAGGGAAAGGGAAAGGGATAAAGGACAAGAGAACAAGGGGAAATGAAAGGGATAAAGGACAAGAGAACAAGGGAAAGGAAAGGGATAAAGGACAAGAGAACAAGGGAAAGGAAAGGGAGAAAGGACAAGAGAACAAGGGAAAGGGAAAGGGATAAAGGACAAGAGAACAAGGGAAAGGGAAAGGGATAAAGGACAAGAGAACAAGGGAGAAAGGAAAAGGATAAAGGACAAGAGAACAAGGGGAAAGGGAAAGGGATAAAGGACAAGAGAACAAGGGGAAAAGGAAAGGGAGAAAGGACAAGAGAACAAGGGAGAAAGGAAAGGGAGAAAGGACAAGAGAACAAGGGAAAGGGAAAGGGATAAAGGACAAGAGAACAAGGGAAAAGGGAAAGGGATAAAGGACAAGAGAACAAGGGAAAGGGAAAGGGATAAAGGACAAGAGAACAAGGGAAAGGGAAAGGGATAAAGGACAAGAGAACAAGGGAAAGGGAAAGGGATAAAGGACAAGAGAACAAGGGAAAGGGAAAGGGATAAAGGACAAGAGAACAAGGGAAAGGGAAAGGGATAAAGGACAAGAGAACAAGGGAAAGGGAAAGAAATAAAGGACAAGAGAACAAGGGAAAGGGAAAGGGATAAAGGACAAGAGAACAAGGGAAAAGGAAAGGGATAAAGGACAAGAGAACAAGGGGAAAATGAAAGGGATAAAGGACAAGAGAACAAGGGGAAATGAAAGGGATAAAGGACAAGAGAACAAGGGAAAATGAAAGGGATAAAGGACAAGAGAACAAGGGAAACGAAAGATAAAGGACAAGAGAACAAGGGAAAGGGAAAGGGATAAAGGACAAGAGAACAAGGGGAAATGGAAAGGGATAAAGGACAAGAGAACAAGGGAAAAGGAAAGGGATAAAGGACAAGAGAACAAGGGGAAATGAAAGGGATAAAGGACAAGAGAACAAGGGAAACGGATAAAGGACAAGAGAACAAGGGAAAGGGAAAGGGAGAAAGGACAAGAGAACAAGGGGAAATGAAAGGGATAAAGGACAAGAGAACAAGGGAAACGGAAAGGGATAAAGGACAAGAGAACAAGGGAAAAGGAAAGGGATAAAGGACAAGAGAACAAGGGAAAGGGAAAGGGATAAAGGACAAGAGAACAAGGGAAAATGAAAGGGATAAAGGACAAGAGAACAAGGGAAAGGGATAAAGGACAAGAGAACAAGGGAAAGGGAAAGGGATAAAGGACAAGAAAACAAGGGAAAGGGAAAGGATAAAGGACAAGAGAACAAGGGAAAGGGAAAGGGATAAAGGACAAGAGAACAAGGGGAAAAGGAAAGGGATAAAGGACAAGAGAACAAGGGGAAAAGGAAAGGGATAAAGGACAAGAGAACAAGGGGAAAAGGAAAGGGATAAAGGACAAGAGAACAAGGGGAAAGGGAAAGGGATAAAGGACAAGAGAACAAGGGGAAAGGAAAAGGGATAAAGGACAAGAGAACAAGGGAAAGGGAAAGGGATAAAGGACAAGAGAACAAGGGAGAAATGAAAGGGATAAAGGACAAGAGAACAAGGGAAAAGGAAAGGGATAAAGGACAAGAGAACAAGGGAAAGGGAAAGGGATAAAGGACAAGAGAACAAGGGAGAAATGAAAGGGATAAAGGACAAGAGAACAAGGGAAAAGGAAAAGGATAAAGGACAAGAGAACAAGGGAAAGGGAAAGGGATAAAGGAAAGAGAACAAGGGAAAGGGAAAGGATAAAGGACAAGAGAACAAGGGAAAGGGAAAGGGATAAAGGACAAGAGAACAAGGGGAAAATGAAAGGGATAAAGGACAAGAGAACAAGGGGAAAATGAAAGGGATAAAGGACAAGAGAACAAGGGAAAAGGAAAGGGATAAAGGACAAGAGAACAAGGGAAAGGGAAAGGATAAAGGACAAGAGAACAAGGGAAAGGGAAAGGATAAAGGACAAGAGAACAAGGGAAAGGGAAAGGGATAAAGGACAAGAGAACAAGGGAAAGGGAAAGGGATAAAGGACAAGAGAACAAGGGAAAGGGAAAGGATAAAGGACGAGAGAACAAGGGGAAATGAAAGGGATAAAGGACAAGAGAACAAGGGAAAGGGAAAGGGATAAAGGACAAGAGAACAAGGGGAAATGAAAGGGATAAAGGACAAGAGAACAAGGGAAAGGGAAAGGATAAAGGACAAGAGAACAAGGGGAAATGAAAGGGATAAAGGACAAGAGAACAAGGGAAAGGGAAAGGGATAAAGGACAAGAGAACAAGGGAGAAAGGAAAGGGATAAAGGACAAGAGAACAAGGGAAAATGAAAGGGATAAAGGACAAGAGAACAAGGGAGAAAGGAAAGGGATAAAGGACAAGAGAACAAGGGAAAAGGAAAGGGATAAAGGACAAGAGAACAAGGGAGAAAGGAAAGGGATAAAGGACAAGAGAACAAGGGAAAGGGAAAGGGATAAAGGACAAGAGAACAAGGGAGAAAGGAAAGGGAGAAAGGACAAGAGAACAAGGGAAAGGAAAAGGGAGAAAGGACAAGAGAACAAGGGAAAGGGAAAGGGATAAAGGACAAGAGAACAAGGGAGAAAGGAAAGGGATAAAGGACAAGAGAACAAGGGAAAAGGAAAGGGATAAAGGACAAGAGAACAAGGGAAAGGAAAAGGGATAAAGGACGAGAGAACAAGGGGAAAGGGAAAGGGATAAAGGACAAGAGAACAAGGGAAAGGAAAAGGGATAAAGGACAAGAGAACAAGGGAAAGGGAAAGGGATAAAGGACAAGAGAACAAGGGAAAGGAAAAGGGATAAAGGACAAGAGAACAAGGGAGAAAGGAAAGGGATAAAGGACAAGAGAACAAGGGAAAAGGAAAGGGATAAAGGACAAGAGAACAAGGGGAAATGAAAGGGATAAAGGACAAGAGAACAAGGGGAAAAGGAAAGGGATAAAGGACAAGAGAACAAGGGAAAAGGAAAGGGATAAAGGACAAGAGAACAAGGGAAAGGAAAAGGGATAAAGGACAAGAGAACAAGGTAGAAAGGAAAGGGAGAAAGGACAAGAGAACAAGGGGAAAAGGAAAGGGATAAAGGACAAGAGAACAAGGTAGAAAGGAAAGGGAGAAAGGACAAGAGAACAAGGGAAAAGGAAAGGGATAAAGGACAAGAGAACAAGGGAAAGGGAAAGGGATAAAGGACAAGAGAACAAGGGAGAAAGGAAAGGGATAAAGGACAAGAGAACAAGGGAAAGGGAAAGGGATAAAGGACAAGAGAACAAGGGAAAAGGAAAGGGAGAAAGGACAAGAGAACAAGGGAAAGGGAAAGGGATAAAGGACAAGAGAACAAGGGAAATGAAAGGGATAAAGGACAAGAGAACAAGGGAGAAAGGAAAGAGAGAAAGGACAAGAGAACAAGGGAAAGGGAAAGGGATAAAGGACAAGAGAACAAGGGAAAAGGAAAGGGATAAAGGACAAGAGAACAAGGGGAAATGAAAGGGATAAAGGACAAGAGAACAAGGGAAATGAAAGGGATAAAGGACAAGAGAACAAGGGGAAAAGGAAAGGGATAAAGGACAAGAGAACAAGGGGAAATGAAAGGGATAAAGGACAAGAGAACAAGGGGAAAAGGAAAGGGATAAAGGACAAGAGAACAAGGGAAAGGAAAAGGGATAAAGGACAAGAGAACAAGGGGAAATGAAAGGGATAAAGGACAAAAGAACAAGGGGAAATGAAAGGGATAAAGGACAAGAGAACAAGGGAAATGGAAAGGGATAAAGGACAAGAGAACAAGGGAAAGGGAAAGGGATAAAGGACAAGAGAACAAGGGAAAGGGAAAGGGATAAAGGACAAGAGAACAAGGGAAAGGGAAAGGATAAAGGACAAGAGAATAAGGGAAAGGGAAAGGGATAAAGGACAAGAGAACAAGGGAAATGGAAAGGGATAAAGGACAAGAGAACAAGGGAAAGGGAAAGGGATAAAGGACAAGAGAACAAGGGGAAATGAAAGGGATAAAGGACAAGAGAACAAGGGAAAGGGAAAGGGACAAGAGAACAAGGGAAAGGGAAAGGATAAAGGACGAGAGAACAAGGGGAAAGGAAAGGGATAAAGGACAAGAGAACAAGGGAAAAGGAAAGGGATAAAGGACAAGAGAACAAGGGAGAAAGGAAAGGGATAAAGGACAAGAGAACAAGGGAAAGGAAAAGGGATAAAGGACAAGAGAACAAGGGAGAAAGGAAAGGGATAAAGGACAAGAGAACAAGGGAAAAGGAAAGGGATAAAGGACAAGAGAACAAGGGAGAAAGGAAAGGGATAAAGGACAAGAGAACAAGGGAAAGGGAAAGGGATAAAGGACAAGAGAA
This sequence comes from Phymorhynchus buccinoides, assembly GCA_017654935.2. Lineage (NCBI taxonomy): Eukaryota > Metazoa > Mollusca > Gastropoda > Neogastropoda > Raphitomidae > Phymorhynchus > Phymorhynchus buccinoides. The sequence continues at coordinate 52,244,484 of CM065683.1, read as the reverse complement.
CAAGGGAGAAAGGAAAGGGAGAAAGGACAAGAGAACAAGGGAAAGGAAAAGGGATAAAGGACAAGAGAACAAGGGAAAAGGAAAGGGAGAAAGGACAAGAGAACAAGGGAGAAAGGAAAGGGATAAAGGACAAGAGAACAAGGGAAAAGGAAAGGGATAAAGGACAAGAGAACAAGGGAAAAGGAAAGGGATAAAGGACAAGAGAACAAGGGAAAGGGAAAGGGATAAAGGACAAGAGAACAAGGGAGAAAATGAAAGGGATAAAGGACAAGAGAACAAGGGAAAAGGAAAGGGATAAAGGACAAGAGAACAAGGGAAAAGGAAAGGGATAAAGGACAAGAGAACAAGGGAGAAATGAAAGGGATAAAGGACAAGAGAACAAGGGAAAAGGAAAAGGATAAAGGACAAGAGAACAAGGGAAAGGGAAAGGATAAAGGAAAGAGAACAAGGGAAAGGGAAAGGATAAAGGACAAGAGAACAAGGGAAAGGGAAAGGGATAAAGGACAAGAGAACAAGGGGAAAATGAAAGGGATAAAGGACAAGAGAACAAGGGGAAAATGAAAGGGATAAAGGACAAGAGAACAAGGGAAAAGGAAAAGGATAAAGGAAAGAGAACAAGGGAAATGGAAAGGATAAAGGACAAGAGAACAAGGGAAAAGGAAAGGGATAAAGGACAAGAGAACAAGGGGAAATGAAAGGGATAAAGGACAAGAGAACAAGGGAAAGGGAAAGGGATAAAGGACAAGAGAACAAGGGAAAGGGAAAGGATAAAGGACAAGAGAATAAGGGAAAGGGAAAGGATAAAGGACGAGAGAACAAGGGGAAATGAAAGGGATAAAGGACAAGAGAACAAGGGAAAGGGAAAGGATAAAGGACAAGAGAACAAGGGGAAATGAAAGGGATAAAGGACAAAAGAACAAGGGGAAATGAAAGGGATAAAGGACAAGAGAACAAGGGGAAATGAAAGGGATAAAGGACAAGAGAACAAGGGAAAGGGAAAGGGATAAAGGACAAGAGAACAAGGGAGAAAGGAAAGGGATAAAGGACAAGAGAACAAGGGAAAGGAAAAGGGATAAAGGACAAGAGAACAAGGGAGAAAGGAAAGGGATAAAGGACAAGAGAACAAGGGAAAGGGAAAGGGATAAAGGACAAGAGAACAAGGGAAAATGAAAGGGATAAAGGACAAGAGAACAAGGGAAAGGGAAAGGGATAAAGGACAAGAGAACAAGGGAGAAAGGAAAGGGAGAAAGGACAAGAGAACAAGGGAAAGGGAAAGGGATAAAGGACAAGAGAACAAGGGAAAAGGAAAGGGATAAAGGACAAGAGAACAAGGGAAAAGGAAAGGGATAAAGGACAAGAGAACAAGGGAAAGGAAAGAGGGATAAAGGACAAGAGAACAAGGGAAAGGAAAAGGGATAAAGGACAAGAGAACAAGGGGAAAGGAAAAGGGATAAAGGACAAGAGAACAAGGGAAAGGGAAAGGGATAAAGGACAAGAGAACAAGGGAAAGGGAAAGGGATAAAGGACAAGAGAACAAGGGAAAAGGAAAGGGATAAAGGACAAGAGAACAAGGGAGAAAGGAAAGGGATAAAGGACAAGAGAACAAGGGGAGAAAGGAAAGGGATAAAGGACAAGAGAACAAGGGAGAAAGGAAAGGGATAAAGGACAAGAGAACAAGGGAAAGGAAAGGGATAAAGGACAAGAGAACAAGGGAGAAAGGAAAGGGAGAAAGGACAAGAGAACAAGGGAAAAGGAAAGGGATAAAGGACAAGAGAACAAGGGAGAAAGGAAAGGGATAAAGGACAAGAGAACAAGGGGAAATGAAAGGGATAAAGGACAAGAGAACAAGGGGAAAAGGAAAGGGATAAAGGACAAGAGAACAAGGGGAAATGAAAGGGATAAAGGACAAGAGAACAAGGGAAAGGAAAAGGGATAAAGGACAAGAGAACAAGGGGAAATGAAAGGGATAAAGGACAAGAGAACAAGGGAAAATGAAAGGGATAAAGGACAAGAGAACAAGGGAAAATGAAAGGGATAAAGGACAAGAGAACAAGGGGAAATGAAAGGGATAAAGGACAAGAGAACAAGGGGAAAAGGAAAGGGATAAAGGACAAGAGAACAAGGGAAAGGGAAAGGGATAAAGGACAAGAGAACAAGGGGAAATGGAAAGGGATAAAGGACAAGAGAACAAGGGGAAAATGAAAGGGATAAAGGACAAGAGAACAAGGGAAAAGGAAAGGGATAAAGGACAAGAGAACAAGGGGAAATGAAAGGGATAAAGGACAAGAGAACAAGGGAAAGGGAAAGGGATAAAGGACAAGAGAACAAGGGGAAATGAAAGGGATAAAGGACAAGAGAACAAGGGAAAGGGAAAGGGATACAGGACAAGAGAACAAGGGGAAATGAAAGGGATAAAGGACAAGAGAACAAGGGAAAGGGAAAGGGATAAAGGACAAGAGAACAAGGGAAAGGGAAAGGGATAAAGGACAAGAGAACAAGGGAAAATGGAAAGGGATAAAGGACAAGAGAACAAGGGAAAAGGAAAGGGATAAAGGACAAGAGAACAAGGGAGAAAGGAAAGGGATAAAGGACAAGAGAACAAGGCAAAGGGAGAAAGGAAAGGGATAAAGGACAAGAGAACAAGGGAAAATGAAAGGGATAAAGGACAAGAGAACAAGGGAAAGGGAAAGGGATAAAGGACAAGAGAACAAGGGAAATGGAAAGGGATAAAGGACAAGAGAACAAGGGAGAAAGGAAAGGGATAAAGGACAAGAGAACAAGGGAAAGGGAAAGGGATAAAGGACAAGAGAACAAGGGAAAGGGAAAGGGATAAAGGACAAGAGAACAAGGGAAACGGGATAAAGGACAAGAGAACAAGGGAAAGAAAGGATAAAGGACAAGAGAACAAGGGAAATGGAAAGGGATAAAGGACAAGAGAACAAGGGAAATGGAAAGGGATAAAGGACAAGAGAACAAGGGAAAGGGATAAAGGACAAGAGAACAAGGGAAAGGGGGATAAAGGACAAGAGAACAAGGGAAAAGGAAAGGGATAAAGGACAAGAGAACAAGGGAAAGGGAAAGGGATAAAGGACAAGAGAACAAGGGGAAAATGAAAGGGATAAAGGACAAGAGAACAAGGGAAAAGGAAAGGGATAAAGGACAAGAGAACAAGGGAAAAGGAAAGGGATAAAGGACAAGAGAACAAGGGAAAAGGAAAGGGATAAAGGACAAGAGAACAAGGGAAAATGGGAAAGAAAGGGATAAAGGACAAGAGAACAAGGGAAAGGGAAAGGGATAAAGGACAAGAGAACAAGGGGAAAAGGAAAGGGAGAAAGGACAAGAGAACAAGGGGAAAAGGAAAGGGATAAAGGACAAGAGAACAAGGGAGAAAAGGAAAAGGATAATGGACAAGATAATAATTAAGGGGAAAAGGAAGACTGGAAAGGATAGGATAACAAAGGGAAAAGGAAGACTGGAAAGGAAAAGAGAACTGGGAGAAAAGGAAGAGGGTAAATAGAAAGGGAGGGCGGAAGAAGACAGGGTGAAAGAACATGGAGGGGTACAGCAGAACTTTATTGAGAGCTGTGTCAACTCATATTCTGCACTTTTTCGTGGGTTGTTTATTAAACATTGGCAACGGGTCCATAAACCAGGAACAAAATGGTTCACGGACTTCCAACTTTTGCCTTCCTATGAAGAACACCTTTCCTCTTTGTATGCACGTTTCCAGCTCTCTACGCCAGGTTTCAAAGTAATTTTGGTAGCTTATTTGCGGCAAGGGAGCTGTGATTTTGAGCTTTTTGCGAGGGTCTAGGTGCTATAAATGTTCGTCCAGTCAAACAATCTAAAATGATAAAGAGAAACTGAAAGTCGTATGATACTAAGTGAAGCATGTAGAATAGGTGGTTCAAACATTGATTACTTTACTCTTCTTGGAAGGCCACGGCGACCTTGACCTTGTAGGCACTAGTTTTTTCATGCAAAAGTAGAATCACGAGGGGAATTTTATTGCGAGCCTTTTCACTAGCAGAAGTCAACGCATCATCTTTACAATTGTCACTCATCACTTCAATTCTGTCAGTGTCAAATATGAATCTTTATTAGTCATTTTCTTGAAAAACTACGCGTTTTGCGCGTTCAGTGCTGAAAAAAAGTGAACTAGAGAGCGACACTTTTGGAATCTGTGTTTTCCAGGATTGAAAACTTCAACACATTTGCAAAATGTGCAATAAGAAGTACACCGTTGGTCACAAATATATGTCAAATCGGAATGGAGTTTTACATGATAGTTCCTAAGTTTCATCCCTATGAACTTACAGCAAGTGAACGAGTCACTTCAAGAATCCACGATTTTGTTTTTTCCACAGGCGCTTTTAGTTTCATCATATTTCAATGACGTCATACACTCACGTAGGACATGGCATCACAAGGATAGCGTGCAAGCAAATGCGTTAAAGAATGAAGTTGTCTTTGGTGCCACCATTATACCTGTATGTTTTATAGATTACAAATGGGAGGACCGTTGCCAAACTTTACTGAACAACCCACGCAATTACTCATAATAATATTATATTATAATGTTTTCTCTCTCTCTCTCTCTCTCTCTCTCTCTCTCTCTCTCTCTCTCTCTCTCTCTCTCTCTCTCTCTCTCTCTCTCTCTCTCTCTCTCTCTCTCTCTCTCTCTCCACACACACACACACACACACACACACACACACACACACACACACACACACACACACCCACACCCACACCCACCACACACCCACCCACACACACCCACACACACACACACACACAACCCAGACAAAGGAGTGTTGTCTCCCATGTGTACTTCCAGGGGGCGGACACGCGCTGCAGCGGATATGAGGCTGGCTGACGTGGCTTAACAAAAATCGTTGCCGTGGTAACCCACCCAAAGTCTGCGAGCTTACATAGAGATGAATGGACCTGACGATCTTAAAACAACAACAAAGAAACACCCCCAAAACAAAAAACAGACAAACAACTTTTATCTGTGTTTTCCCCTCAGACACACAGTACAAGCTCAATGAGAGAAAATTGTGGTGAATGGCAACACGCGAATTAGTCTACCACTGAACCGGACGAATGGAGCTTCGACTCACTTGTCTATCTTTCTATCCTTCCCTCGCTTTGCTCCCCCCCCCCCTCCCCCTATCTTTCACTCTCTTTACCCCCCCCCCCCCTTTCTCTCTCTTTTATCAATGTCATATTATTGTTATATTTTTCTTACCAGTGTTTCTTGGTCAGTTTTCTTACCCCAAACTAAGTTTTAGCCTGTTGTTTCATCACTACTGCTCCCTTTTTTGTGAATCAACTCTCTTCTTATTCACTTGCCTCTTCTTCTTTTTTTCCTTCTTCCTTCTTCTTTCTTCTTCTTCTTCTTCTTCTTTTCTTCTTCTTCTTCTTCTTTCTTCTTCTTCTTCTTCTTCTTCTTCTTCTCTTCTTCTTCTTCGGCTCTTCTTCTCTTCTTCTTCTTCTCTTCTTCTTCTTCTTCTTCTCTTTTTCTTTTTCTTCTTCTTCTTCTTCTTCTTCTTCTTCTTCTTCTTCTTCTTCTTCTTCTTCTTCTTTCTTTCTTCTTCTTCTTCTTCTTCTTCTTCTTCTTCTCTTCTTCTTCTTCTTCTTCTTTTATTATTATTATTCTTCCTTCGGCGGGACTTCTTCTTCTTGCTTCTTCTTCTTCTTTCTTATTCTTCTTCTTCTTCTTCTTCTTCTTCGTCTTCTTCTTTCTTCTTCTTCTTCTTCTTTCTTCTTTCTTCTTCTTCTTCTTCTTCTTCTTCTTCTTCTTCTTCTTCTTCTTCTTCTTCTTCTTCTTCTTCTTTTCTCCTTCTTCTTCTTCTTCTTCTTCTTCTTCTTCTTCTTCTTCTTCTTCTTCTTTTTCTTCTTCTTCTTCTTCTTCTTCTTCTTCTTCTTCTTCTTCTTCTTCTTCTTCTTCTTCTTCTTCTTCTTCTTCTTCTTCTTCTTCTTCTTCTTCTTCTTCTTCTTCTTCTTCTTTCTCTCTTCTTTTCTTTTCTTCTCTTCTTCTTCTTCTTCTTCTTCTTCTTTCTTCTTCATTCTTCTTCTTTCTTCTTCTTCTTCTTCTTCTTTCTTCTTCTTCTTCTTCTTCTTCTTCTTCTTATCTCTTTTCTTTCTTCTTCTTCTTCTTCTTCTTCTTCTTCTTCTTCTTCTTCTTCTTCTTCTTCTTCTTCTTCTTCTTCTTCTTCTTCTTCTTCTTCTTCTTCTTCTTCTTCTTCTTCTTCTTCTTCTTCTTTCTTCTTCTTTTTCTTTCTTCTTCTTCTTCTTCTTCTTCTTCTTCTTCTTCTTCTCTTCTTCTTCTTCTTCTTCTTCTTCTTCTTCTTCTTCTTCTTCTTCTTCTTCTTCTTCTTTCTTCTTCTTTTTCCCTCTTCTTCTTTCTCTTCTTCTTCTTCTTCTTAATCCTCTTTCACTCAATTCTTCTTCTTCTTCTTCTTCTTCTTCTTAATCTCTCTTCACTTCTTTCTTCTTCTTCTTCTTCTTCTTTTTCTTAATCCTCTCTTCACTCAATTTCTTCTTCTTTTTCTTTCCTCCTCCTTCTTTGTCTTCGCTTATTCTCACCATCATCTTCATTTCCCACTCACCCCCTCCTTGTTGTTGCTGCTGCTGTTGTTGTTGTTGTCGTTCGATTATTCTCACCATTATCTGCCTTTCCCACTCACCCCCTCCTTGTTGTTGTTGCTGTTGTTGTTGTTGTCGTCGTTCTTCTTCTTCTACTACTTTATCTGTCTGTTGATGTACCGCTCTTCAAGAGCATTCTGTTATTCTTTACGACAATGATCTGCATAGATCACGCAGGTGAATGTAATTAGTTGTAATTAGGCCTATATTTCAGATGTTCTCCGACGTTAGCGAAGCACGTGCCATCACAAGAATTTCGTGGCGGAAGGTTTGCATAATTATTTTTATGATGAACGCCCAGCATCAAAAGATTTCTGCGCGCTCCACTACTTTTAATTAAAAGGAAAAAGATCGTTAGTTCGTTAACGTTGTTATCAGCTCCTTACCCCCCCCCCCCCCCCCCCCCCCTCCACTGCGAAGTTTCCCAGTTACTATCCGTACACTACCACCCCTTACCCGATATTCGTTAATAAAGCTTGTTATGCTTTGTAAATTGTTTGTGTTTTCTTTAGGCCCTATAATGATTGTTACTCGAACGAGAGGTTAGTTCTTAAGCTCTTGTTTTTCCTGATTAGGAACATTATTCCCAGTATCAGTCCACAGACTTGCTAAGCAACCAGAATTGTTTGTCAACCGGTAGACTGACAACATACATCTGAATTTGTTACAGACAATTAAGAAACAAGCAAACAATTCCACAAGGCACACATACATAGCAGACCTTTGCCAAGAGCTACGGCTCAGTTTTCATGTCTTGAAAACTCCGCACTTCAACTTCAACTTGATGAAATTTGGTTGCCTGAAGCGAATAAGATCAGAAGTTTACTCGAGGCTGAAACAACGGCGGTCTGCAAAAAAAGAAGAAATCTCCCATTTCGCAAACTAATAATATGATGTTTACAATTATAAACGTCTATTATCTCGGACGAGCTCAAACGATAATCTTTCATTGTATTATTAGTAGGGCCTATGGAATGGACTGAGCTAAAATGTCACTGTACCCGGTATCAAAGTTACATTGGCTGACTAAAAGCCTAAACGGGCCGTTTCTTTATCGAACATGACACCCTTTACTGTCCTTGGAAAGTGCATTTAAATCCCCCCCCCCCCCCCCCAGCCAATCGGGTGTGTTAAAACATACATTACCTTTACAGTTCCTGTCTCCGAACAAGACTGGAGACAAACGCCAAAATCATCTACTTGGTCATTTCATTATTAACTCTCAATGAAATTGATGCGCTTCTTGATTTGAGAATAATGTT
>CM065683.1:52209068-52226568 GCA_017654935.2 Phymorhynchus buccinoides | reverse complement strand
TCTTTCTCCTCCCCCCCTTTCTTCTTATCTTGTATGCTCTTCCCGACCTGTGTTAACTCATGTTCCTGTCTCAGCCATTGCACACCCTCCTCATGCTCGTTTTTAGATTTGTCTGTATCCAGAAGTACTGTGACGTGCACCTCGCAATACAGGCGAAGGTTACCTATACACACTTTGTTTCCTCATGCAGGCACACACAAACATGTGGAGACTCTATACTCACGCACATGTACACGCACGCACGCACGCACGCACGCACGCATGCAAGCACACACACATACACGCAGATACAATATACAGACAGACAGACAGACACACACACACACACACACTCACACACGCGGACGCGCACATGCACACACGTGAAACAATACATGTAGACATTTTCACTGAAAAGACATTGTGCCAACAATGGCCCCCCCCCCCACCTGCGTGCGCATCCAACGGAAGTGTCGCCATCTTAGTCAGATTTGTGTGTAAACAGCATCGATCTGGCATTTTTCAAACAAAGTTACTGACTAAGATGGCGGTCTCCCATAATATGGCACGCTCCTTGTGGCCGGATATGACGACACGTGGGTACCAGCCATAAAGTTGTCACCTCCTGAGAGGGCGTAGGTTTTTGCAGAGGCAGCACTCTTTCCATTATTGTATAGTAGAAGAAAAGAAGAAGAAGAAGAATTAAGAAGTAGTAGTAGTGATAGTAGTGGTAGTAGTAGTAGCAGCAGCAGCAGCAGCAGCAGCAGCAGCAGCAGCAGCAGCAGCAGCAGTAGTAGTAGTAGTAGTAGTAGTAGTAGTAGTAGTAGTAGCAGCAGCAGCAGCAGCAGCAGCAGCAGTAGTAGTAGTAGTAGTAGTAGTAGTAGTAGTAGTAGTAGTAGTAGTAGTAGTAGTAGTAGTAGTAGTAGTAGTAGTAGTAGAAGAAGAAGAAGAAGAAGAAGAAGAAGAAGAAGAAGAAGAAGAAGAAAAAAAGAAGAAGAAGACGAAGAAGAAGAAGAAGAAGAAGAAGAAGAAGAAGAAGAAGAAGAAGAAGAAGAAGAAGAAGAAGAAGAAGAAGAAGAAGAAGAAGAAGAAGAAGAAGAAGAAGAAGAAGAAGAAGAAGAAGAAGAAGAAGAAGAAGAAGAAGAAGAAGAAGAAGAAGAAGAAGAAGAAGAAGAAGAAGAAGAAGAAGAAGAAGAAGAAGAAGAAAGAAGAAGAAGAAGAAGAAGAAGAAGAAGAAGAAGAAGAAGAAGAAGAAGAAGAAGAAGAAGAAGAAAGAAGAAGAAGAAGAAGAAGAAGAAGAAGAAGAAGAAGAAGAAGAAGAAGAAGAAGAAGAAGAAGAAGAAGAAGAAGAAGAAGAAGAAGAAGAAGAAGAAGAAGAAGAAGAAGAAGAAGAAGAAGAAGAAGAAGAAGAAGAAGAAGAAGAAGAAGAAAGAAGAAGAAGAAGAAGAAGAAGAAGAAGAAGAAGAAGAAGAAGAAGAAGAAGAAGAAGAAGAAGAAGAAGAAAAAGAAGAAGAAGAAGAAGAAGAAGACAGAAGAAGAAGAAGAAGAAGAAGAAGAAGAAGAAGAAGAAGAAGAAGAAGAAAGAAGAAGAAGAAGAAGAAGAAGAAGAAGACGAAGAAGAAGACGAAGAAGAAGAAGAAGAAGAAGAAGAAGAAGAAGAAGAAGAAGAAGAAGAAGAAGAAGAAGAAGAAGAAGAAGAAGAAGAAGAAGAAGAAGAAGAAGAAGAAGAAGAAGAAGAAGAAGAAGAAGAAGAAGAAGAAGAAGAAGAAGAAGAAGAAGAAGAAGAAGAAGAAAGAAGAAGAAGAAGAAGAAGAAGAAGAAGAAGAAGAAGAAGAAGAAGAAGAAGAAGAAGAAGAAGAAGAAGAAGAAGAAGAAGAAGAAGAAGAAGAAGAAGAAAGAAGAAGAAGAAGAAGAAGAAGAAGAAGAAGAAGAAGAAGAAGAAGAAGAAGAAGAAGAAGAAAAAGAAGAAGAAGAAACAACAACAGCAAACAATTGACAAAACTGACGTATAAGGGCCTACGCGTTAAACCTTGAAGGTGGAAAAAAAGGAGCAAAACAAACAACAACAACAACAAGACACCAAGACCGATAAGGCTACACTTCTTTTTTTTTCTAAAAAGAAAACGTACACTTTTCAATCGAACCATGCCACCGCCGATAAGTAAGGAACAATAATCACCGTTAGCAACTAACTTAGGGGAAGACGGGGTAAAAAGCGCATGGGCGGGTAAGAAGCCCACCCCAAGTATCTCATGAAATAAAGCAAATTTCAGTCAAATTTGCCCATGAGACGAATGCTAGACATTAACGCTCGTCTCATGGGCAAAATGAGACTGAAATTTGCTTCATTTCATGAGATAATTGGGGTGGGCTTCTTACCCGCCCATGCGCTTTTTACCCCGTCTTCCCCTACTAAGTTACCGGACTTTCAGTTACTATTCCAGAATTCCTTGGCTCCAAATATAGGGGAAGACGGGGTAAAAAGCGCATGGGCGGGTAAGAAGCCCACCCCAATTATCTCATGAAATGAAGCAAATTTCAGTCTCATTTTGCCCATGAGACGAGCGTTAATGTCTAGCATTCGTCTCATGGGCAAATTTGACTGAAATTGTCTTTATTTCATGAGATAATTGGGGTGGGCTTCTTACCCGCCCATGCGCTTTTTACCCCGTCTTCCCCTACGAAACGTTTACACCCACATCCCCTGTGGGGATACCGGGGGATCTTTTGTATAAATAGTTCTCCCACCTTCTGGAAGTTCTGTGCTTGTAACGTCCTCTAATCTGTCACTCTCTTTGACTCTGTCTTTTCCCTTTGCTTACTGTCATCTACTAATCTTTCTGCCTTACTGCTCCATTCTCCTGCCTTTTTTCAAGAAACACTTTCAAAAAGATTTCCTCCAGCCGAAGTCGGACTTGCTGGGCCTAGCTATTTCTTTGTTAGGCGCATAACGGCAGCATGACGCATCTGCGCTCATTATTGACAGGAAACTGTCTGAGCGATCGAAGAAGAAGAAGAAGAAGAAGAAGAAGTACACTCACACGGTTCATCCTGGAAAATGCAAAGAATTGAAAACAGACAAGGAGAGTACAGCAGCAGCAACAGCAGCAACAACAACAACAACAACAACAGCATCATCATCATCATCATCAGCAGCAGCAGCAGCAGCAACAACAACAACAGCATCATCATTATCATCATCATCAGCAGCAGCAGCAGCAGAGGCAGCAGCAGCAGCAACAGCAGCAACAACAACAACAGCATCATCATTATCATCATCATCATCAGCAGCAGCAGCAGAGGCATCAGCAGCAGCAGCAGAGGCAGCAGCAGCAGCAACAGCAGCAGCAACAACAACAACAGCATCATCATCATCATCATCATCATCATCATCATCATCATCATCATCATCAGCAGCAGCAGCAGCAGCAGCAGCAGCAGCAGCAGCAGCAGCAGCAAACAACAACAGCATCATCATCATCATCATCAGCAGCAGCAGCAGCAGCAGCAGCAACAACAACAGCATCATCAGCAGCATCATCATCATCATCATCATCATCATCATCATCATCATCATCATCAGCAGCAGCAGCAGCAGCAGCAGCAGCAGCAACAACAACAACATCATCATCATCATCATCAGCAGCAGCAGCAGCAGCAGCAGCAGCAGAAGCAGCAGCAGCAACAACAACAGCATCATCATTATCATCATTATCATCATCATCATCAGCAGCAGCAGCAGCAGCAACAACAACAACATCATCATCATCATCATCAGCAGCAGCAGCAGCAGCAGCAGAAGCAGCAGCAGCAACAACAACAGCATCATCATTATCATCATCATCATCAGCAGCAGCAGCAACAACAACAGCAGCATCAGCAGCATCATCATCATCATCATCATCATCATCAGCAGCAGCAGCAGCAGCAGCAGCAGCAGCAGCAGCATCAACAACAACAACAACAGCATCATCATCATCATCATCATCATCATCATCAGCAGCAGCAGCAGCAGCAGCAGAAGTTGCAGCAGCAACAACAACAACAACAGCATCAGCATCATCATCATCATCAGCATCATCAGCAGCAGCAGCAGCAGCAGCAGCAGCAACAACAACAACAACCTGTATCGAAATGATGGACTGATATCGCCTGCACAATGGAAAGGCCTGTTCCTTGCGTAATACCCGATCGCCCAAATGTATTAATTTATCTATTCTTATCTATTTAATAACTGTTTGTTATATACAAAAAACCGCTCACACGCAAAACAATAAACTAAGCAGGTAATTACTATTGCTGTTGTTCTACTAATAACTACTACGTCTACTTCTACTAATTAACCGCTTTTGGAAAAATAAAGCAGAACGAAAAATAAATAATAAAACAAAAAAACCGACAGCAAAATAATTATATGCAAAATACCAAAATGCCCAAACATAAATAAATGCCAGAACGTAGCAATGTATGTGAAGAAAACAACTGTGAAAACAAAAATGACAGTCGCCACCTCCACCCCACCCCCTCTTAACCCTACCCCCCCCCCCCCCAAAAAAAAAAAAAAAAAAAAAAAAAAAGAAGGAAAAGAGGTGGTGGTGGTGGTGAATTCACAATTACTTAGAGGCACTATTTTGGAACAACTTCGATGTTCTCTTGTGTAACAACGCTTCCACACAAATATTAATGCCCCCTGCCCTATCTATAATCTACCCCTTTATCGTTTTAGTGGTTAGGTTGTGATGAAACGAAACCTTTCCCCTTTCCCCGGAGTAAGACTTCCACCGAGTGCTCGTCCCACCTCACCGCCCCTGACATGCCAGAAGAAGGACATCTTGTACATTAGACACCCCCTCAAATTTTCGCATCGACACTGTTCACAGAGAAGCAACATGCTATCATTTTTTGGGGGAAAGGGGTAGGGTTAGAATCAGCCTAGGATTATTTTAATAAAACTGAAAGAAGCAGAATTTGAGATTGATGGTCGTCAACATGAAGGGATGTCTAAAGAGAGAGAGAGAGAGAGAGAGAGAGAGAGAGAGAGAGAGAGAGAGAGAGAGAGAGAGAGAGAGAGAGAGAGAGAGAGAGAGAGAGAGAGAGAGAGAGAGAGAGAGAGAGAGAGAGAGAGAGAGAGAGAGAGAGAGAGAGAGAGAAATGACAAATGACAATTTTTATTGACAATAGTTTTACAACCCTTATGCCAAGGGGGTACATGCACAATAATGTAGATAAACTAAGAAGCACAATATAATAGAGTTAACACACAAAAACTAAATACATTGTAAACAATAAGGTAACAAAACAATTAATATAGAGAAAACTTATAAGAAATGCGACCATCCATCCAACAATTACAATTAAATTAATACTTTTCTTATCAAACATAATTTTCACGATAACATTTTAAGTTAAGGTTTTAAGTTTTTTCTCTCTACAATGAAATGCATCCGCCACATATTTAGCAAATGAGGTCAGAATATCTTCTCTCTCACATGACAAAATAGCAGTAAGATTATGGGTTTGACCAAAGTGAGAATTGAAAACAACACAATCATTTCTAAATTTACTGTACTCTTGACATCGGAATATAAAATGATGTTCATCTTCAATTTCTTTGGAACACACTGGGCAAATCAAGTCCACTTCAGAGTTTAGAAACCATCTTTTATTGTCATTGAGGCCCATACTTCTAGTTCGAAATCGAGCAAATAAATCTCTATGCCGCTTACATGTTATTATTTTAAGATAGTGCTCAGCTTGAAAAAGATCTTTAAAAGAGTGGTAGAAATCATATTTATTACTCTCTTCTAGATTACTGTGCCAATTCTGCATGTGTGATGCAATCAGTCTATCTTTAAATTCTGCTAGAAAAGAAGACTCAATCCCAACATTTTGTGTCATCCACACAATGCCAAAGCCATTTACAGAGATAACTTTTTTAACCTCGAATGCCCAATTTTGACGGCCACGATCTAACTGATTTAGTGTCATACAATACGCTTGTTTATTTACTCTTGTAATTGGTAACCGTAGCAGCCTGAGCCAGTATTTCACACATTTAACTACAGTTATGATATATAATGGAAAGCGACCGGTTTCACCATGACACATTTTATTAGATGCATGTAGAGGCACATTCAAAAAACGCTTTATGGCAAAATTATGTACATTTTCCATCTGCTCATTTACATAGATACCCCAAACGTCTGCACCATATGTTAAAATAGGCTGGATTTGTGAATCAAACAGTTTCCAAAACAATGAAGGATCAATTGAATTTAGTTTCCTCATGCAACGACATATTTCAATCACACCCCTTTTCCCTTTTCGACACATTTCTGACCACCCTATACTTAAACTCAATTTGGTAGTAAATATGATTCCAAGATATTTGTACGAATTTGTAACTGTAATTTCATTAGCTCCGTACCACCATTTCTCACGTGCAGACAAATAGCCACCCTTCCTAAAAACCATTACATTTGTTTTGTCTAAATTAACTTTTAGGTCTAATCTATCTGCTTCCTGTTTTAATAGATTTATCTGATGTTGCAATCCCACCACAGAATCAGAAAAAAGGATAACGTCGTCAGCAAAAATCAGTAGAAAGAACTCAATAGCACCCGAAATAAATTGTACCCCATGTTTCCCCTTTTTAGATATCTCTATGGCTAGTTCATTTATAAAGAACGAGAATAGTTGGGGACTGAGAATGCATCCTTGTTTTACACCCCTTGGACACTCAAAGTATTCTGAATATAAGCCTTTATCGCGTACACTTGCTGTTACAGTATCATATATTGCTCTCAGAGATTTATACAATTTTCCACTTACACCAGATCGTCTTAGAACATCCCATAATGTATTTCTGTTGACCGAGTCAAAAGCCTTCTTAAAGTCTACAAAGGCTACATAGAATTTTGAATGGTTTAATAAATGCTTCTGAACCATAGTAAATAGTGTAAAAATGTGGTCCACGGTACTATAATCCTTTCTAAACCCTGCCTGCTCTTCTATTATCTTTTCTTCTTTATTAGCCCATGCCACTAGTCGTTTATTCAGAATGTTAGTGTATACTTTTCCTAATATACTAGTTAAGGATACCCCCCGATAATTATCCGGATTGTTCGCATCCCCCTTCTTGTGAATAGGCACTATTATTGATTTGGACCATTCCTCTGGAAAAATCCCTTTACTAAGCAGCTCATTAAAAAGGTTTACCAAAAAATCACTAATAACATCCTTAGCTTGTACAAGCATTTCGGCTATAATTCTATCGGGTCCACTGCTTTTACCCAACTTAAGTTTTTTAATACTATCTAAAACTTCATCTTCCGTGATGGGATCATCAAACAACGGCTCAGGTGTATCAACACTCAAATCATCTTCTAACTCAGTTGTTTCTGAATCATCACCCAAATCGTGAAAAACACCAAAAAAGTGTTTATGCCACAGATCTATCGATATTTCATTATATACAAGGTTCTTTCTATTAATAGATCTTATTGTTGACCAGAAAGATTTTTGATCATGAATTGAGTCCTTCAGTTTTTGTAGCCTATTTTCGTCATATTTCAACTTTTTCATCTTTAACAAGTCTTTATACTCTTTCAACTCTTTAACATATATCAATCTCCTTTCAACAAGATTCGTTTTTGAGCGTTGATAAGACCTAAGCCGTCTCTTGACTAACCGTTTCTTCCTTTTACAATCATCATCAAACCAATCATCCTGATTTCGTCTCTTTTTACCCACCATTCTTACCATGCAGGCTGCCGCCCCATACAAACCATTCACAAAAGTTGCAATGCATTCATTAACATTAACCGTGATAAGAAACATAGATTTCTGCAAAATGTCACTGAAATTACTAGAACATACTTCATCTTTATAGTGCTGCATAGACAGAGAGAGAGAGAGAGAGAGAGAGAGAGAGAGAGAGAGAGAGAGAGAGAGAGAGAGAGAGAGAGAGAGAGAGAGAGAGAGAGAGAGAGAGAGAGAGAGAGAGAGAGAGAGAGAGAGAGAGAGAGAGAGAGAGAGAGAGAGAGAGAGAGAGAGAGAGAGAGAGAGAGAGAGAGAGAGAGAGAGAGAGAGAGAGAGAGAGAGAGAGAGAGAGAGAGAGAGAGAGAGAGAGAGAGAGAGAGAGAGAGAGAGAGAGAGAGAGAGAGAGAGATCCTAAAACCGCACTCTACTCTGCTGTCTTCATTTCAAGGGCCAGAGAACGTGAAACTGAAAGAAGCAGAATTTGAGATTGATGGTCGTGAACATGAAGGGATGTCTAATGTACAAGATTGCCCCAAACCTGTGCCCCATGTGGGCATGCAGTGAATAGGTGCAATGGTGACTTGGAGAATAATGAATGTATGGGAAACCAGAAAGCGCTACTCATAAGACTATACCGAAAAAAACCCACTTTTAAAATTGTTGTTATGGTTCGCTTAGCATGACACAGTCTACGCAAAGTTTCGCACATACACAAGCATTCAATGTATATACACACGCGCGCAAAACATACACATAAACGCGCGCGCGCACGCACGCACACACACATATACACACACGCGCGCGCGCGCGCGCGCGCACGCACGCACGCATGCTCACTCTCACACACACACACACACACACACACACACACACACACACACACACACACACACACACACACACACACACACACACACATACACACACTCACACACACATACGCGCACATACACAAATCTATGCATACACACACGTGCAAACACACACACACACACTAGCACACACATACGCTAACATACACACATATGCACGCGCGCGCACACACACACACACACACACACACACACACACACACGTACACGCACGCACACACGCACGCGCGCACACGCGCACGCACACACACACACACACACACACACACACACACACACACGCGCGCGCGCGCGCGCGCGCGCCTTCCGCCCCTCTCTTTCTTTCATCATTGCTCGCACTACATCACGTCGATGGTAATAGATCTGTTGTTGGCAACACAGCTTCATAAAGAAACTCTGGTGAAGCAGCAAGACAGTACAAACACCGCATCTGTTGTTATCACAACGTGCACACTGCCGTGTTAATATTTCTTTTTTTCATAGCTGATGCACCGAACGTGAAAACAAGTCCCAATCGTGCAGAATTGTAAGACTGCAAGTTCAGTGGTGTGTTGCAGAGATACTAGACAATACAATTCGCAAACAATGATATGTCTGAAGAAGCTAAACCAATAGCCGTACTATTAATCAACGATCTATCTTTTCCTCTTTTTTTTTTTACCAGCTAAGGCAATAATAGAACTGAAACATCACAATTCCTCCTTCAACTCATCACAGAGCTTATACATGTATTATCCCTACTTTTAGTGTGTGTGTGTGTGTGTGTGTGTGTGTGCGTGTGCGTGTGCGCGTGTGCGCGTGCGTGCGTGCGTGCGTGCGTGCGTGCGTGCGTGCGTGCGTGCGTGCGTGCGTGCGTGCGTGCGTGCGTGTGTGTGTGTGTGTGTACGTGTGTGTGTGAACGTTCATATATGAGTTTGTGTGTGCAATGTTCTCCCTCTATTTTAAGTTAATGACTTCTGTTCAGTTACCTTAGTTCGTGCATATCGTGTTTCTCACTCACTCGATTTGGTGATCAATGTTCACCTGTACCTGTAAAAGTTTTGTGTAATGTTATTTCCTTTTATTCCTGCAGAATAAACCGTAGAGTTTTGAAAGCTCGGAAAAAAAGAAAAAATGGTGTTGTGTGTTCTTTGAGAAACAATTTAGTCTACCGTTAATCAATAGCCGTACGATCGATCTTTTCCTTCCTTTACCAGCTAAGGCATTAATAGAACTGAAACATCAAAATTCCTTATTAAACTCATCATAGAGCTTATGTCTTTATTATTACTAATAACTTGACCCGTTTGTGACGAGGTAATGGGTTAAAAGGCTAAGTCTCTAGGGAAGACTTTTAGTGTGTTAAATTTTCAAGTAGAAAATTTGCCTTTTGCCCACTTCTCTAGGGTATGGGAGATGAGCAACTTTCCCGGCCCCTTTTCATCTAATAAATTTATATTTGTGCCCGGGTTCTGGCTCGTATCATTGTAAGAAATACAAGTGGTTGATTTGCTCTAAATGGCAGACAGAGAGAAGTAGGGTTTTACATGAAATTTCAAGACTTCCACTCTCATCAGTCTGACCAAAGGGTTCAGAATTATTTGACACTTGTATTTTATTTACTCACAAAATCTGCATAAGATTATGCAACAATAATAATAAAGCAGCACAATGGCGCCAAAACAAAATATGAATGAAAAACAATGAAATCCGAAAGGATTTACAAGACTTTTGTCTTTCTAGAAGGTTAGCCCCAAGCGAGCGAGAAGGGTCACTTAGTGTCCTGGTTTCCAGTTAGTGTTCTTTGGCACTGTCGTAGTGACTTAGCTCATGGCTGTGCTGAAGTTCCTCCGTAGGGATCGGCGAGTGCTGGGTTGGCTGGGCTTGCTCGTCAGGTGAGAGTAGCTCCCAGTCGTTCCGGTTACGGCGTCGCAGGAGGGCACGGCTCAGGCGTGGTCTCCTCGTGGATTCTGGGTGCGGGGCGTCTTGGCGGCGTTCCCGTCTTGGTGCTGGTGAGTCAGGGATGATCTTCCTGACCACGATGCCCTGCTGATAATCACAGGAGAAGGTGGATGTAGATCTCTATGGCTTAGAGACAAGGGGCTTCAGTCGGCAGGGAATTAGTGGATCCCAACCGGCTAGAAGGCTGCCCTTGTACAATAGCACTAGTTAATAAATAAACTGAATTTCAGTTAACAAACTGAGATCAGTAAAACATAAAAGGTGTACAGGGATCAACTGGTATTAGTCAGTACCCGGCTAGATCAAAGTCTATGATCAAGCCAACATCACTCTCCATCCAACACCTGGAAAGGAATGGTATCATAAAGTGCAAGATTGCAACCCACAGGCTTCCTACTAAAAATATACAAAAGGGTTAGTAGGCATAAAATCCGGTTCTGGTACCAAAAGAGTTAAAGTCAAAAACACACACACACAAATAATCAGTGCACATAAATAGAACAGAATGTTTACCACTTCTTTTCAATAACATATCTACTCCTTATTCATCATTGAACATAGGATCTAGATCAAAAATAGGATCAAACAAAACAAATCTCAATCACCAGCCGTCAATAATACTCACTAGTTGGGCTATTAGGACTGGCTGGGAGAGAGGTTGAGTCTGCAATGTTGTCTCGCCAGGTTTTGGAGGTATTATGAGAGAGTATGTGTAGGCTAACTTTCCTCACTACTCAAATTTTCCCCTCCCATTTTCAAACAATGAGAGCCTGTCATTGGTTCATAGCAGTCGACAAGTCACAAGATGATGTCATAGTATTATGCATAGTAGTAAAGAACAATCACGCGCTGGTTACATCATTATCACATGCCAACATTCCTGGATCGGGAAAGGAAGAGTCGTCTTCAAAGGGCGCCGACTGTGGGTGTCACTTTCTCGTGATGGGAAGGGAGATCAGGCTTCAAAGAGATAAATGCCTTAATCGGCGTCGGTTTGATGTTGACTGGTAATTAAAGTGGCGGCCCGAGAAAAGAAAGGGGAGGGGGGGGGGGGGTGTAGTAGAATAAAGAAAGAGGGGTCGTGCGTGATACATTGTCACACCGTTCAATAAAGGTAGTAAGTACTCCTTTCCCCATCTGTCTGTCTGTTTCTCTCTGCCTGCATTCCAGTCTGTCAGGTGTGAGTGCGAGAGCACCCTTTGGATTATGATGGGAGAAGGATCATTTGTGAATGAATTGCTTTTTGTGAGATTGAATCATAGCCAGTGTGGCAATGTCTTTAGTGTGACTTGTACTTGCCATGCAATAATATCTTTGATTGGTAGGTTTTGTAACTTGTGAGCGCATTGGATAATCCAGCGTTTATTGTTTGGAGGTGAACACTTTTTAGAAATCATTGAAGTTTGACAGTGAGCTTTTAACTTCACTTTCCATACTGAGGTTGACCCAATAAGATCTTCTTCTTCTGTGTTCCTGGTGATGTGGTTTTTTTGGTGAGTGAAAGATTTTAGGAATTAGTTTGTAGGTTTGTAATAGGACAGTTGATAGACAATCTTTCACATCTTTATTTTTTTTGTTTAGGAATGCAGTAGTTTGGGATTAAGTAATGGTAAGAGGCTAGGCCTCCTTTTTATTTTAATAATTTTAGGGTCAACCCAGTCGGGAGTCATAGATAGATTAAATTTATTCTCGCCATGTAAATTTCGCTCACCATTCATTGAATTTGTGTTTATTCTTTTTTTGTGTGAGTAACTTGGAAGAGGAGCTAAAGGCATAGAGGAAAAGAGAAAATAATGTGACTAGCTACTTGGTCTTCTTTTTGTGGCTGAAAGAATTTCGTGATGTTTTGGGTGCATCTACAAGATGATGTTGGAGGATTCAGGGTGAGTCATAATAGTCAAGTGGAAATGGACTATTATGTAATTGTTAGCCTAAAGATAAATTGAAAGTGGACTTGATTGTAACTAAAGGATTTGACCCTGACCTATGACAGGCTTTGACTATGATTGGATTTTGGTGTTGTTTGGCTATTGAGCCTACATTGCATTTGGTATGGCCCTGTTTCTTCTGGCGCATGCTCTTGTATGCATTTGCGCTATTGTATAATAAATGAGTAATTATCTCGAATGGTTCGAGAATTTATTTTGGCGACCAGCAACCTTGAGTCCCGTGTATAATTGAGTGGAGTTAGATTGCGTGAGTATCTGTTGTACCCGGAGTGACTGCGTGTGATTCGTAACGCATCCTGCAGTATGACAGTGGTGACCCCGACGAAGAAAGTAACACGTGAGAAAGGTGGGACCTTAGGTTTTCATGAGTGTTGGATTTTGTTACGAGTGAATTGTCGCACGAGAGTTCTACAAAGAATAGTGCGACAGTTTCAAGTTACATGAAGGAATTTTCTTTTTCTTTTACGGCCTTTTTTTATGCCACGATAACATTTTGTGTAGCAGGGCATGATTTCCATTTAACCCTCTCATCCCACTCTGCAGTTAGTTATTGCTAGTTACTGGTTAGTAATAACTATGGAAACGTTTGAAATATATGTTAGTCAGGCGGAACGTCTTGGCTACACTAGTGAGAAAGTAGCACAATATGTAAAAGAGTGCATGGACCGGGATGAGAGACAGAGAGAGAGAGAAGCGGGACAGAGAGAGAGAGAAGCGGAAAAAGAAATACAGGCACTTAAGTTAGCCATGGAAAAAGAAAAACAGGTTACGGAAGATAAAAAGAAAGAGGTGGAAAAAGAAAAGAAAGAGGTGGAAAAAGAAAAGAAAGAGGTGGAAATAGAAAAGATAGCTTTGGAAAAAGAAAAGATAGCTGCAGAGGAAAGAATTAAACAAGTGGCTGCACAGAGAGAAAATGCACAGTTAAGGATTAGAGAGTTAGAAATCACCACGGACGCCGAGTTGCGCAAAATAGAATTAGCAAAACGCATCCCGCACAGTGACTCGGGGTCCGGGGGTGACAAAGCAAAATCCTCATACATCCCAAAGTTGCCCACATTTGATGATCAGAAAGATGATATTGATTCGTTTCTTTTCAGGTTTGAAAGTCATGCTTCCGCTTGTGGGTGGCCAGAGGACAAATGGACTCTGTATGTTTCTTCCTTGTTTAAAGGTGATGCCTTAGCCTTGTATCACTCTCTGGCATCAAAACAAGGTTTCACTTGGAATCTTTTGAAGGAGGAGCTACTTAAGAGTTTTCAGTGCACGGCTGACGGGTTCCGGCAAAAGTTCAGAAATGTCCATCCTGAAAAAGGGGAGTCTTTCAACTCATACTTAATTAGAGTTACTCGATACCTAGATCGTTGGATTGAGTTATCGAAAGCGGAACACAAATACGAACCACTAAAAGACCTCATACTCCGTGAGCAAATACTACAAAGTGTTAACAAAGACCTTGCAACCTTCCTAAATGAGAGAGAGTTTGAGAGTGTAGAAAAAATGTGTGCTGCAGCTGAACAGTACAGACACGCACACCCAGACAAAACAACAACAAACAAACGCGACCAAAACATTTTTGACTGCAATGTCGCTTCTGGGCACACCTCTCCCCTCTTCCAAAGCTCTAACCAGCATCTGCAGAACTCTGGTTGTAGCAATAGCTACTCCCGGAGGGGACAGACGCATCAATACGGTTACAATAGAGAGAGACAATACAATCGTGGTGGTGGTTACCGCTTCGAACCACGAACAAACCATGGGGGTTACCAGACAAACAATCCACAGCGGCGTGGTGGCTACACACCACACAACCAACAACCGCAACAACAACGACAACAACACTCTAGTGGTAATTACCCTGAACAGGGAAACAGAGTTGCACCACAAGATAGAAGGCGTTGTTCACATTGTGAGGGGAGATTTCATGTACAACAAAATTGCCCCTACATGTCAAAACACACCTCACAAGGGAATGTTGCTCACACTCAACAGGAGATAGCTTGTGTGTTAACCCCAGATATCTCTGTGTCTGGTTTACTCTTAGAACCAGCTTCGATTAACGGACTAGAGTCCACTGTACTACGCGACACCGGGTGTACTACTGCCGGTGTAAAGAGTTCTTTTGTACACCCACACCAGTTTCTGAGTGAGACGCAGAAGTGTCGTACCTTTGGGGGGAAAATTGAGAAATTTCCCCTTGCGAGGGTACACATAGACACTCCATACTATTCGGGGGAGATTACTGCTTGTGTTATTGAGGAGCCTGTTTGTGACCTCATTCTAGGTAATCTCCCTGGAGTTACTACTGTACATGGAGGAAAAGGAGGGTCCTATGTACCATGTTTGGTCAGCACTAGAGCTCAAAATGAGAGAGACAAAAAGAACCCTGTCCCCCTCAAAGTCCCAGACCTGACACTGTTTGATTTGACCCCAAAAGAGTTGTGCGAGTTGCAAAGAAAAGACAAAACACTCTCACACTTGTTTGACAAGATTTCTGTCAACAATGACACACAAAACAGTGAGAGTGACAGACCAACATATATGTTAGACTCAGGCATACTTTTTCGTCTAGTTGGTACAGGTACAAGCCAGGTCAAACAAATAGTGGTACCTGAAACCCTCAGAGAGGTTGTATTACATACAGCACATGACGCCATATTTGCAGGACATTGTGGGGTAAAACGAACATTACAGAGAGTACTCACCAACTTCCACTGGCCAGGGGTAGCTTCTTCTGTGGCGCAATACTGTCGCAGTTGTGACATTTGTCAGAAAACGGTTCAAAAAGGTAGAATCCCTTGTGCACCATTGCAAAGAATGCCCCTCATCACTGTCCCTTTCCAACGCATTGCTATCGACCTTGTTGGACCGTTCCAACCAGCATCCTCAGGAAATCGATATGTGTTGACAATAGTAGACACAGCTACACGTTTCCCAGAGGCCATTCCTCTCAAACGCATTGACACTGTGACGGTAGCTGAAGCTCTTCTTTCATTCTTCTCCAGAGTTGGGTTACCGGAAGAAATTCTTTCTGATTGTGGCTCACAGTTCGTTTCAGACCTCATGAAGGAAGTCTATCGTCTCTTGTCCATCACATCTGTCACAACCACACCATATCATCCACAATCCAACGGTATGGTAGAACGCTTTAATGGCACACTTAAAGCAATGTTGAGGAAGGTTTCCATCAAAGAACCAAAGGAATGGGACAGGTACATTCCCTCTCTACTTTTTGCGTACAGAGAGTTACCAAACGAGACACTTAGATTCTCACCCTTTGAGCTAGTTTATGGCCATTCTCCCAGAGGTCTTTTAGATCTCCTAGCTGATAAATGGGTTGGACATTCCGGACAAGACAGTGAAAAGAATGTATATCAGTATGTCTATGACTTACATAACAGAGTGAAAGAGACGTGTGAGCTGGCACAACAAACAGCTAAAAAGAACACAGACGTGTATAAACAGTATGCTGACAGAAAGGCTAAAGCCAGGTCATTGACTCCAGGAAGTAGGGTTCTGGTTCTGTTGACTGACGAGCACAATAAACTCCAAGTGTTGTGGAAAGGCCCCTATGAGGTGACAAAGAAGGTTTCCCCTGTCAACTATCAAATACAGATGAATGGAAGAGAGAAAGTGTTTCACATAAACATGTTGAAGGAATACACAGAACGGACGAACATTGCTATTAACCAGTTTGTTCCTTCCTCTGTTTCCCCTACCCTTCCCGCACACACTTCTGACACAACTTGCCCTGATTTTGTCTTTGGTATCGTGGACTCAGAGTTTGTTCCTGACGTCACATCTCAGGCTAAAAACAAACCTGTGATATCAGACAATCACACACAAACCGCTGCAGTGGGTCTAGTTTCGGATACAGACTTAGGCTCTGAGGAAACTAAACCCCTCCCTACTTTGTCTTACAAGGGTGAAACATGGAAAGATGTAGTGATGGAAGATACCCTCTCTGAAAAGAGGAAGGATGAAGTTCGTGCATTGCTATGTAAGTTTCCAGAAGTACTCACAGACAAACCAGGCAAGGTTATTAATGTGGAACCACATAGATTCACTCTTACTCAAGAAAAGCCCGTTCGTGTCAAACCCTACCCTTTGCCCTTTGCAAAGAAAGCCATTGTAGAAAGGGAAATAAACACCATGCTTGAACTTGGAGTGATTGAGCCTTCTACCTCCCCTTACAGCTCCCCTGTTGTTTTGGTTAGCAAGCCTGACGGCTCTGTTCGGTTCTGCATCGACTACAGACAGCTAAATAAAATCACAGTTTTCGATGCAGAGCCCATCCCTGACACTGAGGAACTGTTGTGTCAGCTTTCAGAGGGCCTGTTTTTCGTTAAGATTGACTTAACAAAGGGCTACTGGCAATTACCTTTGGCTATGGAAGATAGGGAAAAGACTGCTTTTCAAACCCCCTTTGGGTTGTTTCAGTGGACACGTATGCCATTTGGGTTGCAGAATGCCCCTGCCACTTTTGCCAGAGCCATGAGAGCGCTTAAGTTACATGAGTGTGGAGCTGTGAGTTTCTTTGACGATATCATGCAGGCCCCAAGGTCTTGGGAAGAACTACTGTCGTCATTGGAGGCTATCTTGTTGCGTCTTCGGGAATTTGGTCTGACGGCTCGTCCGTCCAAGATGCGTGTCGGGTTTAAAAAGTTGGAGTTTCTCGGACACACTATCTCTGTGGGCACCATCATGCCGGAACAAACTAAAGTGGAGAAAATTCTAGCAGTAAAACAACCAACGAACAAGAGACAAGTTCGTTCCCTTCTTGGACTTTTGTCCTACTACAGGCGTTACGTGCCTCACTTTGCTTCCATCACTGCCCCTCTCACTGACCTTACCAAAGGAGATAAGGCTAAGCGCATACAGTGGACAGCTGAGTGTCAGCGTGCTCTAGAACACATTCAGAAGATTTTGAACTCCTTCCCTGTTCTTTTGTTGCCCTCCATTGCTGAAGATTTTGTTTTGCGAACAGACGCTAGCGCAAAA
>CM065683.1:52171568-52189068 GCA_017654935.2 Phymorhynchus buccinoides | reverse complement strand
ACGTAATCAAATTGGTTGACCTATATGTCTTCATTTCAAACACAGAAGTACCAGAAAAGTTGCATATTTAACCCTTTCCCCGCCAATGTCGTATTTTTGCACCACAATCATTTAACACCCATGTCACTAAAAATCATCAAATCAGGGCCTGTTATCTGAAGACCCTATTTTCGTAATTTTGGGATGTAAAAGTAGGGCCTAATATTATGCATGTCACAGAGGAATTCACAATATTGCAGGTTTTTTTTTTTATCTACCCAGGTAAGTTTAATAGTCTTTCTTTCTTTTTTTTGCTGAAAAATTGCTGGCGGCGAAATGGTTAATGCACAGCAAAAACGGAGCTGAACACGTAAACCTTCGAACATTTTACTGCCGTGTAAAACGTTATGGGTAGTACGAAACAAAGCACAGAGAAGTCAGGTGCCACTGTTGAACCCATTACTTACACCATACGGAAAGAGTTAACTTATATGTTAAAAACGATTGCTTGCCACTGTCTAGAAAATTGAATTTTGTTGCATGAGTCGAGTTTAGTATAAGTGGTTCATTTGGATTTCGAGTACGTCATCTTGAAGGACGGAAACATCAGAGCCCTTAATCTCTATCTCTTTACATGTGTTGTGCAGACATCACTTTACATGTGTTGTGCAGACATCACTTTACAGGGGTTGTGTAGACATCACTTTACATGTGTTGTGCAGACATCACTTTACATGTGTTGTGCAGACATCACTTTACAGGGGTTGTGTAGACATCACTTTACATGTGTTGTGTAGACATCACTTTACATGTGTTGTGCAGACATCACTTTACATGTGTTGTGTAGACATCACTTTACATGTGTTGTGTAGACATCACTTTACATGTGTTGTGCAGACATCACTTTACATGTGTTGTGTAGACATCACTTTACATGTGTTGTGTAGACATCACTTTACATGTGTTGTGTAGACATCACTTTACATGTGTTGTGCAGACATCACTTTACATGTGTTGTGTAGACATCACTTTACATGTGTTGTGTAGACATCACTTTACATGTGTTGTGCAGACATCACTTTACAGGGGTTGTGTAGACATCACTTTACATGTGTTGTGCAGACATCACTTTACATGTGTTGTGTAGACATCACTTTACAGGTGTTGTGTAGACATCACTTTACAGGTGTTGTGTAGACATCACTTTACATGTGTTGTGCAGACATCACTTTACATGTGTTGTGCAGACATCACTTTACAGGGGTTGTGCAGACATCACTTTACAGGGGTTGTGCAGACATCACTTTACAGGGGTTGTGCAGACATCACTTTACAGGTGTTGTGTAGACATCACTTTACAGGTGTTGTGTAGACATCACTTTACAGGTGTTGTGCAGACATCACTTTACATGTGTTGTGCAGACATCACTTTACATGTGTTGTGTAGACATCACTTTACATGTGTTGTGCAGACATCACTTTACATGTGTTGTGCAGACATAACTTTACATGTGTTGTGCAGACATATGCTACTACCGTATCCCTGAACGAACTGGTTCAACATGTTTTAGACGGTGCGTGGAGAGGAGAGGAGAGAGGTAGTCAGGAAGAGTGTCTTCGAAATAACGATAGGCAAGAGTGTCCACTTTATATTCGACTCTCGCGTCAACAGGGAGCCAGTGCAGCTGTCTCAGCAGTGGTGTCATTGAGTCAGTCTTACGCTTTCTGAGCACAACCATGGCAGCACTGTTCTAGACTCTCTGAAGACGAAGAAAGAGGGAGACCTGCAATAACTGCATTGCAGTAATCCAGCCTGGACAGTATGAAAGAAACAGCAAGTTGAGTAGCAGCTTCAAATTGAGATATATGGGCGAATAGAACTTAGTCTTTTAAGATGGTCGAAAGTTGACTGACAGACAGAAGAAATATGCTGATCAAAAGAAGGTGTTTCATCCAGGCAGACATCCAGATACTTTACTGATTTCTGAAAAGGTACAGAATCACCTGACAAGATCAAAGGATCACGAGGGTGGGGGTGAGGGTGGTCCTGGCTTTATATGTAATGCTGAAAAATCTAAGTATCTTTTATCCACGTGTCTTGGAGAGTCTGCTTCTTTCAGAGTTAAGAAAATAATCCTAAGCTGATCCAAACTTTATCCCTTTCCAGAGAATGGCAGACTGTTGCTTCACAGTGACGGGGAGAGGGTGGTGGTTGCGTACTATAATACAGGTAGCCTAAGTTTGTATCCAAAAAAAGAAGTACATTGTCAGTATGATTATGGGGAAATAATTGTGGCAGAAAAAGATCTGAACCAAAGATAGGTGAATATCGCACGTATAAATGTGGACCCATTATTGGGATGCACAGAATGTTACAAGGGGCAAGAGTTGAAGGACAACCTCGGCCCCCTTCATTATGGGCTTTACATAATCTGTCTACTCTGGACAGTCTCGTGCCTCCATGCCCTTGTACTATTGACAAAAACGATTATGGTAATGACAGAGGCCGTATTATCTGGTCGGCATCACAATTTTCTCCTTCTGTTACTCAGGTGCTGAGGAATGGAAATGGGCCGCTATTTACTAACCTTGGATGGCCGGGGTTCAGTTATTCTTGTACATGTAGTTTTGACAAAATTATCCCCTCTCTAGATGAGCTACTCCGCACGTGCACACACATTACACACACGCATGCACACACAGACACACACACAGACACAGACACACACACACACACACACACACACACACACACACACACACACACACACACACACACACACACACACACACACACACATACACACACGCACACACACACACACACGTGCACGCACACACACACATACACAATGCGCACACAACGCTGGATTAGCAAATATATATTTCTTCTTTTTTTTTAATTCAAGATTTTCGCAAAATAGTCTCTACGCATACTTTACGATCCAAAGTTAGCAAGTTGTATTTGTCTTGTTGCATTTGTATTTTTGTGGAAAGTCCTAAGAGACGATACAATAATTAGAGTTTCTGTTTCACGCAAGCGCTCTATTCTTGTAGAAAGCGCAGAGGCGAGGGCACAGGATGTAGAAGGAGGAAAGAGGTCTTTGCGCATGGCCTAACTGATAGGATTATGACTGTTCCCCTCTGAATCCTATTTCCCTCTTTTCCATCCAATCTGATCAGCAGATTGCAGAAGCAACCAAATTACCACCACCACCTTATCATTGTACCAAAGTGGACACTCTAACTGGAGTTCCACGGTAGACAGTCTCTCTCCCTCTCACCCTCTCTCTCTCCCTCTCTCTCTCTCTCTCTCTCTCTCTCTCTCTCTCTCTCTCTCTCTCTCTCTCTCTCTCTCTCTCTCTCTCTCTCTCTCTCTCTCTCTCTCTCTCTCTCTCTCTCTCTCTCTCTCTCTCTCTCTCTCTCTCTCTCTCTCTCTCCCCCTCTCTCTCTCTCTCTCTCTCTCTCTCTCTCTCTCTCTCTCTCTCTCTCTCTCTCTCTCTCTCTCTCTCTCTCCTCTCTCTCTCTCTCTCTCTCTCTCTCTCTCTCTCTCTCTCTGTGTGCATGCTAAGAAGAGTAGGTAAAGTAATATTATGTTTGACTTATTATGTGCATGGGTTTCTTTTCAAATAAGTACATTTTAATGATGAAGTATGATTGAGGTATTTTTTTTATGTTTGTGCACTTCTCTATTTTTGAATGTTTAAAGATGAGTGTGAAAAGTAGTATTGGGTTTTATTTTCCCGTGTGTATGCGCTTACTTCACACATTTTGATTGTTAATAATGAGTATAGTTAATAATAATAGGTTTGATTTTGTTATTGATGTGTTACAATATAGGGATGTTTTTTTGCATGCTTTATATTACTTTGTATGTGTTTATTTTCGTTTTCCATTTTCTACTTTTATATATGTATTCTATCCAGAGGGCTGGATGTAAAAAAGCATGTTATTGTTTACTCTATTACCCTCTATAAATAAAATTCAATCAATCAATCAATCAATCTCTCTCTCTCTCTCTCTCTCTCTCTCTCTCTCTCTCTCTCTCTCTCTCTCTCTCTCTCTCTCTCTCTCTCTCTCTCTCTCTCTCTCTCTTTTCTTCTTTTAATTTGTTTCCCCCCCCACGTTTCTAGCAATTTAATTGTTTTTCTTTGATCCAAGGACAGATTGTAATAATAGGCATCGCCTAAAATCTTTATCCTTAATAAATAAAGTTTTTCAGTGTTCAGCGTTCTCTCTCTCTCTCTCTCTCTCTCTCTCTCTCTCTCTCTCTCTCTCTCTCTCTCTCTCTCTCTCTCTCTCTCTCTCTCTCTCTCTCTCTCTCTCTCTCTCTCTCTCTCTCTCTCTCTCTCTCTCTCTCTCTCTCTCAGCTCATGTACACAATTACAACGGTATGACTAAATTATGAATTCAGATGAAAGGTAAATCATAGGGTTTCATGCCTGTGTTGAGTTTGACTAACAACTTGAAAACGCAGTCAATGATGCAAAATGTTGTTTTTCTTATAAAAAATAAATAAATGAAGGCACGGGAGTACAAAAATAAAATCACTGTATTTGAATCATTTGGCTACATTGAGTGATTCCAATTTTGTATGATCCGTTTTCCGTGCAATAACGTATCTAAAACATGTAGTTAGCATAATTATGTTCACTCAGGAACATGTAAATGACGCAAAACAGTTACTGTAGACAAAAAAATAGTCTGTTCAACTAACCGATTCATGCCAATATTAAATGTCATTTCTTTGAACCGTATCCAGATTCTTATCAAAATGAATTCACAGCTATGGGGTGAACTTAGTAATATACTTACAATCATAGAGACAAAAACTTTGCTTATAAATTGACGTACAGATAAGGAGAAGGACCCCCCCCCCAAAAAAAAAAAAAAAAAGAAAGAAAAAAAAAGCGAACAAAAAACACAGGCCTACAACATAGAATTAAGAAGTGGAGATAATGTCAATATCAGTTTGTTCAAGGCTGTTTTTCGACTTTTAGAAGCTTAACATATATATCTCCTATATGCATACACTTTAATCTATTCTCCTTATCTAAACTTAAAAAACCCGAAGGTGAATGAAAACAACCCGGGCATCTGTTTCTTCAGCTCCATAAACGGATCAGACCTGGTATTGCAGTACCTCCAGGATCTGCTCAGAGCATTGACTGATGGCTGGTTGATGGTTCGTCCCATATGTGCTGTTTTGCAGCCGAGTGGACGTGAAACCTAACTTTCATTGAGAGAGAGAGAGAGAGAGAGAGAGAGAGAGAGAGAGAGAGAGAGAGAGAGAGAGAGAGAGAGAGAGAGAGAGAGAGAGAGAGGAGGGTGTGTGTGTGTGCGGTGTTTATGGCTTTTTTTATATTATTGTTTATTGGTTTGCTTTGTCTGTATTGTATATCTCTTCTTTATTGCTTGCTGGAATATGTTAGCAGGACAACTTTCATTACCTGATGGCCAATGTGCTATTTGTATTTATTATACAATTCAACATAAACACAATAAAGTATTCGCCAAATACGTTGGTATGTAACTGAAAATCCTTGAATCCAAAACCGTCCAGCAACAACTGAATGTATGTATGTTAGGTGTCAGGAGAGAAAGAAGAAGAAGAAGACAAAAGCAGCAAACCTAGTGAATTTCAGTGTAGAGTTGCACGAGCGTAAAGCGCACTTTACGATGTGCGTCCAGTCTGAAGAAAACACAGAAAAGCTTTTAGGAGACTATGACCCACGGATGGAAGAGATAGTGTAACGTTCCCCCAAAGGCTTGGCTTAACTGACGTGTAACTGTTCGCTTCTGAATCACTGCTTTTTCCTCATTCTGACAGGTCAGTTAAGGGGACACACTGTCACTTTACCCCCATTAGCTAGTTTTGTTGAAGCCCCAAATGTAACAATTGTTACATTTGGGGCAAGGAAGTGTTTTTAATATACTATAATGAAGGGGGAAAAGTGAAGTCTGATAAATTTGAGAGTGAGAACAGAGGGGGACGTTAACGATTGGGATTCTGATTCTTAACAGCTTAGTTCATATACAGGTGCATACATTATCTGGTGACAGGAACTAAGCTGTTAAGACTCAAGATTTGAATTTTTAAAAATAGTCAAAATGACCACTGGTTATTGTCACCGACCACTGGTCATCTACATTGTAGAAGGCATAGTAGTGCTCATGACACACTTATAAGCAGCTAAATAGTGAAAATGTAGAATTTACGTCAAAGTGGCCACTGCTCATTGTTACTGACCACTGGTTACCTATATTGAACAAAGTACAATAATCACCACAATCTGCTGTAGTTTTGTCATGAGTAAATTATACCACAAAACACTACCAACCCTCCATGCACTGTAGAAATGTGGCTTGAAAAGGCTTTATAGCTTAAAATGCCACTGTTAATAGTGGTGGATCCATAAAGGATGCCAGTGGTTCTACCCATAATGGAGATAATATGTATAGTGATTACAGAACATTGGGACAAAAAGTAAACCAGCACAATCTTTTACTTTTATGTTATTCTTTTCACAGCACATAGCTACCTTCAAAAAGTATACACAGTTAGTGGTGTTTGTGGTTTCTTTGATCAAGTAGTTTTGTCAAGCAGGTTCCATCCCAATCGTTAACGTCCTCATCTGTTCTCTCTCACGCCAGACTTCACTTTTCACCTTCATTATCGTATATGTAAAACGCTTCCTTGCCCAAAATGTAGCAACTGGGCAACATATTTGGCCAAAATGTAACAATTGCTACATTTTGGGCTGTCATAATACATTGATTTTGTTACAATTTGGGCTTTAACATGTCTTGCCAGGCTGAACTTGAACCTTCATGTTCTCTGCCATGGTTTTACCTTAGTGGCTAGAAGTTGAGACGCTTTGGCAGAGAATTGTTTCTGTTATATCACCCTGTCGCTGTCCCGCTGTCCACTGAAAAAAACGAAGAGTGGACAAGGGTTTTCTATTTACATCATTATTATTTTGAGCTGATCTTTAATTAATGGGTTGCATCCCACAGCAGAAAACAAAGTTATGGGTACCTGGTTATGGATTTGTATAGGTGTTCATGTTTAAATTAATAGAGAAAAGATGATTCTACAATGTTCTTTTTACTCTCATTTCCCTACACTTCTAACGTATTTAAGAAGCTGAGGTAGCGAAAGCTGCTTAATGTCTTCAGGGGAGTGTGTCTGTTTCTTCCTGGCTGACTATCTGGCTGACTATCTATGTTAAAGGTGGACCCTGGCGGATGCTTTTTGCAAGCAACACGTCGAGATCACCAGAAAGACAGCCTTTTCAAGGATCATTTTGCTCTGGTTTCCTAGAAATTAAACCGTCAAAACGGCGATTCCTCCTTGGCGGAGATGCCCGAGAGAGTAGCCATTTTGGATGGGGTGGGTGGAGGTCACTCATTGTGGTTGAAGCGGGGTTTTTTTTTGTAGTGCAGTAAAAACAAAATGGAGCTAATTCCTTTGTTGTGAGCGAAACTCCTTTAGATAAACTGTATAAACAAGTTTTTAAAAAAGAAGAAAAAAGGCTTGTATTGCGAAAATTTCGTGCAAACGATTTGGCGGCCATTACAAAAGAGACGGCACACGCCTTCTCTTTAGGTGAAAGAATTTGACTTCCAGCACCTCCGCCAAGGAGGAATCGCCGATTTGACGGTTTGATTTCAAGGAAACCAGAGCAAAGTGAGTGTTGCAATCTCTGTAGAGGGTGTTTTCCTGGTGATCTGGACGTGTTTCTTACAAAAACGCATCCGTCAGGGTCCACCTTTAACATGACAGCGTTTGAACGGAGGAACCTCAGACTCTCCAATTTTGCATGCGGATAGGTAGTGACACAATCGAGGCCACGCGCGAAGATGAAAGTCGTTGGTCAAAGGCCAAGGTCATTGGAGCCGATAATGCTGGCGCGAGGTAGCTTGATCTAGCGTTTTCATGCTGTAGAGGTTTCTATAAAACAAAATCTGCTTTATTGTGGCCTAAAGGCACTACAATAGAGCGCTACACTCCACCACATAGCTGGGGCATTGCAACCAGCTAGCACAGGCCCAGTGTTTCCACCCTCTCTTTTGTATTCCTCCGTCCTCTGGGACCCCTGTCACTTCCACTGCCTCCCTGCAAAACAACATGAAGCGTCGTAGATACAGCTGAGAGAGAGAGAGAGAGAGAGAGAGAGAGAGAGAGAGAGAGAGAGAGAGAGAGAGAGAGAGAGAGAGAGAGAGAGAGAGAGAGAGAGAGAGAGAGAGAGAGAGAGAGAGAGAGAGAGAGGGTGTGTCCAAACCAAAACCAACACTGGGTTTAATTCTTAAAGAGGCCCCATTAGGAGGTCTTGCATCTCCTTATAACACCCTTCATAATTAAATACTGGAATAATTATATTTACAATTTTTGGCCTAAGTTATAGTAGTAGCCTGTCTACCTAAGTAGGAAGCGAACACGCAAATCACTTAAATGTTTACATATTCAAAACGAAAACTTGTTTCACAATAATGAGTGTACGTGTGCTTTGTTTGGTTTTGAATCTTTCTGTTTTATACTGAAAAAAAAAGAAGAAAACGTCGTTGCCTTTCGATGCCTTCTCCATGAAGTACAGAACACTTTTTTTTGTTTGCTTTTTTTTTTATCGTTGTTGGTTGGGGTTTTTTGCGGGGAAAAAAGAAAACGTCGTTGCCTTTCTCTGCATTCTATTCCATGAAGTACAGAAGAAAAAAAAGAGAAAAAAAACCCCGCAACAAGTGGAAATAACTGTATGTAACATTTATTTTAAGCAGAAATTTCCAGCGACTACTCTTTTCTACGCTTGTCTCGTACTGAACTGAATATTTCACGAAGTAAATGGTTTTGCTTTGTTGTTAATGGAAACGAAACTAAAACGAAACAAAAACATAAACAACAAAACCTAGACATTTTCCTTGGAGGTAAAAACGATGCACGTTCATGGATGACTGTGAACAAGCTGAAAATGAATGGTGGGAAGACCGAGGTCATCCCAGTTGGAACTTCCAGGCAGCTCAAAGCAGTCTCGAACAGTAGTTCTCTTGTTGTGTCTGGTGAAGACATCTGTTTTGCCGAGTCCGTTAGGAATCTTGGGGTACATCTGGATCGTGTACTCTCAATGGAGAACCATATAAAGCTACTGTGCAGGACCATCTATCTTGAGCTCCGCAGAATCGGTCATATCCGTCCTTTTCTTACCATTGATGCGGCCAAAAAGCTCATGTCAGCATTTGTTTTGTCCAGACTGGACTATTGCAATTCTTTGTTTTTGGGTCTCCCAAACACGCTTCTCGACAAACTGCAGAGAGCTCAGAATCATGCTGCACGCATAGTCCTCAGAAAACGCAAATTCGACCATTCAAAGCCTCTCTTGAGAGAGCTGCACTGGCTTCCCGTCCGAGCCCGTATTGAATACAAAATTGCCTCCCTCTGTTTTCGATGCCTCCACGATCTTGCTCCCTCCTATCTTTCAGACTTATTTAAGCCATGCACACCATCGAGATCTCTCCGTTCCTCAGACGCCGGTCATTTGGCCATCCCGCGAGTTCGCCTGGAGACATATGGCAAGCGTTCTTTTTCTTTTGCTGGCCCTACTGTTTTTAATTCGTTACCTTTAGCCCTTCGTAATGCACAAACGTTTAACGCTTTTAAATCAGGCATGAAGACCTTCTTATTCCATACCTATTTTAACCATGATTAATCCGACGTGTATCAACCGTCAACCTGCTGATATGTCTTATTTCAAACGGTGTGTGTAGGTGAGTGCGTGCGTGCGTGTGTGTGTGTGTGTGAGTGACAAGGCGCGAGAGAGAGTGGAGGGTGTGTTTTGTTGTTGTTTTTTAGGGGGGGGAGACAGCGCGGGGTGAGGGAGGGGAAGGGGGTGGAGAGAGAGTGGAGGGGCTGGGGGTATAATATATTATGTTCCCCGCATGTATTAATTTTAATGTTTTCTAATGATATCTTGTTCTTACGATGTCAAAGTTCTTTTTTATGTTTTAATCTTGTATGTCTCCTTTCTCTTCTTTCTTAAACCTGTTGGTTTTTATCTTTGTAATGGCGCCTGGAGCCTCGCGAGAGACAGGCGTCACTTTTTAAAAGGAATTAAATTATTATTATTATTACGTTAAAGCGTTTAAGATTGTTAAGTTTATTCGCTTACAAAATGGTGGACTAAAATAATCATAGCGGCCCAAAGAGCCTATTTCAGGACAATAATAAGTGCAATTCGTGCACAGTGAAGCATGCACACAGATAAAACACGTTTTTGAAGAGGTTCATTGGATTTTAGCTGATCCATAGTATAAACAAGCGCGAAATCGCAATAGTTTGTGGCACGCGGTCTATTTTTACCACTCCAATCATGAGTTACCTCCCCTGGCTTTTCAATAATTTTAATCTGTAAACCAGAATGTTATCTCTGCACCATTTCGTAACTTTTTATATCTTTTGGAAAACATTTAAAACTATGTATCCTACTTATACTCATCAAACGAAGCACCGCATACTCGTCGTGTCTGTTGTAGTGTCTGTATTACGTATGTTTATTATTTTGTACGCTTTTAAAATACATCATTTTAAAGAGCGGCCAGAAGTGTAGCCTCGATTTGAATATTACTTGAATTATAAATGTTCAGACAACTGATCGCTTCTCAGCCTTTTGGCTAAGACAGTGATTCAGGAACATAAATTTTTGTTTATACCTGGTTGGTTTGTTCAGCCCGTCGTACATGGCGAAAGCCGATACGCGACGTTAAACTGAACTTCCATCCATTTGAAGTGCGACAATTTTGTCAAAATGTGCGACAACTTTGGAACGACAGACCGACAGACCGACAAAGTGAGTTATAGGTTTGTGGCTTGAGCCACAAACAAAAAGATAAGCTCCACCCCTGTCCCCTTCACACAAAAAATAATTATTCTTGGCGGCTTAACAAGACTTGACAGCGTGAAGCACTGATGTAATCAGTGATCAATAGTCAAGTGTAAAACAAAAAGGGGGCTTGGTGGGAACGGTTTGTGCATGTTCGCTTTGAACTCTTAAAGACACACTGACCCACCACGATTAAGTCCCTTGGTTTTAGTTGGGTAGCTGTGACCCACATAACAAATTCCATCAACTTCAAATTGAGGATGCTCTTTAAAAGGATGTTTCGTTTTCAATTTGGGGGCATTTGTATGGGAGTCAAACCTGGTCAAAACAAGATTTCTTACCAGCTATAAGAGGGAAAACACGTGAAACCCGTGATTTTGACACGTGATCTGGTGGGTCTTTAAGGGAATCGAGGTGATATTCTAAGGTCTTTAGTGATAAGATTTAGAGTAATGTGAAAAGTGTGGATCTCGCTCAATATTTTTGCGTTAAAAAACCAAACACCTTTTGATCGGATGCATGCCACAAAACCTAAAAACAAAATGTTATAATTATATTGATCAAGGCGAACGCATAGAATTTTTGTGAAACGTCGAGTGAATTCACTATTTTTGCTATATAATATCCTTCTATTTTGCTACATCATAATATTTTAGACTCGGAACAACAACCCCCCACCCCCCACCCCCCGTTGTTACCGGGGGGCCTTTCGTACAGATAGCCCCCGTACCTTCTGGAAGTTCTGTGCTTGTAGTTTCCTTTAATCTGCCTTACTGCTTCCCCCCATAAAGAAATTCTTACATAGATTTCCTTCAGAAAGAAATTCTTACATAGATTTCCTTCAGAAAGAAATTCTTACATAGATTTCCTTCAGAAAGAAATTCTTACATAGATTTCCTTCAGCCGAAGACGGACATACTGGGCTTAACTATTTCTTACTTAAGCTGGAGACAGACTATGCGACTGCCTCATATGACTCGATCAGGTCGTGACGTTGATCAAATTTTGTTTCCCGCTCAGAAGAGGTCACAAGCCATCTGACTCGATCAGACTCGATCAGTGAAATTTAGAACCCGCCCTATTCGGCCCTGTCACCTGACTGGGCCCGACTGAGTCAGACGGATCGAGCAGCATGGTATGCAAATGAGGTGAAACGTCGCGACCTGATCGAGTCACATGAGGCAGTCACATAGTCTGTCGCCGGCTTTAGGTGCATATCAGCAGCATGACGCATCTGCGGTCATATGACGGGAGACTGATCGATCGACGAAGAAGAACAACAAATGAAGTTCGCACAAGAAATCCACGGGTGAAACATTTTAAGAAATTATTCAGGGGTAAAAAATGGTGGGTCAAAAACCTGTCCTAATCCTGTCGACACGACCTTGACACGCTCGATTCTTTCCTATCTAAACAAGTAAATGATTGCAGAAAATGACTCCTCAGGACAAAGCTTCCATTTTACGCTTCTTTCAGATGCATTGGAGTTATAATCGATTTTTAAGTTAAAAGCTTGGTGTGGCAAATATCTCACGACAACTGAAATGAAATATTCCCAAACAACAAGCAATTTCCATTTGTCTAGCCACTGAAGTCGTGGGACACTAAAGGGGCACCCTGACGGATTATATTTGGCAAGAAACACGACGAGATCACCAGGAAAACACCCTTTACAGAGATCGCAACACTTACTTTGCTCTGGTTTCCTAGAAATCAAACCGTCAAATCGGCGATTCCTCCTTGGCGGAGGTGCTGGAAGTCAAATTATTTCAGTTCAAGAGCCTTCTCTTTTCTAATGGTCGCTTGAGTTTAGACCAAGTCGTTTGCACGAAATGTTCACAATACAAGCATTTTTATTTTATGTTTTAATTTTATGCAGGAATTTCGCTCACAAAAAAATAGCTCCAATTTGGGTTTTTTATTGCACTATGAAGAAGAAAAAGCTCCAACCACAATGAGTGACCTTCACCGACCCCATCCAAAATGGTTTCTCTCTCCGGTATCTCCGCCAAGGAGGAATCGCCGTTTCGACGGTTTGATTTCTAGGAAACCAGAGCAAAGTGAGTGTTCCGAACCTTTACTTGAAAAGGCTGTCTTTCTGGTGATCTCGACGTGTTTCTTGCAAAAACGCATGCGTCGGGGTGCACCTTTAATTTGAATTAACGACACAGCACGATGTAAAAGTGGAAAGCACGCGTTAATTAAACGCGCAGTAACAAAACCCCTGTTGCCATTCCTGCTGATTTCACCATCGGAGTAGTGTTGACATAGGGTGTCACGCGCAGCGTGGCCCGATCGTTGTTTAAGGCGCCATTGTTGTTAGTAGTACATTGTCAACAGCCAGAGAGATCCACCATATGAGAGAGAGAGAGAGAGAGAGAGAGAGAGAGAGAGAGAGAGAGAGAGAGAGAGAGAGAGAGAGAGAGAGAGAGAGAGATTCAGAAGGTTTAATTTACCAGGCCATGATGCCCATGTCATGAGAGGGAGAGAGAGAGATTCGGATTCGGAAGGTTTAATGAACCAGGCCATGATGCCCATGTCATGAGAGAGAGAGAGAGAGAGAGAGAGAGAGAGAGAGAGAGAGAGAGAGAGAGAGAGAGAGAGAGATCAACGATCAACGATCAATGAACATTTAATGATCAAGGCCATCTGCCCATGTCATATAGGAAAAAGGGGGAGGGGAATACTGAGAGAGAGAGAGAGAGAGAGAGAGAGAGAGAGAGAGAGAGAGAGAGAGAGAGAGAGAGAGAGAGAGAGAGAGAGAGAGAGAGAGAGAGAGAGAGAGAGAGAGAGAGAGAGAGAGAGAGAGAGAGAGAGAGAGAGAGAGAGAGAGAGAGAGAGAGAGAGAGAGAGAGAGAGAGAGAGAGAGAGAGAGAGAGAGAGAGAGAGAGAGAGAGAGAGAGAGAGAGAGAGAGAGAGAGAGAGAGAGAGAGAGAGAGAGAGAGAGAGAGAGAGAGAGAGAGAGAGAGAGAGAGAGAGAGAGAGAGAGAGAGAGAGAGAGAGAGAGAGAGAGAGAGAGAGAGAGAGAGAGAGAGAGAGAGAGAGAGAGAGAGAGAGAGAGAGAGAGAGAGAGAGAGAGAGAGAGAGAGAGAGAGAGAGAGAGAGAGAGAGAGAGAGAGAGAGAGAGAGAGAGAGAGAGAGAGAGAGAGAGAGAGAGAGAGAGAGAGAGAGAGAATTGACACTGACATGTGGCAAGAACTGCAATCCAATCAGAAAAAAATACTATGAAGACCGGCGGAAAGTAGCTTCCCATTTACATGATTTTCTAAAGGACTTGATCGATCCTGGACATGCATACATACATAGGGTAGGACGGGGTAAAAAGCCCTAGGGCGGGTAAGAAGCCCATGCCAATTATCTCATGAAATGAAGCAAATTGCAGTCACATTTTGCCCATGAGATGAGTGTTAATGTTTAGCATTCGTCTCATGGGCACATTTGACTAAAATTTGCTTCATTTCATGAGATAATTGGCATGGGCTTCTTACCCGCCCATGGGCTTTTTACCCCGTCTTCCCCCTATATGGAGATCCTTCTCCTTCTCTCTGTGCACAGGAAGTCGGTATCTTTGTTTCTGTGCATGACTCACGTGTGTGTGTGTGTGTGTGTGTGTGTGTGTGTGTGTGTGTGTGTGTGTGTGTGCACGCCTACAGCCGTTGTGTCTGTGCATTCACAAGCACAGGAGCAGACTTTGATTGCGTTTCTGTGTGGCGATTAATATGTTCTACGTGTGCCATATTGTATCGTGTTTGATGTGTTGTATGTGTGTGGGGAGCGGGGGTTGCTTCATGAAAGTGATGAAAATGTGGGATGACATCATCTGCAGAAATGGATTATAGGCCTGATGATAAAATAGGCCTACATTATGCAGCTGAGGATAATGTTAGGGGACAACGGGGTAAAAAGCGCATGGGCGGGTAAGAAGCCCACCCCAATTATCTCATGAAATGAAGCAAATTTCAGTCTCATTTTACCCATGAGACGAGCGTTAATGTCTAGCATTCGTCTCATGGGCAAATTTGACTGAAATTTTTTTTATTTCATGAGATAATTGGGGTGGGCTTCTTATCCGCCCATGCGCTTTTTACCCCGTCTTCCCCTATTGTTTCTACGACAAAATGGCCAATTAGCTTACTAAACTGAACAAGAAATCGATTTCTATCGCAGTCTGTTGCATTTCTCTGCTCTCCTAGCTTCTCTAACTTATTCCCCAACTATCAATTAATTCCACAGTATAACTTTTAGGGAGATATTTTGACACTGAAGTAATACATTCGGCAGATGCAGTGAATCAGAAGAATAAAACCATTGAGTGCGCATGACAGCATGCGGTTGTGACCTCTTCCAGTCAACAGATGCTCGTGAGGGGTGCGTGGGCTTGTAGATCACGTGATGTAGAAGCAAACCCGGATGTAAGTCAAGGGATGCCTACCATAATGTGATTGTGGATCATGAACTTCATGATCGCCACATAACGTATCACGCACGTGCACGAAAGCGTCACCATTTTTGTTTGTGACTCAAGCCACAAACCTATAACTCACTTTGTCGGTCGGTCGGTCGGTCTAGACCGTCTGTCGGTCCAAAATTGTCGCACATTTTGACAAAATGTCACACTTCAAATCGAGGCTACACTTCAAAATTAATTGAGGCCGCTCTTTAAAATGATGTATTTTAAAAGCGTACAAAATAATAAACATACGTAATACAGACACTACAACAGACACGACGAGTATGCGGTGCTTCTTTTGATGAGCATAAGTAGGATACATAGTTTTAAATGTTTTCCAAAAGATATAAAAAGTTACGAAATGGTGCAGAGATAACATTCTGGTTTACAGATTAAAATTATTAAAAAGCCAGGGGAGGTAACTCATGATAGGAGTGGTAAAAATAGACCGCGTGCCACAAACTATTGCGATTTCGCGCTTGTTTGAGCATATCTCTGTACATAACAAGAACTGTGCTTCTGAAAGAAATATTATATACAAAAATTACTCCTTCTCTCCACTCGCGTGCATGTGTGTGTGTGTGTGTGTGTGTGTGTGTGTGTGTGTGTGTGTGTGTGTGTGTGTGTGTGTGTGTGTGTGTGTGTGTGTGTGTGTGTGTGTGTGTGTGTGTACGTGCG
Organism: Phymorhynchus buccinoides; assembly: GCA_017654935.2. NCBI lineage: Eukaryota > Metazoa > Mollusca > Gastropoda > Neogastropoda > Raphitomidae > Phymorhynchus > Phymorhynchus buccinoides. The sequence goes on along the minus strand of CM065683.1, from coordinate 52,173,090 downwards.
CGCGCATGCATGTGTCAACATTTTAATCCCAAATGGACATCGAATAAGCATTACAGTATGCTTTTTTTTAGACATCAATCCATCCCTATCCAAACATACGAAAATCATAAAGAAGAAAAAAAAGAAAATTCACAAACTATGCACACACACAAACCTGTACACACACGCACACACATGTGCATACCCGCACGCACGCACGCACACACACACATACACACACACATGCACGCACACACGCACGCACGCACGCACGCATGCACGCACGCACGCACGCACGCACACACGCACACGCGCACACACGCACACACACACACACACACACACACACACACACACACACACACACACACACACACACACACACACACACACACACACACACACACACACACACACACACACACACACACACACACACACACACACACACACACACACACACACACACACACACACACACACACACACACAACACCAAACACACACACACACACATGCGCATACACACACACACACGCACGCGCACGCACGCACACACGCACGCACGCACACTCACATACACATACAAGAATGGGGAAACGGGGGAGCAGTCACATCATCATTGAAAATAACAAAGGGATAAATTTGAACGAGGAAGAAGGGAGGGTAGCATGATCCATATACATATTACACCCTCAAATGGGAAAAAAACATGAAATTAATGTGTGTAATACACAAGACATTGCTGAGCTAAATATTAGTTAAATTGAATATAACGCATACACAATACTCATCAACGTTAGTCACGTCATTAGCAAGTCAAAACAAAGGGGAAAAAAATTCATTAGATAATATTTTATTTTGTTCTTGAAATGATTCCTGTTTTTTGGTAGTTGGTTCCACACGGTAGGCTACCACCTGAGAAAAGAAAACTTGATTTATAAATATTATTGTGTGGTGAAGTAAATGATAAGTGATTATGTGAATGGATGTTGAATTACAAATGCATGTGTTACCTTTTTAAATGCGTTTTCATTAACAATGTTATGCATGCATATTTCTTTATTGAAGAAAAATATGTTGTGTAGCATTAGAATATTATTCTTTTTGTAATCATCATTTGTCAGATAACTGGATTGTAATACAATTAACTTTACTGCCTTTTTTTTATACAAACGATATATTACTTTCAGCTTAGTTTCACTACGATTATCCAACAGCGGTGGATGCATAGTTTATTATTGAAAGTATGTGAGCACAGAAAAACAGGGCACAGAGTGCGTACCTGAAACCTTTTTATTTTTTGTTAAATTGAAATATTTGTTTTTCTAGAAAGAAGTTTGTAGGTTAAATGACTGTGATCAGTCCATTTATCAATGGTAACATCTAATACCTCTCTCTCTCTCTCTCTCTCTCTCTCTCTCTCTCTCTCTCTCTCTCTCTCTCTCTCTCTCTCTCTCTCTCTCTCTCTCTCTCTCTCTCTCTCTCTCTCTCTCTCTCTCTCTCTCTCTCTCTCTCTCTCTCTCTCTCTCTCTCTCTCTCT
>CM065683.1:52151568-52166568 GCA_017654935.2 Phymorhynchus buccinoides | reverse complement strand
TTATTTGATTTATTGTACATTTTCTTTAAACAAACATAGCCTACAGTACAGAAAAGGGACACGCAATTCATTCGCGATTCTTTTGGAAATGAATGTAGTTCAATGACAAATACGACAGACAGCTATGGACTATTTTAACCCCCCCCCAAAAAAACCCACAACAACTGAAGGTCAAGAGTGGGGGTGGACATGGGACTAGGGGAAAGGGGAATGGGGATACAATGATGATGATGATGATGATAATGATGATGATGATAATGTGTGTGTGTGTGTGTGTGTGTGTGTGTGTGTGTGTGTGTGTGTGTCTCCTACTCTTACTCTTCATTCTATCCCTTCCTCGACCCCCCCCCCCCTCCCTCCCCTCCACCACCAACGACTGCTAGAGGGCTAGAGGAAAATTATAGTAAGTGGCGAATGCGTCTAACCCAAGACGATCATCCCTTTCCTGACACCAATCCCTTCAGTTTCTCACTTTCATAAGAAACAGTTGTTTGAAAGTTTGTCTATGTTCCCTGGCAGTAAGCGCACAGTGGATGGAAATCTGTTTAACGTCCTCCGGTCTGGAACAGACACATAATGGGACATTTATTTAGTAGATATAAAGATGGTGGGAACGATCCTGAAGGCAATGCCCGGAGGCAGTGCATCACCAGGAAAGTCACGATTTTTTAAAATTATCAATATATATATATCTGTATGTACTTTTGTATATAAGCGCATTTCATGCTTGTGTGAGTTCTCTCTGGCGTTATAACTAGCTTATCTGCCTTTTTTCCGTAGCCCACCACAACATTTCCCTTTCCTTTTGATTGTACTTCAATATCAATTGATTTGCTATGGATTTGATTTTTAAAGTTGACTGAAATTCGAAGAGATTTTGGATTAAAAAAAAGAAAGAAAAAAGATTGGACGTAAAATATTTCAAAGTGAAAAATGAGATAAACACAAGCCCTTGACAATGCATCGAAAACAACAAGAAACGCACAACCAGTAGTTTTCTTCAGCAGAAAAGAAGAGCTTAATGGGATGTTGAAGAAGTTTGTATTACAGTGGAACCTCCCTTATAAGACCTCCCGTTATCAGACTCCCTCCCATATAAGACCTACTTTTCGGAGACATTGCCCTTCTTTGTAAGTATTAAAATTACCTCCCTTATAAGACCCCTCCCTTATAAGACCTCATTTTGGATGACTTTTGAATGTCTTATAAGGGAGGTCCCACTGTACTCATAATGAAACACACTAGACAGCAATGCCGTACTAGCTAGCAGTTATAAGTTATAAGTCATGCTTTATTGATAGAAACACAAACTCGTGGTTACCACTACGACCCATAAAGAGAAATGATGACTGCGCCAATCTGTCAGTTTGAATTCCGACAAACTAACCCTAACCCTATTCCTAACCCTAACCCGAACCCTTTTCGTAACCTAACCCTATTCCTTACCTAAGTTTAACCCCATTTTCACCCTAACCCTAACCCTTAGTTGCCGTAGTGATTTAGCCCAGTAGTGTTATCGATACGTAGTGAAAGCCGTACTGATTTATCTTGATAGTGTTATCGATACGTAGCGATAGCGGGATGTCCCCATAGAAACACCCCCATACACACACGTACATGCATACACACATATGTATACACGCTTGAAGGCAGTCTGTTCCACAAACAATGTGCCCTCAGATCAAGGGTGGAATTATATTCTCACCACTGAGCATGTAACTAAACAGTGCAACCATTCCCAGGAGAGCTGGCTACATAAATAAACTGAAGCAAGTCGACAGTGGGCTTGTACTCGCGCTTAGAGAAATATTCTGAACTATATGCCAATGGCTAAAATTTAATACTAAATATCAAATTCACAAGCAGTAAGTCGGTATGGTATGTTTGTCTTTATACGCTCTCTCTATATATATGTGTGTGTGTGTGTGTGTGTGTGTGTGTGTGTGTGTGTGTGTGTGTGTGTGTGTGTGTGTGTGTGTGTGTGTGTGAGAGAGAGAGAGAGAGAGAGAGAGAGAGAGAGAGAGAGAGAGAGAGAGAGAGAGAGAGAGAGGGGGGGGGGGGGATTCAACGGAGAATATGGTTTGCTTGAAAGAAGTCTTTCACTGCCTCGGTGCAGGCACATGGACAGAGCTGACATCATAGTGTGCTGCCAGGGAACGAACTTAAGTCAGTCTGATCCACATTTGAACATCAACATGCCTGCCTGCACTCCCTGCCATATGTCAAAGAATCGTGGCTGACAGCACGTGCCCACGTGTCTGTGCATCACGTGACCAACTTAAATCGGCGTCTGTTGCATGCTTGGATGGTCATCAGTGCACGCATCCTGTCATGCGCACTTAGCAGCTTTAGACTCGTGAATCACGGCCTCTGAGGAGTGTTGGCTGGGCAAGGATAACTTTTATAGCTGAGGGGATACGACCCAAACACCTTTTCACCGAGTGAACTTTGATTAGGGCTTATTACGCTGTTAATTGATGACTTATTCTGTCCGACCATGACAGATGACCAAGTTTTGTGAATCCTATGTCAAAATGCATTTTGTGTTTGTTAGGCGGAGAAACTGGATTAGACAAATGGAGGGCATGGCAATCAATGTAAGCTTAAGACAAATAGCCTAAATCTGTCCTTGGTTGGTGCACGGCCAAATGGGATGAATCTAATGTTCTAGGAAGTTATTAAATGCTGCCATTGTTAGTCCCCGAGCTGAAGGTTCGGGGAACTATTGTTTTTGTCTGGTCCGTCCGTCCGTCCGTCCGGCGTCCGTCCATCCGTCCGGCGTCCGTCCGTCCGTCCGGCGTCCGTCCGTCCGTCCGTCCGTCCGTCCGTCCGGCGTCCGTCCGGCGTCCGTCCGTCCGTCCGGCTGTCCGGCTATTCGTCCGTTTTTCTAAAAATTCTATTCAGTCTATGATCATCAAATTTGGTATACTAGTTTGCCAAGATGCAAGCTATCCACTGATGTATTTAGTTTTACATTACCCGCTGTGCCCCAGGCCCTTTGTGTCACAGGCCCGCTATGTCGTCCGTTTTTCTCAAAAACTATTCAGTCTATCATCATCAAATTTGGTATACTAGTTTGCCAAGATGCAAGCTATCCACTGATGTATTTAGTTTTACATTACCCGTTGTGCCCTAGGCCCTTTGTGTCACAGACCCGCTATGTCCCACTTCCTTTCCGGCCGTCCATCCGTCCGTGCGTGCGTCCTGTTTTCAGTTTGCAATGGTCTCCCCGCTGTGTGTACAGCCGACACATTCCGATTTCGGAGTAGCTCGGCGATGCTGCGAGGGGACTTTGCAGCCGCTCGGAGATGCACTTGTTTTACTTGATTTCCTGAACATTGTCAGTTCATTTACCTTATAAGCTGGTCTAATAGATACTGAAACGGTTGTTTCACCTTAAAAGATCTAACAAAAATGTAACCACATTATTACATTGACGAAATATTCGTCGAAAATATGGCGTAGAATAGTCGAGGAAAAAGCCGAAGTCTTGCCTTGAGGCTGATCGTGTTGATTTTGTTTTTACGAACCAGTAGGCCCAAACTGCATGGTTAGGCCTACTTGTTTGTAGTTTAGTTCGCATTTTTATGAACAAGCAAACTGCATTTCGACTCAGTTGTCTTTGAAATACAAAGCAGCCTCTATACCATTCAAAACGATAATCGATTTTGCTTCACAGCTTCACATCTTTTATGGTGGTGACGTCTGCCGGTCGACTGCAAAACAGCAGACTGTTACTTCATCAGTCAGCACTAGACCGTAAATAGCAACATAAATAACCCGGGAAAGAAGGGAAAGAAGGAGAAGCTGGCCAGAGTTGTTTTTGTATGCGTCTCAGTGGCTGGTGAAAAGTACACTCCAAGTCCCCAAAGTCTCATGCCCAGGCTGACTGGCCCGTTGAATTGTGGGGTGATGACGCTGGTTTGATGGTGTGCTTCTATTCCCCTCAGTGTCTGGATAGCGTGGCAAAGGCAGCGGTTCAGCGGGGGACGCATTCGTACGTCAGCTAAGCAAACCCGATGGGATGACCCCCCCCCCCCCCCCCCCACATCCCCCTACACCCCATGCCCAACATTCCACCGAAGTTAGATAGGTATGTGTCGTTTCATCTGCAGCCGTTGGTCCTTTGATTTTGTTTTTGGCCATTTTTGTATTCATCAGTTTATGTGTTTAATAAGAGCTGTATATTTCGTCCGTTTTACGAAAAGCGTTGGCATCTTATTGCTGCTTTTTTTGGTTTGCCTTACTTATGGAGCAAAACTAAAGCGTGTGTACACTTTGTCTAATAACACAAAAAGGTGAATGAGACTTTCTGAAATGATATCACCATGAATGGAAGTTAAGGTTAATTTTGTTTTCAGTGTGATTTGATTTTTTAAATCGTTACCACCACCCCAAAAAACCCCAACAATAACAACAGCAACAACAATAACAATAACAACAACAACAACAAGAAAACCGGATATGAAAATAACTATTTTGTCAGAGGAATTTAGTTCTGTCGTGTGTGTGTGTGTGTGTGTTTATATATGTGTGTGTGTGTGTGTGTGTGTGTGTGTGTGTGTGTGTGTGTGTGTGTGTGTGAGAGAGAGTAGGGGGGTAAATTTTCGGACTTACACGAAACGACAACGACAAGAACAACCCTGATAATTATTATGGTTGGAACATCGTTTCCTATTGAATGTAACAGATTGGGAAAAGACGAAACGGTTTGTTTGTTTTTGTACCTTTTTTCACCCAAGGTTTAAACAAGACAGAATAAAATGACAAAGAACGAAACGCGAAAAGACGAAATTTCAAAAGTACAAAATGGGACCCTCCTTGTGAGACACACCAAAGAGCCTTTCTGTGTTTTTCCTACAACAAGCAACGCACAGTAAAGTGCAAAGTACTATCTATACTTGCTCCGTTCTGAGAGAGCACGGCATTTGCTCGTTATATATATTTTGACCCCCTGTGGACGTAATTTTGGTTATATTTCACTGCTGTGTATCGGGCAGAGAGATGCTAACAGGCGATGCTTGATTTCATATCACCTGGGTGTGTTTTTTAAACATCATTTTGGGGCTCTGAAATCTACGTGGAATTAATAATTATAATGGAAGGGGCAAAAAAAGCAAACGTGGACCACACAAGTTGAGAGCGAGAGAGAGAGAGAGATGTTATTGGTAACAGTATGCTTAAAGGGGCACCATGACGGATGTGTTTTTGCACGAAGCACGTCGAGATCACCAGGAAAACACTCTTTACAGAGATCGCAACACTCACTTTGCTCTGGTTTCCTAGAAATCAAACCGTCAAATCATCAATTCCTCCTTGGCGGAGATGCTGGAAATCAAATTATTTCAGTGAAAGAGAAGGCAGGTGACTTCTCTTTTCTACTGGCAGTCTGAGTTTAGCCCAAATCGTTTGCAATAAATTTCTACAATAAAAGCCTTTTTATTTATTTATTGTTTTAATTTTATGCAGTTTACTAATAGGAGTTTCGCTCACAACAAAGCAAATAGCTTCAATTTTTAACTGCACTATCAAGAAGAAAAAGCGTCAACCACAATGAGTGGCCTCCACCCACTCCATCCAAAATGGTTTATCTCTCCGGCATTTCAGCCAAGGAGGAATGGCCGTTTTGACGGTTTGATTTATAGGAAACCAGAGCAAAGTGAGTGTTGCAATACTTGAAAAGGCTGTCTTTCTGGTGATATCGACGTGATTCTTGCAAACACACATCCGTCAGGGTCCACCTTTAAGGAATAGGGCATACAGTATTAATACGGCGCTCTTTTTCTGTCTCATGACCGACATATTGGAACAAATTTCCTCTTTCCCTCCATCAGCGACCGACCCTCTCTGCTTTCAAATCTAACCTCAAAACCCACCTGTTCCCCCGTCATTGAGGCCCCACTCTCTTTCTCTTCTCTCTCTTGCCTTTAGGTCTGTTTCTGCTGTATACCATTTATGTCATACGCGTGTGTTCGCCTTGTGCTGCATTTTTGTTTGAATGCGTTACGAATGCTAACGCGTGTGTTCGCCTTGTGCTGCATTTTTGTTTGAATGCGTTACGAATGCTAACGTGTGTGTTCGCCTTGTGCTGCATTTTTGTTTGAATGCGTTACGAATGCTAAATTATGTGTTCGCCTTGTGCTGTATTTTTGTTTGAATGCGTTACGAATGCTAACGTGTGTGTTCGCCTTGTGCTGCATTTTTGTTTGAATGCGTTACGAATGCTAACGTGTGTGTTCGCCTTGTGCTGCATTTTTGTTTGAATGCGTTACGAATGCTAACGTGTGTGTTCGCCTTGTGCTGCATTTTTGTTTGAATGCGTTACGAATGCTAACGTGTGTTTTCGCCTTGTGCTGCATTTTTGTTTGAATGCGTTACGAATGCTAAAGTATGTGTTCGCCTTGTGCTGCATTTTTGTTTGAATGCGTTACGAATGCTAAAGTATGTGTTCGCCTTGTGCTGCATTTTTGTTTGAATGCGTTACAAATGCTAACGTGTGTGTTCGCCTTGTGCTGCATTTTTGTTTGAATGCGTTATGAATGCTAACGTGTGTGTGCGTTTCGATTTGATTTCTATCAAGATTCAGCGCCGTATAAATACTGTATGTTGTTGTTGTTATTAATACCAACAATGGGAGCATTTACAAATAGCCATAAATTGATAACGTGAGTCTTTCCTGGCACGTACAAGTAATAGTCCAGTTTTTTGTTCTGGAGTTGATGTCTTCGTGCCAGAAGTTCACGGTATAAGAACAATTGCTTATTTTTGATCATCCTTGAATTGGACTACTATTTTTCACAGCATGCAAACAGCATACACACATGGTCTAGGACGCTCTCAAACTTACAATGTATGTTGGGAGTAAAGGATGGAAGTAATGAAGGTTAAGTGAAAACCAGGAGGACTTCCAGAAGGTGTGGAAACGAACAAAGCAAAGCAGAGAGAGAGAGAGAGAGAGAGAGAGAGAGAGAGAGAGAGAGAGAAGAGAGAGAGAGAGAGAGATGTTATTGGTAACGGTGTGCTTAAGGAATAGGGCATACAGTCTTACTACCAGCAATGAATGGTATCATGAGACCACAATGTAATTTATCTTGTTGAGATAATAAAGTAATTTTGACTTTGACTTTGACTTTGACAGCAAAACAAAAGAAACGAGGACGGACTAATTCTACACGGATACTTCCTAACCTTATATCTACTACATGAAAAAAACCCACTTTGGCATTGCATGGAGCTTTACAGATGTTTCATAACAATGAAAGGTGACACTCATTTGACGTCAATCCCATTTTTTCTGACCTCTTAGATAGCGATAGAAAAATGGAATCCATTCATAAGTCGACCAAGTGAGTACACCGCCTTCCATTTAAACCTTCCTTGCCCTCCCGCCTTCTGTTATATTACCTTTCTCCGTCTAATGATCTGCCAATACCCAAATGTTTCGGCGATCGAGGGAGAGTTGCTTGAAAGGTTTTCGGTGTTTTCGCATGACACAAAAACCACACGAAGACGTGCTCTAAATAACGCGCGCGTGCCGGTAGCCTGCTGTGAATCGCTTTTGGGCCATCTCCATGCTCAATTTGTTTCCCATCTCTCCTATCCCCCCCCCCTCCTTCTTTCAAAACATTCCAATTTCCATAAATGTGTACGTCATTCATTCTTGCACATAATACATGGTTAAGTCCTTTAAAGAAGTTTGTGTTAACAGCAACAATGACAACAACAGCAACAATAACAACAACAACAACAACAACAAGAACAGAATTTGCCTGAAAAAGACACTTGAAACGTCTGGTGGCATTTCGAAGTTGAAGATTCATTTTCATGCACACAATAAATTAAACCATTGTACTGGGACACACATACACGCGCGCGCACGCAAGCACGCACGCGCGCGCGCACACACACACACACACACACACACACACACACACACACACACGCACACACACACACACACACACACACACACACACACACACACGCACACACACACACACACACACACACACACACACACACACACACACACACACACACACACACACATTGTTTTCATTCTGTGTTTATTTCAACAAAAATGAAGACAACGCGCCAGGTTAGTGTAACATTAGAGACCGAAGAATGTGCCCATTTTTGTTTTTTTTAGATGAAGTGACCAATGCAACTGACTGCATGGTTATATCACATGTCTGCATAGCCAGGTCAAAAATAAAGGCCTCTCTTATTTCGCCTCATTGCCCTTAGGAGCGGGCTGCTGTGCACGTGGAAATCGTTTGACCGCGCCTGACAGGATACTACCAAAGACACTCAGTAGAAGTAGAAAAATATACTCTTTGATACTGCTATTGCTGCTGCCTATGCTTCTTCTGTTGCTGCTGTTCTCATAATCTGTCTGCGGCCTTCTCCCTTCTCCTGTTGTGTGCTGCCCGCACTCATTCCTCTTCTTCTTCTTCTTCTTCTTCTTCTTCTTCTTCTTCTTCAAAGTCATTTGACCATTGCATTGCCACTGAAAAGGGCGAGGAGACCGAAAAGAGAGAGATAAATTGAAATTGAAAATGGTTTATTTGATCTAGGCCATGTGCCCGTATCAAATGGGAACAGGGGTGTTGGGCCAGAAGAAAAGTAATAATAATAAAGAGAGAGAGAGAGAGAGAGAGAGAGAGAGAGAGAGAGAGAGAGAGAGAGAGAGAGAGCATACGAATACGAATGCGAATGTTTTATTGAGGGTGAAAAGGATGTTTTGTTGTTGTTGTTCCATGGTTTAACGACTCCAGGGATCATCCCAACAGCCAGAGCACTTGAACAATTCAGTACAAATGCACCAGCAAGGGATGAGAACATTACGTGTGTGACCGTTTTTGATTACCCCGCCATGTGAGCAGCCACACTCCGTCTTCGGGGGATTGTAGACTGATGATGTTATGCTGGGAGCTTGTCATGGCTTAAGACAATCCCCGCACAACCATTCAGAGCATAACAACATTTTGATGTAGCCTTGGCGTTCTACCTTATGTCAACTGATCTGACACAGCCTCATGGCAAGGCAAGGTGAAAAGGATAAGCTACAACACCTTCCTTGCACCTTGCCCTCTAAATCAGACACTCACACCATGCTTCCAGCAAAGAGAAAAACTAACATAAAAAAAATTGATTCAAGAAAACGAAACAAAATGTCGAAATATGGCACATGCAATCAAAATGGGAATGAAAAGCAAACAGTGAACGGTGAACTTGAATTGATGGTTTGAATGGATTAGGAAAAAAGGAAACAATTATGGGACAATTAAATGACACATTTTCAGAATAATAGCACTTTTGTAGAAGAAAACAATATTATACAATAAGATGGGAATATAAGAGGAGAGAGAGAGAGGAGTGGGGAGTGAGGGTCAGAGAGAGAGAGAGAGAGAGAGAGAGAGAGAGAGAGAGAGACAGAGAGAGAGAGAGAGAGACATATATATATTAGACATATATATATATTAGACATCTGAAGAAAAAACAACAAATCCTGGGTAAGTTCTAATTTTACTCCAAGCTTTCGAGGGGGTAACCCCTCTTTTTCAAGGTACAGAACTGACAAAAGGTAGAAATACCACGTAAAAAAGACTTATGACGTAGAAACTAAGCCAACTAAAATGACGTATCCTTAAACTTTATCATTGCCTTGTCAACACACCCCCCCCCCCACACACACATATCACCCTCTCCCTACCCTCTCACCTCTCACTATGAAAAGTGAAAATGTAAGATAAGTCAATACAATTATGAAAAATGAAGTGACAATTAAACCCTATTTAATGAAGAAATGTTTCTTCTAAATTAAAACCAATAATTATGCTAAAACTAAAGACACGATTTGTTTATCAACAAAAGGTATTATTAGGACTGAGCAAAAAGTCTATGACTCTAGTGAATGGAGTGACGTAGAAAAGCAATGAATGGATGACGCAAGTTTTATATATATATAGCATGAAAGAAAAATCTCAGTGAATAGCCAGCTCCGTACCCCTACTCTGAAGGACTGAAAAGTTAGTGCATTTGAAATGCAGAATAGTTTGCTTTGATAAAGCTTTTCTGTGTCCAATGTCTTTATTTGTGAACCTCAGAAACAAAACCAGTTAACGTTAACTTTGAGTAATGTTCCGTGTTCAAAAAATAAAAAAATAAAAAAATATATAAATTGTGCTGATTTACTTTTTCTCCCAATGGGGGAGGGACAGTGCCTTATGCAAAGACAGCTGTTTCGACCTAAGAGAAGGTCTCATCAGTTTGCATGATCGGCCTGCAATTAGACTGTCCAGTGGATGCCAACCCGAGCAAAAAAGACATTCTACAAGAGAATGGTGTCCTCTTTGCATCAAATCGAAAATCCATAATAAAAGCAAACCAGCACAAAGTTAAACCAGAAATAGTAAAAATCTTATGAAAATCTTATGTAAAATGAACAAAATAATAATGTTCTGAAATTTTAATTTCAAAACCTAATAGACATGACTAGGGAGGGCTAACTACTGAGATGGTATCCAAATTAAGGATAAAAATAGCATGAAAGAAAAAATCTCAGTGAATAGCCAGCTCCGTACCCCTACTCTGAAGGACTGAAAAGTTAGTGCATTTGAAATGCAGAATAGTTTGCTTTGATAAAGCTTTTCTGTGTCCAATGTCTTTATTTGTGAACCTCAGAAACAAAACCAGTTAACGTTAACTTTGAGTAATGTTCCGTGTTCAAAAAAAAAAAAAAAAAAAAAAAAAAAAATATAAATTGTGCTGATTTACTTTTTCTCCCAATGGGGGAGGGACAGTGCCTTATGCAAAGACAGCTGTTTTGTTCATTGCATTTGAAATGCAGAATAGTTTGCTTTGATAAAGCTTTTAATTTTTTATTTTATTTTTTGAACACGAACATTACTCAAAGTTAACATTAACTGGTTTTGTTTCCCGTCCCCCCTCCCCCCCCCCCCCCCCCCCCTCTCCCATGAAAGAATCGGCGGCCTCTCCCTACACATAAATGATATAATATTAAGCTAAAAATAATAAAAACCACAAATGGGCTCCCTTGCTAAACTAATATATAATATTAGCGTGACCAAGACAGGGGGGCTACAAATGGGGTGGCCCTGGAGTCCGTCCCGACCATACTTAAAATAATAATAAAATATAAATTTGATAGTTTTCAATTTCATTGGCCGCCGAACGGCGGCCATTTTATTTTAGTATAGAATATATATATAGGTAACTTTAAATTTTGAAGGCCGGATCTTTCGGCGTCATTTTGACATTATTTAAATGGTGGGGGTGGGGTACCTCCGGTCCGTGGGCCGGACACCTGTCTACACTCCAGCTCCCCTTCCCCCCTTTTTTCTTCCTTTTTAATTAAGAGTGTGCCCGAGGGGCTGAAGTGGCTTTTTTGAGCCCACTTTCTTTTAATTCCCTCTCACCCCAGTAGACACGTGTCCGGCGTGCGCACCGGAGGCCACTTTCGTAGTCGTCTCGCTATTGCGTAGGTGCTCCCCCCCCTTTTTGGGACTACTTAAGCGACGCCTTTCCACTGCTCGGGGCGGGGAGGAGGGGCCCCTCTCCCTCCCTCCCTCCGCCTCGAGTATGTAAGAATCGTTAGCTACCCCCACCATATTACACCATATTATATCATATTATACCATAATAATTATAACAGATTATCATAACAGATTATCATAACAGATTATATCATATTATATCATAATTTTCATTATATTATATTATTTTACAGATTACAACCTATTTAATTTATGCTCCCAAATTACAAACAATTGTTTGTCAAATAAAAGTTTGTGGGAATAGTTTAAATCTAATTAATAATTACCTGACCGGTTTGCTAGAACGCTGGCCGGGGGTCTATTAGTGCGTTTTTGTCGCACTCTGTATACACTGCAAAGGATAGTTTTTCTCTTATTTACCTTTTTAATCACAAGACTTTTACAAATTACATATTTCTAAGTGCATCAAAAAACAAAGAAATTTTATTGCTGCAAATGTTGACTAATAATTATACAAATTTTACCAGTACTCTTATTTTTCCACATGACTAAATGTGAGGGTTCTTCCCCCTTAAATTAAAGATCCGTGAGTTGGACCTCCGCATCGGGTGGCCCGCCCCCCGGGGAGGTGACGTAAGGATGTCTTGCGTGTCCTTCCCCGGGAGGTGCGCCCCCCGCCATGTCGCTGATACACTCCGGGTCCCCCCCCCAACCCTCATACCTCAACCCTCTTCTAAATAAAAGAAATTATAAAAAGGACCCTTCCATAAATTAAAAATACCCCCCAAATTATTATCACTCCTAAATAAGAAAAGAAATCTGTACATATTTTGTCCTTGATGTAAATATTTCCCCTGTCACTTTAGACAGGGAAGTCCCGGTGGAGAAGTTTGCTCACCCCCGGCTGGACATAAACGTTTTTCTCAATCTTTTGTAAATAAAAGAAATAATGTATATTTTTGTTAATAAAAGTAAATATTTGTATAAAACGTTTGTTTTAACATAATATAAGGGCCATATTTGGTTTTTAATAATAAAATAAAAACTTGAATTTTAACTCATAGCCCTGAAGCTTTAATCAACTTGGGAGGGTTGGTTTCTTTCACCTCAGGCCAAAATACCAAAGTAATATTTAACGCAACACTTTTATACCTCCATAGCTATTTTATCAAACATTAATAATAAATTAAACTTTTTATAAATTTTACATATTTTCAAAATAACTTGACTTGTGCTTTTTTAATTCTCCCACTACCCCATTTTCATATTTACTGTTTGTCCACGTCTTGTATCGTCCACCTTTGTTGTGTTTGTTTTATTTTATTTTCAAACAACTAATCAATTACAAATGTCCCATATGTGCCCTGCCGGGCCGAGAGGACGTAAAACACTATGTTTCATTCATCATTCATTCAGTCAATTTGCAGGCCAATCATGCAAACTGATGAGATCTTCTCAAGATCGAAACAGCTGTCTTTGCATAAGGCACTGTCCCTCCCCCATTGGGAGAAAAAGTAAATCAGCACAATTTATATAACTTTTTAATTTTTTAATTTTTAATTTTATTTTTTGAACACGAACATTACTCAAAGTTAACATTAACTGGTTTTGTTTCTGAGGTTCACAAATAAAGACATTGGACACAGAAAAGCTTTATCATATATATATATTTAGAGAGAGAGAGAGAGAGAGAGAGAGAGAGAGAGAGAGAGAGAGAGAGAGAGAGAGAGAGAGAGAGAGAGGGAGACTCCAACTCAACTCAACTCAACTCAAAAACATTTTAATGATTAGGCCATCTGCCCGTATCAAAAAGGGAGACAAAGGGGAAGGAGTACCGTTGAAAATCCAATAATCATAATATAAAAAGAAGAAGAAATGACTGGAGCAAAGCCAAAAATAAACCCAATCCGGACGATAACATCATACAACCATTATGGATAGATATATATGTTACAGTCAAAATGAGAAACTAGTCACTACGGGCAATGCCTGGAACCCCCAGCCACCTCCGGAACCACCCGTTTCAATCAGCCATTACTGGCAACGGCCAAAAAATTCAGTCACCACCGGCAATGCCTGAAATTCAAGAGGAGTTTGTATCCATTCTGCCTGAATTTCAGCCAATATGGGAAATGGTCTAGGTTTACCCATCTGGCTGAAAGAGAGAGGGAGAGAAAGAGAGAGAGAGTTGTGGTGGGTAGACAGGGCGACGACCGGCCAGTCAAGGACCGTTCAGCGGTACCCAGCATGATGTCAGCTCAACCACTGCCTGCCTACTCCTGGGTCTGAAGTGTGTTAATAACACTCCTCCCCCCCTCCTCGTTACGGTGAGATGGGGGTAACAGTCAATGTCACACAGACACAGTAGCTGTTCATGACAATGATGGTATCCCAGGCTATCAAGACACGAACAAGGATAACGTAGAGTGGCACAGTGGTAGCGCGTTCGCTTCGTGTCAAGTAAACCCGAGTTCGAACCTGGGTACAGGGGATTTTTCCTCTCATTTTGCACTAGGCCTTACGGTCTGAACGTGGAGTCTTTCGGATGAGACGATAAACCGAGGTCCCGTGTGCCCATGCAATACTTAGCACACGTTAAACCCAGTGGCAAACAAAAAAGTTGTCATTTGGTCAAAACAATTACCCAGCCCCCCCCCCCCCCCCCCCCCCCATCCCTCATCAGTCACACAAAAAAATCGCATGCCCCCCAAAAAAAAATTGGGTGGCGCGCCTCTGGCTGCGATGCGCTCTCACACAAGAAACTCTTTTATAGCGTTAACCCTTTCACCGTCAGCCTATTTCAGCCATTAATGTCCATTAAATTTACCTGGGTAGAGAACAAAATCCAACTGCAGTATTGGGGATTCTTCTGTGACATATATAAAATAAAGGTCTATCCTTACTTCCCAAAACTAAGACAATAGGGTCTTTGGATAATAGACCCCAATTTGATGCCTTTTAATGACATAGGTGTAAAATCAATGCGGTGTTAAAATGCGACTTTGGCGGTGAAAGGGTCAAGACATGTTTTGTTCTTTCATGTATACGACAGTAGCTGGAGGGGAAAAATCACTGCTCTTTGTTTTATCCTTAACCCTTTCACCGCCAAAGTCGCATTTTAGCACCACAGTGATTTAACACATATGTCACTAAAAGGCATCAAATCGGGGTCTATTATCCAAAGACACTATTGTCTTAGTTTTGGGAAGTAAGGATAGACGTTATTTTATATATGTCACAGAAGAATCCCCAATACTGCAAAATAATGGATTTTGTTCTCTACTCAGGCAAAGTTAATGGACATTTTTTGCTGAAATATGGCTGGCGGTGAAAGGGTTAAACACGAGCACGCACACGCACACATACATACACACACACGCACGCACGTACGCACGCACGCACGCACGCACGCACGCACGCACGCACGCACGCGCGCACACGCACACACACGCACGCACGCACGCACGCACGCACGCACGCA
>CM065683.1:52139068-52144068 GCA_017654935.2 Phymorhynchus buccinoides | reverse complement strand
CGACCTAATTGCTTTGATTTGTATAGCTTTTCCCATTCAGTCTAATGTCTGTTGAGCATTTGTATCATTGCATTTCTAAATGAAACTGGCTTGAGTAGTTTTTGGTTGAATCAAACCTTTCTTGATGCAAATCCATTGTGGTTCAAGGAGAAGGTGAAAAGATGCTTAAAAGACACCTTTTTACAATCTTGGTATATGCATGTAGATAATGACGAATTATATTTAAACTACAGAATGTTTAAAACCTCTTTTTGTGTTGACCCACATTACTTAGTCTTGCCATATAGCTATATGATTACTGTGTTAAAATTCAGAACTACTAATAATAACTTGCCTGTGAACACATTGCGTTATACTGGTACACCCAGACATGAAAGAAGTTGTGAAAAATGTAATGTACATGATGTGGCAGATGACTTTCACTACTTATTTGTTTGTCCTTTCTTTGACACTGACAGGAGAAGGTACCTCCCTAAGTATTTTTTTACTCGCCCTAATGCTTATAAATTCAAAGCTTTGTTCTCTACAAAAAATAAGAAAATATTACTCAAACTAAAGCACTTCATTACAGTTGTTAACGGTTCTTTCAGATAAATGCTATTAATCATGTCTTTTCCCCATTTTGTTTTTAATTTAGTAATACATTACATTATTTGTAATATTATGATATGGGTTTTCTTTGAAATGATTTTGGACATCACTCTTGGGTTGAATCTTGGAAATTTATTTAAGTGTGTATGTTTTTATATTTCTGTGCCCAAATGGGGTATGAAATAAATTTCTTGCCTTTCTTGCCTTACCTAGAGATAAGGATGCACGTGCATTGTCAAAATCAGCACCATAAAAGAATAGGATTGCCTTAATTAATTCACATAAATTGTGCTTTCAAAAGATATTACATCAAACATATATATCTCCTTGCTTTTTGTGTATTATGATCACTAAGTTAAACTCTGTACATGTGGGTATGTATAATGTATCAGTGCATGAACTTATTTCTGTTGATAGATGCTTTATGACCCTTACAATTAGTATTTGATTCACTTCACAACTTTGTATTCCCCATCATCTTCATGTTTTGTTGTTGTTGTTGTTGTTTTTTGTTTTTTGTTTTTTTTTATATTCTGAATGTTATTTGTTTTCGTTTCGTGTATGTGTTTTATGTATATCACAAAGTTTTGATTTATCATTTTTCCGAATGTTGGTTTCACGAAGGATTCAAAATGTATATCCTTATTTTCTCTAATTGTTTTAGACATCCTTTTGTGCTTACCAGCCGCCATGCTAAAATTTATATGAAGTAAAGTGGCACAGTATAAGCTTTAAGCTTGTTGCTGCCGTTATGTTTGCTTAATATTTGTTTAATGTGCATTTGAAAAATAAAAAATCATTTAAACCAAACAGATATATTATTAAAACAATTCAATATGAATATCAACACTGTTAATTATTATTTTTCAATACAAAACAGCAGAAACAAAATCATATTTAAGCATTATTGTTAGACTTGTTTTAAAAGAAAATGTTAAAAGAAGAATATGCCAATTAAATTCAGGAGTTCAGCTTACTGTCTTGACGCTGCGATATAAGCAACGTTGTGGATGCCTAACAGATGATAAGTGGGTAGTGGGTGAAACGTTGGTGGGAAGTGGGTTTTACGTGAGTAGGCCTAACTAATCTGTAAATACGGTTTGTGAAAATGTGAAATGTAGGTTTATGGTTAGCATGTGTACTATGCGGCGACTATGTTTGTACATAAGTAGCACGTGACCATGGATTGCCACACCGGTATTATCATTTTTGTGTGTGTGAACATACTTGTTTGTATAAAGTCAATGTTATTATTTATTATTACAAATATTTTTTTAATTACAAAATATATTATGCATAATATTCTTATTTGAATGTAGTTCATATTCTTATAGCTATTCAAGTAAATTAACGACGCAGCCTTACGTTTGTAACTGAATTGTTTTTCAGTGCGCTTATAAGCTTATGGATTGTTTTGCTCGTGAAATAATGTGTGTACACTGCTATTTATTATGTCAATAAACGTTGTTTAACACAATAAAGTCAAGCTCTTTAAAAACAGCACGTCAGAGTCGAGCTACGTAAAGCTTGTTGTGTGTTATTTTAAAAGCGACATTTGATCTAGAGGAGTAAGAAGAACGATATGGCTCCCCCCCCCCCCCCCCCCACCTGCGTGCGCATCTCGACCCTTCCAACGGAAGTGTCGCCATCTTAGTCAGATTTGTGTGTAAGCAGCATCGATCGGGCATTTTTCAAACAAAGTTACTGACTAAGATGGCGGTCTCCCATAATAAGGCGCGCTCCTTGTGGCCGGATATGACGACACGTGGGTACAAGCCATAAGGTAAAAAACAACAACAACCAAACAACACAGAGAGAGAGATTCAGATTAAAGGGCATAAACCTCTTCAATCAGAGAAGAATGCACCAAGAGAGGAGGGAGATTCAGATTAAAGGGCATAAACCTCTGCAACCAGAGAAGAATGCACCAAGAGAGGAGAGAGATTGTCAGTAAAGGCTTAACTGTATTGATGCTTCTTTGGGTCCGGTGAAACCTTTCTTGCGTTGCGAGTGTTTGGCGCATCTTACCCACCCTCCTCCCTACTTTCATAACCTCTCTCTCTTTCACTAACCCTCTCTTCCCGAAAGTGAAATCTCAACGGAATCATCCACCCGTATTGTATTGTTCTTGTCTCCACATTCAAACGTCATTCACCCCATTCCTGTTTCAGACCAGTTCGGGCACCAATGTGAGTTCAGTCTGTTGTTACCATAGCAACCATGTTTGCAAAAAAAGGAGAGTGCCTTAGTCATCGTGGCTGGAGATAAAGATTTGAAAACCTTCATCTTGCAATTCGCAGGTCCTTGTGTCTGGAACGCGGCTCGTGATGGGATTACCAAATGGATGGGTGAAAGTAGGCATGGGAGAAGGCTAGGCCCAATCCCATCTCCTCCTCTTCCCCCTAACTGTGTTTGGCTACTTGGCCTACAAATACATACATACATACATACATACATACATACATACATACATACATACATACACACACACATACATACATGTGCGTGCTTCTGTAGGCTTTGGCCTACAAGTAGCCAAACACAGTCAGGGGGAAGAGGAGGAGATGGGATTGGGCCTAGCCTTCTCCCATGCCTATGTATGTATGTATGCATTTATGTGTATGTATGTATGTATGTATGTATGCATACATGTATGTATGTATGTATGTATGTATGTATGCATGTATGTATGCATGTATGTATGTATGCATGTATGTATGTATGTATGTATGTATGTATGCATGTATGTATGTATGTATGTATGTATGTATGTATGTATGTATGTATGTATGTATGTATGTATGTATGTATGTATGTATGTATGTATGTATGTATGTATGTATGTATGTATGTATGTATGTATGTATGTATGTATGTATGTATGTATGTATGTATGTATGTATGTATGTATGTATGCATGTATGTATGTATGTATGTATGTATGTATGTATGTATGTATGTATGTATGTATGCATGTATGTATGTATGTATGTATGTATGATGTATGTATGTATGTATGTATGTATGTATGTATGTATGTATGTATGTATGTATGTATGTATGTATGTATGCATGCATGTATGTATGTATGTATGTATGTATGTATGTATGTATGTATGTATGTTGTATGTATGTATGTATGTATGTATGCATGTATGTATGTATGTATGTATGCATGTATGTATGTATGTATGTATGTATGTATGTATGTATGCATGTATGTATGTATGCATGTATGTATGTATGCATGTATGTATGTATGTATGTATGTATGTATGTATGTATGTATGTATGTATGTATGTATGTATGTATGTATGTATGTATGTATGTATGTATGTATGTATGTATGTATGTATGTATGTATGTATGTATGTATGTATGTATGTATGTATGTATGTATGTATGTATGTATGTATGTATGTATGTATGTATGTATGTATGTATGTATGTATGTATGTATGTATGTATGTATGTATGTATGTATGTATGTATGTATGTATGTATGTATGTATGTATGTATGTATGCATGTATGTATGTATGTATGTATGTATGCATGTATGTATGTATGTATGTATGTATGTATGTATGTATGTATGTATGTATGTATGTATGTATGTATGTATGTATGTATGTATGTATGTATGTATGTATGTATGTATGTATGTATGTATGTATGTATGTATGTATGTATGTATGTATGTATGTATGTATGTATGTATGTATGTATGTATGTATGTATGTTATGTATGTATGTATGTATGTATGTATGTATGTATGTATGTATGTATGTATGTATGTATGTATGTATGTATGTATGTATGTATGTATGTATGTATGTATGTATGTATGTATGTATGTATGTATGTATGTATGTATGTATGTATGTATGTATGTATGTATGTATGTATGTATGTATGTATGTATGTATGTATGTATGTATGCATGCATGCATGCATGTATGTATGTATGTATGTATGTATGTATGTATGTATGTATGTATGTATGTATGTATGTATGCATGCATGTATGTATGTATGTATGTATGTATGTATGTATGTGTATGTATGTATGTATGTATGTATGTATGTATGTATGTATGTATGTATGTATGTATGTATGTATGTATGTATGTATGTATGTATGTATGTATGTATGTATGCATGTATGTATGCATGTATGTATGTATGTATGTATGTATGTATGTCTGTATGTATGTATGTATGTATGTATGTATGTATGATGGATGGGGAGAGTATGTATGAAAAAGAGAGAATGTATTGAGTATGTATGATGTAGATGAGACAGAGACAGAGACAGAGCGAGAGAGTGAACAAACGACAAGTGAACGGCATCATAATATGCCCGTGTAAAAATTAAAAAACAAACACCTACTATGCTACTACAACA